>CM044443.1:53439546-53453035 GCA_024363595.1 Xenopus borealis
TGATTTTTGGAAATGTCACCAAATTGCCAAATTTAGGAAAGGTTTGCAGCTTGGCACTTTCGATTAGAAAGACATGCATACCTATTTTGAATTCAGGGGAATGTGTACTTTCTGAAAATGTATGGTTTTTGGGGGTGAACTTACTCTTTTCTAGCTTTGCCCCCCTCAAAATCATGTAAATTTGTTGATTTTGCAGTACCTGAAATGGCAGACCATATGGGGGTCTTCGTTCTGGGGCTTCTATATGCACATGCTTGGGTACACCTATACATATTGGTAATCAAACTGTTCAGAGGACCCTATGCTTTCATATTTGGGGTGATTTATCTTGATACCTAAAAGTAAATTTCTCAGAGATATTACCTGTGCCATGAGCAACGCTAAGAAGACAGTGGGAGCTTAGGGAGAATAATGTTTGGCTGAGAGATTGGTGTAGAGTGGAGGACTTTGGGTTTTTTAAGACTGGGCTGATTTCTCAGTTGGCTATAGGCTCTTTGCTAGGGATAGGCTGTACCTCAATGATGATGGTGCAGCTGTTTTGGGAGAGAAGATGGCTAGACAGTTGGAGGAGATTTTAAACTAGGCATGGGGGGGAGGCTTCAACAAAAGATTCGGGGCAAAGAAAGGGAAAATGGGGGAGGAGATTTGGTTGGGGGTACTGTTAAGGATAGGGAGGACCACATAGCATTTCTTCAATATGATACTATTATTAAATGTATGTTTGCAAATGCAAGGAGTCTGACTGGTAAAATGGGAGAGCTGGAGGTGCTGGTGCTGGAGGGAAAATATGATGTGATTAGTGTGGCCCAAACGTGGCTGAATGAGTCGCATGACAGCGGCTATACTTTGTTTCAGAGGGACAGAGGTAATAGAAAAGGAGGAGGGGTATATATGTTTGTTAAGCTGGCCATAGATGCAAAGATCCGCTCATTTAGCGACATCGTCAAACGAGCAGATCTTTCCCCGATATGTCACTAACTGGCAGGGCTATATCGGGGTAATGGGCAAACAATCAAAGTATGACGAGCGCACTGAACTTCCGATGGGTCAGTCGGAAAAAAATCCAATCTTCCCGATCGATATCGTGTCCTGATCTCGGTCGGGAAGACCCATTGGAAGTCCCCATACATGGGCAGATAAGCTGTCAAATCGGTCTAAACGACCAATATCGGCAGCTTTATCTGCCCGTGTATGGTCAGCATTAGGCAGGATTTAAAAGCTTATATAATAGAGGAGGAGGTTATGTTAGAAAATTAGGGGGCAGAAGGCTTATGGGTAGAGTTCTTCATCAATTGTAAAGAGTCCAGCAAATTAATTGTATGGGTATACTATAGACCCCCTAATGTAAGTGAGGAAGAGGAGGCTGATGCAAATAGAAAAGGCTGCTAGTTTGGGAAAAGTAATGATAATGGGGGACTTTCATTACCCAGATATTGATTGGAGCAACAGTGCAGCCTTATAGCAAACTTATAGCAAATGTGCAAGTCATCGAACCCCTGGGTAATAGTGACCATAATGTCATATCTTTTAATGTCTGGTGCAAAAAACAAATGTATACTGGAGAAACAAAAACCATGAATTTCAGAAAAGCTAATTTTAGTGCCTTGAGGGCTGCCCTTCAGAGTATTGATTGGGGCATTAATTTTGCGGCTAAAAACACAGAACAGAAATGGTTGTCATTTAAAATGATATTCAATCATTACTGTTCTCAATTTATTCCCATAAGTTGTAAATGTATAAGCTCTAAGAATCACAGCGCTACGAAATATGTTGGCGCTATAGAAATGCATGTTAATGTCAATAATCCTACATGTATGTGTGTTAATACAGAAGTAAAAAAGTTAATAGGAAAGTGGGACACAAGCTGCATTTAATGAATATAAACAATATAATAAATGTTGTAAATCAGCAATCCGAAAGTCAAAGAAAGCAAATGAATGAAATTAAATGAGTTAATTGCAGTGGAGGCAAAAACTAATCCTAAAATGTTTTTTAAATATATTAATAGTAAAAAGATGCAGGTTGAGAGTGTTTTCCATTAAATAATGGTACCAGTATGGTTATAACAGATACAGAAAAGGCAAATGAGCCTTCAATGTATACAATAGAGGAGTTCCCAGGCTCACTTTATAGCTGCACTGATGGCTCAACTAAGTCAGTGGCTGACTCCGGATATGATTCAAAAAGCTTTAATAAAAAATAATGTAAACAAGGCTCCAGGGCCTGATGGCATACTTCTAAGAGAGCTTGGTTCAGTTTTAGACCAGACCCTATTTCAGATTTTTTCAGATTCTATTTCATCTGGTATGGTGCCTATGGACTGGAGAAAAGATGATGTAATTCCAATATGTAAAAAGGGATTACAATCTCAGCCTGGCAATTATAGGCCAGTAAATTTGACATCTGTGGTGGGCAAATTATTTGAAGGCTTGTTGAGGGATCACATTAACAACTTTGTCCTAGATAATGGTATTATGAGCAGCAATCAGCATGGCTTTATGAAGGATAGGTCACGCTAGACAAATTTGATTGCTTTTTATGATGAGGTAAGTAAGGTGCTGGACTGTGGGGGGCAGTAGATGTGATCTATTTGGATTTTGCCAAAGCGTTTGATACCATGCCCCATAAATGACTGCTTTCTAAAATAAGGTCTGTTGGTCTTAATGAAGTCATTTGCACATGGATAGAAAACTGGCTACAGGATCGGGTACAGAGGGTGGTTGTTAATGGTCTGCTTGGAGTAAGGTTCTTAGTGGGGTACCTCAGGACTCGGTATTGGGTCCACTTTTATTTAACTTGTCATTAATGACTTAGGGGTGTTGTAAGTAATGTATCAGTGTTTTCAGATGACACAAAACTATCCAGCCCAATTAATTCCATCCAGGATGTGGCATCCTTGCAACAGGATCTTGAGAAACTAGCAATCTGGGTGGCTAAGTGGCAAATGAGATTCAATATTGATAAATGTTAAGTCATGCACCTGGGATGTAAAACTATTCAAGCCACTTATAACCTTAATGGGACTGCACTAGGCAAATCCATTATGGAAAAGGACCTTGGAGTCCTTGTAGATGATAAACTTGGCTGTAGCAAGCAATGCCAGTCAGCAGCATCAAGGGCAAATAAGGTCTTGAGCTGTATAGGGGCATAGGGTCACTGGAGGAGGGGGTCATTCTTCTACTAGAATATGCAGTACAGTTTTGGTCTCCATCACTCAAACAGGACATTATTGTATTAGAGAGGGTACAGAGAAGGGCAACCAAGCTGGTAAAAGGTATGGAAATCTTAGCTATGAGGAAAGACTGGCCAAATTGGGGATGTTCACACTGGAGAAGAGGCGCTTAAGGAGTGATATGATAACTATGTATAGATATATAAGGGGATCATATAATAATCTCTCTAATGCTTTATTCACCAGTAGGTCTTTCCAGCTGACACAAGGTCACCCATTCCGATTAGAAGAAAAGAGGTTCCACCTAAATATTCGGAAGGGGTTTTTTACAGTGAGAGCAGTGAAGATGTGGAATTCTCTCCCTGAATTGGTTGTACAAGCTGATACATTAGATAGCTTTTAGAAGGGGTTGGATGGCTTTTTAGCAAGTGAGGGAATACAGAGTTATGGAAGATAGCTCATAGTACAAGTTGATCCAGGGACTAGTCCGATTGCCATTTTGGAGTCAGAAATTTCCCCCTCTGAGGCAAATTGGAGAGGCTTCAGATGGGGGGTTTTTTTTGTCTTCCTCTGGAGTTTAAAAAAAAAGTTAAAAGGTTGAACTTGATGGACGTGTCTTTTTTTCAGCCTAACTTACTATGTAACTATGATTCATGAAGAACATTATACATTTAAAAAGGGACTACGTTTTACCTGAAACTTACTTAGGGCTTAGGACTAGCCATACCAGGGATGACTTTGACGTAGTTGGCCAGCTTAAATATGGACAAAACAATCCCTCTTTTGTTTAAAGGGTAAGGCATTTTTAGTAGCTTAAGGCACAAAATGTTTCAATGTCCTTAATATATTGATAATGGGTTGAGTGCAGAGGATCTCTTATATTGGTCTATATATACTGTATATATATATATATATATATATATATATATATATATATATATAATACACAAGATCCATGAATTCCCTGTAAAATGTATCTTTATAAATGATTCTTAGTGATGTTATTGATTATAATCTGAGCTTAGTGCTATAATTTCTGTCACATGACTCACTGAAACTTGTGTAATACAATAAATAAACTACCCCCTGTTGCAAAATATGAGGATATCAGAAGTCATCTCGGAGTTCCATGACTTATAATATTCTTATATTTTAATTTATTAAAATAATTTATTGATCTATTTATTAATTTATTGATCTTCTAGATGCAAGTGCCAGTTTTTTCCTGTCTTTAATATATATATATATATATATATACACACATGCTTTCAATAAAATAGTTTTTGCTTTATTTTAGAAACCTGTTGAGTGCTATACTTATATACTTTTTAAATTTTGTGTCATTTGACATTTAATCCGCTATGTTGCTAGTTTACCTGACACCAGCAACTAGGCAGTGTTTTCACTAGCAGACTGAAATAGGGAATAATTTAACAGAAAAGGAATGTAAAATTATAAACTAAAATAAACATATCCATTATAATTAACAATTAAAAGCCCTAGTGATCATAGCAAATAGAAATGTTGCACAATATACTTTTTACAACAGTGTTATTGCAACAGTAATTTTTTATATTGAAATGTTGCTAAAACACTTTGGCACTTCTGATATTGCAACATTCATTTGTAACAAACACAGTTTCACGAAAGCAAGTATGCGGATGGATAGGCATATTTTTTACACAGGTTAGGCTAACACAAGCAGTGGCCTGTTTTTATGATCCAAAAGGAATTATGGACTTCATAATTAGATTTTTATTGGACTATTAATGAATTTTATACATTAATCAAATTCTCATGAATTATTTTTTTGTATTTATATATCCTCTGAAGGTTATTAGGCTTTCACATGCTACCCATAATGCACTATACCATAGGTGAAAGGTCACTAATAGGCTCAAATGATGTTTCTTTGTATATGTTTAAACACTTAATAAAGGGTCTGGCCTGAAGCATTTAGGGGCAGATTTATCAAGTCAATACACATTTTACACAGGGTAGAAGCGCTCCAACCTCTCTACCAATCTTTTAAACTTAGACACTTTAAATGAATGCACGTGCAGGGTGATATATTCCATAAATTTTCAATAGATTAGTTAATTAATTATGGTGCAATCCCCCGATCGCTCACCCGATAAATGTTATGGTTCGGGTGCTTATGCCCCGAACCCTCCGCTTCATTCAACAACAATGTGCATAAATCAAAGGGGTCACTCACCGCTCCTGTTCGGTGGCCCGGATGTTGTGCCCCGAACCCTCAGCACGGGGAGACTTCCAAATATATCAGCACCAAAAAGATAGCACGCACTCCAATGGACTCCCGGAATGGTTGAATAAAATAGTAGCTTTATTTACATAGATAGTCCTAACGCGTTTTGTGTGTATCATAGGCACAAATAACACATTTAAACAATCAGTTTAAAAAGGATTAAAGGATTCAGTCATCACTGACGTACTTCCCTTCATTAAAAAACAGGGCCAGAGAGAATTTAACTCTTTATTTACCCTCTATCCCGTGTAAGAGCTGTTATCTTATCTTCGCTACTTAATACAATGAAATATGCAATAATTACCTTTCCCAATGCAAATGTCTCCAAGTGTTCTCATTCCACAAAGGACTTTCTAGTAACAATAAAGCTCCCCATAGACGCAACAATCTTTCCCTGCCGAACGACCGATCTTAGGGAAGTCCGACATGTCGGATGAAAATCTTATGATTTTTCATCCAACATTGGTCTGAAGATTGATCGGCCAGGTTAGAAAATCTTTATCGGTCCCAATGCAATCTACCTATGTTTGCAGGGCCAAGCAGGCTGCAATCCTTCAGTTTTGCTGGCAATATCGCCTGAAATGGTCTTTTTTAGTTGATGGACACATTGGACATTTAAACGATCATTTTAAGACAATCGTGGTCTCACTATAACCATTGGATCTTTCAAAAATCTTTATGTCTATGGCCAGCTTAACAGTATTTTTGACACTCATAATTTAATAGTTTAATTTTGAAATGTTCATATACTCTCAATTAAAATTTATTTTTTTCTTTTCTTCCTTCCTTTTTCTTCTCTCTCTTTTTCTTTTCTTAAACTAAGGCTTTATGCCAATTAATTTGTTATGCCAATTTTTTTAATAAATACAGTGGGTAAATCTCCAAGGACAGAATTAAAATTCATGACCTGAAATTGACTATTTAAAATGTAAAAACATTTTCTTTACAAAATGTATTTTTTTTAAGAAAAAAACAAATGTGCCAATGATTACGTGTGGATACACACGAAACGCATTAGGACTATGATCGTGTAAATAAAGCTACTATTTTATTCAACCGTTCCGGGAGTCCCGTGGAGTGCATGTTATCTTTTTGGTGCCGGCAGTTTTATCAAGGGTCAAATATTGAGGGCTTTTTTACCTCGAATTCGACCCTTTTACGATTTTTCTAAGCAAATACCGACAAAATCGAACATCATATTTGTTGGATTTTACCACTTTTCGATTTCTCGATAAAATCATATGATCGTATGATTTTATGAAAAAATTGGAAGATTTTTCCCGAATGTTCGAAAAAAATCATATGATTCGAACGATCGAACTGTTCAATCCTAGGATTTCTCTTCGAACATGGAACTTAGAAAAAAAGCCTATGAAAGCTTCCCATAGACCAGGGATCCCAAACCTTTTGAACCCGTGAGCAACATTCAGAAGTAAAAGGAGATGGGGAGCAACACTAGCATGAAAAATGTTCTTGGGGTGCAAAATTAGTGCTGTGATTGGCCATTTGGTAGCCCTTATGAAGACTGGCAATGTACAGGAGGCTCTGTTTGGCAGTACACTTGGGTTTTATGCAACTAAAACTTGACTCCAAGCCTGGAATTGCACAATATGCACCTGCTTTGAGGCCACTGGGAGCAGCATCCAAGGGGTTGGAGAGCAACATGTTGCTCACGAGCTACTGGTTGGGGATCACTGCCATAGACTAATATTGCAATTCGGTAGGTTTAATCTGGCGAATTGGCACATCAAATACATTTTTAAAGGGGAAGTACTTTGACCATCGAATGATTGAACAATCGAATAGATTTTTATCTATTCAATCTATTTGATTCAATCGAATTTTGCAAATTCCATGGTCGAAGTTACCTAATTTGCATATTTGAAAATTAGAAAAATGTTGAATTCGATCGAATTTCGAATCCTCCACACAAATTTAGTAAATCTGCCTGTTAGTGTGTGCCCTGCTTAGTTAAAATACTGCCTTGGACTAAATACTTTATATATTTTGGATGATCTGTTTGAAATATCAGCACAGGATACCCAGTGGGATGGGCTGCAACTCTTAATCAGTGAACTACAGAAAATCCTACTTTCTTTTGGACAGGGCCAGATTTACATAGCAGGCTCCCCTAGGCCTACTACCATTTGTTGCCCCCCATACTCTTCCCTTTATTTGCAAATTTTCATCATCAGGACCTGAGCAATGGGGATTGGTGCATGGGAAATTTAAAACTATAGTATCTCCTGCATATGCCCAGTGTTTCTGAACCAATGTGGGTGTTGCTGGGCAGCATGCCACCCCCTAAAATCCCGTCACCCTAAGCACGTGCCTAGGTGACCTTTCCACAAATCCAGGCCTGCTTTTGGAGTTATAAAGTGTGTGTTTCATACTTCATTATGCTTGACATTGTTTTACTGACAACACCACTGCTATGCTTGTGGCAATTAAGAGAAGGAGGTGCAGCAATAATAATATGGCTGCCTTTAGGCCATGGCAGGAAATGTGAGTCATGAACCATAAAGCACAACAATGACCTAGAGACAAAATGAATGGAGTTCTGCATATTTGTAATACTCACCGATAAATCATTTTCTTGGAGTCCTGTCACAGCAACACTGGGGCAGATGGGTTGATGCACACTTCGCTTCAGGAGGCAGGATGGCATCAAAGAAGTTAACCAGTGATGGCCTGTCCCACTGATCCTTCCCTTCCCTACATTAACCCCTCTCCTATCAGTTCCGCTTAGCATAGCTGTTGAAACATGTTATTGGTAGTTTTTAGGGCTCCATGTGCTGCCATGCAGGACTCTGAGAAAATGATTTATCGGTAAGTATTACACATCCAAATTTCCTAAATTCTTGTGTATTTGTAGAATTTCAGTGCGCACACAACATCCACATTGTGGAGAGTGCATTCGGCTTCTGTGGTTGGCTTAGGGCTGAGTGAAGGTAGCAGGATCTCTTGATTGATATGGAAGAATGAATTGACTTTCAGTAAAAACGTTGGCATAGTTCGGAGGAACCCCTTATCTTGGTGGAAGATGCAAAAAGGTGGTTTGTGACTCAAAGCCCCTAGTTCCGATACTCTTCAGGCTGAGGAAATGACTACTAGAAAAGCCACCTTCCATGTTAGATGCTGTAGACTGATGGAGGCCAGCAGTTCAAATGTCCCTGTTAGGAGCCTGGGGATAAGTTTTAGATTCCATGGCAGTGTGGATTGGCGAAAGGGTGGATTAATGTGGGATGCAGCTTGCAGAAATGTCTTGACTTCCTAGCATAATGCCAGTGGAGTTTGAAAGAACACTGATGGTGCTGAGACCTGTACCTTGAGATGATTAAAGGAAAAAAATACCCCCAACAGATCAAATATAAATAAAACATATTAAAGAATCTTACCAAACTGGAATATATATTTAAGTAAATATTGCCCTTTTACATCTCTTGCCTTGAACCACCATTTTGTGATCATCTGTGTGCTGCCTCAGAGATCACCTGACGAGAAATATTTAACTCTAACTGTAACAGGAAGAAGTGTGGAAGCAAAAGACACAACTCTGTCTGTTAACTGGCTCATGTGACCTAACTTTATAGTTTGTTTGGTATCCCAGGAGGCTGTCCTTATTTTTTTTATAAAATGGCATATGCTACTGAACAAGTATATTATTATGAAAATGGTTTATTTACATGAAGCAGGGTTTTACATGAGTTTTTTTATGCAATATCTTTTTATAGAGACCTACATAGTTCGGGAGGGGGGGTATAGTTTTCCTTTAACCCATAGACCTTTGTCTAGCCCCACTTGCAGAAATTCTAGTAGAATATTGTCATGCCAGGGCCACCTTGCACTGGCATTTTAAAAGTTAATACTGTAATTACTCAGTCTCAGGCTCATACAGAGACTCTTTATTGCATATCTCACCAGGGGGGCTGTGGAAAGGTGAGAACCATATCTCTCTTCTGAGATGGTTTGGAGCCAAAACAGTTGGGCAAGGAAGCTGGGGCAATCTGTTCTTTGATCGGCTGATCAAAGAACAAAGCTGTGGACCTAGAGTAGCAGGGGGGGATAGCTAGTAGAAAATTATGGATTATAGGAAAGGATCCATATCTCCTGTGTCATAGGATTCACATCCTCATAACTTACATATTGGTTATGAGGAGGTCACATGCTTCCTAACAATACCAAACAGGGCTAGCCTATACCCACCCGTTAGGAGGGCTGGTTCCTGGGGGACTGGAAAATGGGAACCTATTAGTGTTTGGTATTGTTCTGTTTGCCCACATATGGATCAGAGCCTGCCCATGTTTTTAATGTAATATTGGGTACTGGCAAGTACCCATATTATATTAAGGGATATTGGGGAATATTGCCTGAGAGTAGCAAACCCCCTGCAGGGGGTCGTAAATGACATGTTCCTGGGCACTCCTACCTCATGCATAAGGTAATGAGGGGAGTGTCCCAGCAGGGAATAAAAAGGTGACATTCCCAATATCCCTTGGTCATGCAAGGAGGCTTCATTTTTCTTCAAGTGAATTGTATGTCCAGTTTTCCTCTTGTGCCTCAGAGGATACATTGATAACTTCCAAACTTGGTAAAGTAAGGGTTTTCTTTGTGTTTTTACTCCCTTTTATTTTATTTACTGTATTGCAACTGTATGTCATCTTTTTAATATCATTTATATATATATATATATACTGTATATATATATGCTCTGTTTCTTTTAATATTAAAATATCATTTAATACGTTAGTCCTTGTGCTCTAAATGAACTCATTGCCCATATGAATGCTTGTGCCTAAGTGTATGAACTCTTTGTATGTGTGGAAAGGGAATATTGCCTATTTGTATGTTTGATAACTAGTACGGCTAGCAGGAAAGTGTGTTTGAATGTGAATTAACCCTTTGGCTGCTGGAGTGCTTGTTATACTAGTAGGATCTTACCCTGACTAACCACCATAGGAGAGAGTGTTTGATGTATTGTGTAGTGTGAGTTATTACCTGTTATAGAGGGCAGGGGAATAGTCACATTAGGTTTCTATCGCCTGTTAATGATAGATGGTGGTAGCGAATGAACTTTGTGGGTGTTGGTGTGTTTTTGGGGTGTCTGATGTTTGTCTAACCTGTGTGTAAGGTGATTGAGAGACTGATTGTAACCCCTTGTAGCCAAACCCAAGAGTTTAGTGTGGTTGAGTGAAGCGTTTTTGTGACAAATATGTATCCAGCAGGTGGTATGACTGAATGAATTGCATAGGCACCAGGTCATAAAGGTGCGCCATGCAGTGGCGTAGCTAGAGTTTCAGGGCCCCCAGCTTGTGTCCCCTCCACCTATATTAGTGAATGCCAATGGCAATATTAAATACACAGTTAGATAAAGGAACAAATTAAACAAGGGCTGAAGAATTTCATCATTCAAATTAACCCAGTTTTGAAGAAAGATGAAAATGTACTCACAAACGTAAAAACTAGAAGTGTCAGTCTAAAACTGTTGAAAATTTTAATAAATGAAATGCACCACACGAGTGATCACAGTTTACCTAAACGTCTTTGTTTCAAAGTCATGATTTTTTCAGCAACATCATCTAGATCAAGTTTTCTACGTTTCATGTTCAGTGCTTAATATAGCTAGAGCACTTAATCTTGATTCAGTCATTGTATTTCTTCAATTTCTTTTTATTAACTTGAGTTTTGAGAAAGATCTTTCTGCTCCACTGGTTGTCTCTGACAGAGTTAAATATAGCTGAAAGGCAGTGCACAAGTAAGGCAAACTACTTGCTAAATAGCTGTTCTCAAAAAACAAAAATCTTGCAAGATCATTGACAGAAGATATGTTTCTTTTCAGTATTTCTGGGGCCATGATGGTCTTAAAGCTTAATAGCTGTTCTACTAAGCTATGTGACAAATCTGACTGATATTTATCAGCAAGTGATGTTGCCTTTGTTTGCATTTCTTCATTGTTCATTTGCAATCATTGCTTAGGGTTCAAAAAGCAAAAATAGTCTTCATTTTACTGAAACACCAGGTTAACTGTTAATTATATTTATATCAAATGAACCTTTCAAAACAGTTGTTTGAAAAAAATTCATGGGATCTTCTATTCTTTCATCAGAGCAGAGCTCACTAAAAAATCTTTTCACCTGTTTTTGACAAATTGTGGTTGAATATCCCATGTTTTTTGCCAACTCTCTTGCTTCCTGTACAAGATTTTAAAAGTTATTTCTTCATGATTAAATGTTACTTTGTACATGTTCAAGAATTGTAGTGGCTCTGTGAAGATCAGCTTCTGAATTCTGCAGTAGTTTAGAAACTAAGTTAATGTTTTCCAAGACTTTACTTTGAAATACTACTAGTTTTCCACAGTTTTTTTTTGGACTGACAGCTTCCTGACTCTCATTTGCTTTTTTGCTTCTGAGTGCAACATTCCATAGGCTTGCATGACAAATTTAAAATTGTATTTGATAGCGATTAATGAATCAAATGAAGGCCTGGTCTGGTTGAACACAATTTTTTAAGAGTTTTATTTATACATTTGTCTTCTTCCAGAACACTGATGGGTTGTTGCCAAGAAGTTTGATTGACTTATTTTTTCACTGATAGCTTAACAGTTATCAGTTTACTTTTATGTGTGCCGCTTAAAGATATACTGTAGTGCTGCTCCAGTAGACTTCTGCACTGAAATCCATTTCTCAAAAGAGCAAACAGATTTGTTTATGTTCAGTTTTGACTAGACATTTTGTCAATTTCCCAGCTGCCCCTGGTCATGTGACTTGTGCCAGCACTTTAGGAGGGGACTGCTTTCTGGCAGGCTGTTGTTTTTCCTTCTCAATGTAACTGAAAGGAACGCAGTGGGACATGGATATTGAGATATGGGATATTGAGTGCTGTTCTTATATCTAACAGGCAACTGATATTTTGTGTTAGGGAGTTGTTATCTGGTTACCTTCCCATTGTACTGGAGGGGAGGGAGGGGTGCTATCACTCCAACTTGCAGTACAGCAGTAAAGAGTGATTGAAGTTTATCAGAGCACAATTCACATAACGGGGCAGCTGGGAAATTGACAATATGTCTAGCCCCATGTTGGATTGCAAAATTAAATATAAAAAAATCTGTTTGCTCTTTTGAGAAGTGGATACATTTTGAAAAAAAACATCTTTTCCCATGACATTATCCCTTTAAATAGTCACGTGATTGGCACTACACTAAATGCTGAATAATTATTTGGACTGAAGAAGAATTAGAACAACAAGAAACACTCTTAGGTGCTGTATGAAATTATTTAGACTGACTGAAGTTTAATTAGAACAACAAGAAATACTCTAGGTGCTGTATGAAATTATTTAGACTGACTGAAGTTTAATTAGAACAACAAGAGATACTCTAGGTGCTGTATAAAATTATTTCAACTGAGGAGTCTCTGACAGGTGTTCTCAATTCACAGCTAGGTTCTGGCGTTCCTTATGTAAGGATCTGGGTGTCACGGGTAGGCCTTCGTTAGGCGCCCAGGGGAAGTAGTGGACCAAGAAGGAAGCTTAGGGGTTAACAGGTCCAATAACGCAGCAAGGCAAGGATCAGGCAGGAGTCAGACAGGTCCAGGCAAAAGATGTATTATCAGGAACAAAAGTAAACAAAGTCCAAGCAATGGTCAAAAATACAAGAACAATGGTCAAAAAATACAGGAAACAAGGTCAGCAGAACACAGGAACAGGATCAGAACAATACCCAGGATCACAGCATGAAATCCTATAATTGGGCGCCATAATGGCGTCCAATGGCCCTTTAAATAATCAAATCTCGCGCCAAAACGAGCGCCGTGACGTCATCGCGTCAGGCGCGACGCTATGACGTCACTGCCCGGCGCCGCATATCCACGTGGCGGCTATGGGCACCGCCATTGTGGATATGCCGAAGAGAGGACGCGCCGCCCGGAGCTAAAGGTAAGCCTCTGGGCGGCGCGATCCTGACAGTACCCCCCTCCTCACGGGGTGCCCCAGGACCACCAGAACAGGAACTGTGGAAAAACACAACACAATGCATAGCAATAAAACGAGAC
>CM044443.1:53459433-53470556 GCA_024363595.1 Xenopus borealis
TGAAATCCTATAATTGGGCGCCATAATGGCGTCCAATGGCCCTTTAAATAATCAAATCTCACGCCAAATGAGCGCCGTGACGTCATCGCGTCAGGCGCGACGCAATGACGTCACTGCCCGGCGCCGCATATCCACGTGGCGGCTATGGGCGCCGCCATTGTGGATATGCCGAAGAGAAGATAGGACGCGCCACCCGGAGCTAAAGGTAAGCCTCCGGGTGGCGCGATCCTGACACTGGGCATCACTCTTCAGTTCTCTTCTGCCTACCATCCCCAAACAAATGGAGCAGCAGAAAGAGTGAATGATGTGCTAGAACAATTCCTAAGGAATCATGTTTCCCTCCTTCAAGATGATTGGTCCAATCTCCTCCCATGGGTGGAATACGTTCATAAAAATGCATGTTACACATCCACTGGCAGATCTACTTTTATGGCCGTTTACGGACAACATCCTCAGGCCTTCCCTCAAGACTTCCTCTTGTTGAATGTTCCCACTGCAGATGGTCCACTAGATCTTTAAAAGATGTTTCATCGTCAAATGGGATGGTAGTTCTTTTAGCTAGTTGTGTGACTGGTGCATCTACCTTAGGAATGGTGTCCTACTTTTTAATTTGGGATTGCTCAATGGGTATAATGTATTTGATCTCTTGTCTTTGGAGAACCTTCTGTCAGGAGATGTCCATTCTTTCTGAATGGTTTTGGTAATTGTGCTATGCACTGGAAAATTCTTTGTTTCTTATGTGTAGATCCAAACAGCTTATTTAAAGTTTTGAGTTACTTTTGTTCTTCTTGGATTTCTAAGGAAGGGAACAGGTCAGACAGAAGTGCATTGACCGCTTTTGTTTGTGATTTATGTGAACGTTCTGTGGTTGGTGATTGTTCAGAACCTTTGTCTTAGGAAATGTCCTTCTAGTCAGGCCCAGACTGGCAATCTGTGGGTTTGGGCAAATGCCCGATGGGCTGCTTGCTTTAAAATGTGAATGGGCTGCTCACCTAACAAATTAGGAGCCAATCACTTTAGAAATGTAAATGAGCTGTCCATAATAGCCAGCTACAGCTAAGCTGATGCCTGCATCATGCCTGTAATGGCATATCGGAGGAACCAGGAATTCTGATCAACTTCAGTTAGTTATATTAGAGTTGCCTGCTACATACCCAATCCCTTATGCTTATGATAAGTATGTTGGCAACAGGAGGATCCGTGATAAGAACAGTCACTTCAGCCTGTACATGGAAAACTGTGATATGTAGCATTAAATGCATGAGAAAGCCTAGTTTCATCAAGTATGCCATATTTTGGCCCTGTGATACACAGGTAATTAAAGTCCTCTTATCTGCCAGGGTGCATGGTCTAGCTGGGGGCACACAAAGGAAAATTTAGAATATACTGTATGTATAGGTTCACTAATCCATCAGATAGAATAGTTGTGACAGAAACTAGGGGGGGGAGATATTTGTTGCAAGGGCCAGTTCAAGCACATAGAATGTATAGTATTGTTGGGGATTGTATGGTAATAGACTCTTAAGGTGGCCATACACGGAGAGATCCACTCGCTTGGTGATGTCGCCAACTGAGCGAATCTCTCTCTGATATGCCCACTGCTCTGCACTTTCTGTAGTGATGTCAGGGGTTTTTGTCTGCTAAGCTGCCATGTTGGGCCAGGGAGTCAGTAGATAGAAAGAGAAAGTAACAGCTGTTTTGGGCCCTCTCATGTCATATGACGGAGTCCATGATAAAATAAATCAAATAAATACTTAAAACAAAGTAAAGTCTGAAGAGCAGTGCTCTCCGATATCCTACTTCATGGGAGCAGGATGGCAAAGAACTGATAGGGGAGGGGTTAATGTAGGGAAAGAGAGGATCAGTGGGACGGGCCATCACTGGTTAACTTATTTGAAGCCATCCTGCCTCCTGAAGGGAAGTGTGCATTAACCAAGGGCGGCCCAGACCTGCTCCCCCCGCTGCCCCGGAAAAGAAACAATGCATATTCTGCGCATGCGTGTTGCATCTTTTGCGCACGTGTATTCGTGGAGGTGGACAAATTCCATCAATTTCAACCCCTCCAAATGAAACCCAGTGCACATACATACACCTACAGTACATTAACATAAACTATATATTCCATTATCTATACTAATTGTAGATATATAGATACCTAGAAGAGAAGTTAGACACATCCGGTAATTATACTGTTAATTGGCGGTTACCATTGAAAAGATAAAAGACAGTTTTGATGGCCCTGATACTAAGAAGGCCAAAGAAGGTACAGTAATCTGTGCTTCAATGTTCTGTATTCAGCCAACTTTCTCTTAATTAATATCAGTTAATAAATAATTAGTAGATGTAAGCACCCATACTATTTGAGCTTTGTATTGAGTGCCACCTGTGTTCTTAAAGTGATTCTGACACTAAAAATAAATTTTATCATATGAATGTACATTACATGTTACCTATAGGTCATGGTGATCATTTTTTGCGGAGAGCTTTGTTTTTGTATATAATTGTTAGTTGAATTTCCTCAGCCTGACTCTCTGACTTTGCCAACCTAACAGTCTCTGCTCAGTCTGTTAGTTACAGTTTCTAATGATAACAGATGCCTGCTACACAAATATGGCAGCCCCCTCATACAGAAACATGGGGGATCAGACAGGTAATGTAAAAGCATCATGCAAATACTTTATGGCAAAGTTAGAAGTAGCTTTCAAAGCCAGTTATTATAATAGATGTAAAAAAAGAGTTTGACTTCAGGTGTCAGAATCTCTTTACTCCATTGCTAACTGTCACTTTATATGTCATTTATATTATATGTCAGATTAGAAAATGTTGCCACTTGAGTTAACACAAATGTGCCATTTTGTCTAATAGGTTTATAGAGCATGATTGCGCCCTGTGATATGTATCTAATAGAAGGGTTTTGTAACATTTAAGAAGTGCAGGTCAGCAATATAAAGCTTTATGTGGGAACTAAAGTAAAGTGATTTGTCCACTTTGAAGCAATTTGTGCTCATTGTGTGTCATCATTTTAAATTTGGAAACATTTACATATACTAAGGGGCAGATATACTAACTGGCGAAAATTCACCAGCGATCACTTCGCACCCATCACAACACTTCGGCAGGCAAAAAGCTGGGGCAACACTAATTTACTAAAATGCAAAGTTTCGTCTTAGCAACGCATTAATTCGGCAATGCGAGCAAATCAAAGCAAAGATGTGCTACCATTCAATTCTGCCTAGTGCAAATTCGTTAGAGGTTTTGCACTCAGGCTATTTTGCATACGGCAGGAAATTTACAATTGAATGGACCTCTTTATGTTACATGTTGCCATGTTAATATGTAACATTGCTATGGTAGACATGTCCAGGGAACCTTAAAGTAGAATTCAACCCCTAAGTGAAAAATCACCCTCCCCCCCAGCCTACCCAGGCAAATGCCACTAATTTGTTACTTACCCCTCCTTCCAGGCCCTGTCCAGCATGCACCCGAAAGTCACAAAGTTTCCAATTTCTTTTTTTGGAAACTTTGTAACTTTTGGCGCATGTGCAGTAGATCTGAACCAGCAAACCGCTCGCCAGAAAACGCTGGTCAATCCAGGAAGAAGAGCGATCGGGAGAAGATGGCACATGTGAACTACGGTGGCCAGGACCTGGAAGTAGGGGTAAGTAACAAGTTAGGGGCATTTGCCTGGGGGGAGGGGGGGTAGGTAGGCCTGGTGGAGCAGGGCCTACACAGGGGAGGGATTTTTTCACGTAGGAGTTGAATTCTCCTTTAATAAAATCAAGAGTTGTTATATTCCCTACACATAAACCCACTGTAAAATAATGTTCCATATGTAAGAAAATGTATGCAGGAAACCCTGTTACACAAAAAAAAATTTTTAGAACTTTTGCAGCCTATTACCCTGAAAAAAGGAAAAGACGCCAGCATATTATGAATTTAGAAGTTTTTCCACTCACAGAATATGAATTAAGTAACAGAAGATTGAGGAAGATCTGTGCACATCATTGCACTTCGCCTGGTCTGAGCTGGAGAAGGCTGGTGAAAGTGGTAACATTCAGTAAAATCCATATTTTAGTAATGTCCATTCACCAGAGAGAAAAGTCGCCTGACAATAGAGTGCGAATGACCACTACCGTCTATCTCTTTCACTAGCGAAGTGACTGCGCCTGTTGGTAAATCGGTGAAGTCCCTGTTGGCGGTAACTTAGTCAGTTACCCCTTTAGTAAATCTGCCCCTATATCTCTATGGATGTTTCCACATGCCTTTTGTAGTTTTCATGTTTGCTATTCATACTGCACTTGAAGTCATATGTTTGGTAGATGCATGCAACACATTTGCAAACATGCATCAAAAGTTCTGTAAATATTGCCACCTTGTGGATAAATTCATATAATCAGTTTAATTTATTTTGTAATAAAACAAAAACTGTGGTACCATGTTAGCAAGTACCAAAAATAATAAATAAAACTTTTGTATTTGTTTTTTTTATTTGGTTAGTCATTTAAAGGGGAGATGATAATAATAACTTGTCTAATATAGAGTAAAGCTGGCCATAAAACTTAAGATCCACTTGTCTAGCAAGTTCACCAAATGAGCTGATCTTTGCAAATTTGGACAGCTAGGTTCTGGCCCAAATCATTATAAACCAATTGTTTGACCCTGGCTAATCATTGTATTGAAATGGGTGCCTGTGCAAGCCCACTGCTAGAGGAAGTGATGGTGTGGCAGTCAGGGAGGGCCCATACACAGGCATATACTAATTATTTACTATAATTTTTCTAGCGGTTTCATATTAATAAAATTTTAATCTGGATTCTCCTGTAATCTCAGACAGGAAAGTGCATTTGACTCTGTCCCTGAAAAGTCTGCAAACACCACATAAACACCTTTTATTGGGGGATGCATGCGCGCGTAGTCCAAGATGGCCGCATCCTGAGACTGCTCCGTAACTTCCAGCTACTTTGGCGCTAACGGTCGCTACATTACCAGCTCTGCGAGTCTCAAATCACCTCCAGAGATCATTCACACTATCGCCTACCTGAATGGCTAATCAGCGTTCCCGCAGCTCGCTGAGTTTTCGCCCTTCAGCCCCTGCGGCCTCTCCTGTGCAGCCACGCTCCATAGCCGAGCTCCTGGATAAGCCCAAAAAGAAAAGTGCGTCATCACCTTTGGCTGCCAGCATGGACTCGCAACCTGACATTTTCAACAGCCAACCTGCTGACTCACTGACACCACCTCAGCAGACACACTCTTCAGATGAAGTCCTTTTGGACAAATTTAAGATTTTACTCCAAAGTGAGCTTGAACGCACAGCGCTCAAAAACACCACTGATCTAACTAAACAAGTGGCTGAATTGGGCCAGCGGATTACGGAGACAGAATCTAAAATGGATGATTGTATAACTGTCCTAGACGCTCACGAACAAGACATAATTGCTCTTCAAACACAGCTAAGAGAGGTCCAAAATAAGATTGAGGACTCAGACAATAGATCCAGACGGAACAACATTCGGATCAGAGGTTTACCGGAAAGTATCGTAGACCTTAAAGTTGCAGTCCTGGATTTACTACAGACCCTTGTTCCTGAGCTCCCAGCCTCCAGATTGGAGATGGATAGAGTCCACAGAGCCCTTCGACCACGTCGGCCAGAGGACCTCCCAGGGACATTATCCTTCGGTTCCATTTCCACTAAACACAAGTGGCCATCCTGGCAGCAGCAAGGGCTAAAAACAGGCTAACATATCAATCACACCCATTTCAGATTTTTGCCGACCTTTCTCCAACTACACTCCTGAGGAGACGCAGCATGGGCCCTATTACTGCTATCTTACAACAACTGAAAATCCCAAATCGCTGGCTATTCCCATTCCGCCTGTTGTTTTCCTACAACAACCGCCAACATTCAGTTACATCTCCAGAAGAAGGCCGAGATTTATTCACTAAACTGGGTCTCGCAAATGCTACCCTGAAGGTGATCCCTCCCACGGCTTCCCCACGGAAAATACCAACACCTTGGGAGAAAGTGAGACCCTGCTCGCAGAAGTCCCCAGTCTCCATATCCCCAGGATGAGGAATAGATCTCCAATGGGACTCCCACAACTCACAGCTCCACTTAACATCTTCTGGAGACTCATTTTAGTTAAATACTAACCTCAGGATCTCTGGACACATCCCTGATATCGGAAGGTTTAAGGTCCCTTGCTAGGAGACCTAGTGGGTAGATATGTTTACGCGCAATATTTTTCCATTATAGCTTGTAATTATTACTGTTTACCCTTTGAACCATAGTATGACCTTAACGGTCTGTTTCTCTCTAGTTCCCTAAGTTTTATGCAATACAAGATAAAGCTGGTATGTTAATGCTGATATCAAAAGAGCTGGTTGTTTAGTGCTATCCCTCCCCTTTTAGGTACAAGGCTAGTTGGCCCCCCATACGGCAGGTCCTGCGGGGCTCCAGCTGAGTCTGTGTTCCTACATTTACATAGTGTTGTTATATGGTATAAATATTTGAAATGTTTGTGATCTGGATTTTATGTTTTTTCTCTTTTTCCTTTTTTGATCTATTTCCTGCTCTGCTACCTTTGTGTAGAAGCATCCCTTTCATTATAAGGTACCCTGATCTGCTGAGCTCTAAGGGCTAGAGCAGACGGGGAGATTCGGGGGCATTTTGTCGCCTCGCGAGTCAATTTGGAGCGATTCCACAAATCGCGCCGCTGCGTGTGAATAGGCGCAGGCGTTTTCAAGTAACGCCGGTGCGCCCCAGGACCTGGCTATTCGGGGAGGTTCGGGGGCTACAAGTCGCGGCTACAAGTCGCCAGGCGACAAAATGCCCCCGAATCTCCCCGTCTGCTCTAGCCCTAAAGGGGTTGAGTTCCTATTTCCCCTTGATATTATAGCAATTTGGAAACTAATTCCCCCCTACAGTATGAGGACAATGCCGCTTAAAATACTAAGCCATAATGTTCAAGGGTTCAATTCACCCACTAAGAGAATTAAGGCCTTTGCGAACTACGCAGCCTTACACGCAGATATTATCTGTCTGCAGGAGACACATTTCTCCCATTCTTCCCATCCTAAATATTTTCACAAGCGATACCCTAGGGTGTTAATATCTACCAGCCCGACTAAAACTAAAGGAGTAGCGATTTGCTTTCACGCCAATCTACCCTTGGTCATCGACAAAGTGATAACAGATCCTGAGGGGAGATATCTTCTAGCCAATATACTTATTGGCGACTGCCCTTTAACCATCGTTTCTTACTATGCCCCTAATATCCATCAACTGGAGTTCCTAACTAATCTTTTTGACCTATGCAAAAACAATCAAGTAGGCCAAATGGTAATATGTGGTGACTCCAATATGGTGTGGAATCATCGTCTAGATCGTTTAACTTTATTAGAAAAACAGACTGTGGTCGGCCCTAGCAGAGAATCAGCAAGGTTCAGAGAAATGATTACTTCCAGTGGGCTGGTAGACGCTTGGAGAGAGTCCAATCCGGAGACACGCCAATTCTCCCATTATTCAGCCCCGCACAAGCTGTCTACTAGGATAGACCACATAATTCTTACATCGGCTATTGTAGTCTCCCTTCAATCCTCCAAGATGGTAAATGTTGGCTGGTCAGATCACTGCCCTGTCACAGTCACTTTATCTCAAATTATAACCCGCACATCGACCAGATTTTGGAGATTAAACGAGTCACTGGTCAGCTTCCCTGATGTAGTAACTAAGATCCAAGACAATTTAAACCTGTATTTTTCTGAAAACCTCCCTTCAGTTCCATCCAAAACTATCCTATGGGAGGCCTATAAACCGGTCATTAGAGGTGTGTTCATTCAGATAGGTTCCCAGAGAAAGAGGATGAGATCAAAGGCCATCAACATCCTAGTCAAAGAATTAGATAGACTATCTGACCAATATATACAATTCCCTAACGAAGCACATCTAACTCAGTTTCTTAATGCCCAAAGAGACTTAGATTTACTCTTGTCTACTAATGCTGAAAAGACCCTGCGTTGGGCTAAACACAAACTATATTGCTCCCTTGACAAACCGGGAAGGATGTTAGCTCGCAAGCTAAATGAAAGAGATAAGCCCATATCTATTCATAGAATTAGGATGCCACAGGGACAGCTATCAGGAAACCCCCAAAAGATTACAGATACATTTACAGCCTTCTACCAAAAATTATATGCTAAGCCTCCCCCATTTCTGAAAAAACTTATGAAAAATTCTTTAAAGATTTAGATCTTCCCCAACTTACACCAGAACAATCCCAGATGGTAGACGAAGCCATTACACAGGAGGAAGTAGCTCAGGCGATTAAACAACTTAAATCAAATACGGCCCCAGGTATAGATGGATTAGCTAATATTTACTATAAAAAATTTGCCTCTATACTGACCCCCCACTTGACCTCTATGCTTAACAGCTTGCGAGATGGACAGAAACTTCACCCTGAATCTCTGTGTGCTAAGATCTCTGCAATCCCTAAACCGGAAATGGACCTTTCTGATTGTAAAAACTATAGACCCATTTCGGTTTTGAACACGCACATCAAAATATTAGGCAAAATTATAGCTACACGTATTAACAGTAATAAATAAAGATCAGGTTGGCTTTGTTCCAGGTCGCCAAGCATCAGATGCTACTAGGCGCCTTATTCTACTAACACAACAGGCCAAAACATCAAACACCAAATCTATGATTCTTAAGTTAGACATACGTAAGGCCTTTGATTCTCTATCCTGGGACTATTTATATTACTCCTTAGCGAAATGGGGGTTCGGATCCAACATGTCAACCTGGGTTAGGGCTCTATATGACACCCCATCAGCTGCAGTCCATATACTAGGTTTCTCTTCCACACCGTTCTTGATATTTAGGGGAACCCGCCAGGGATGTCCCCTGTCCCCTACCTTATTTAATCTAGCCATTGAACCTTTGGCCATTGCCATCCGCTCCAACCCCAATATCTCAGGTATCGAAATAGGGGATACACACCACAAAGTCAGCCTTTTCGCAGACGATCTCACCCTTACCATTACTCGACCAATGACCTCTCTTCCAAACTTATACAAACTGTTAGATATATTTGGCACTATTTCTGGACTCCGCATTAACCACCACAAAACAGAGGCATTAAATATCAATCTCCCCCATGAAACAGAGAAATTGCTTCAGCTTAATTTTGAATTTACTTGGCACCCAAACTATATTTCCCTTTTAGGCATTAAACTAACAAGATCTTATGAGCTATTATATAAGTTCAACTATCCACCTATGTTTAAAGCTTTGGCAACTCTCCTGGAAAAGTGGAGCTCTCACCATATTTCATGGATAGGCCGTATTAACTCGGTTAAAATGACACTTTTACCAAAGCTCCTATATTTATTCAGGACCTTACCAGTCCCCATTCCCACAGAACATCTGGCTAAATTTGAATCAAAAGTCCTACATTTTATTTGGGCGGGGAAATCTCGTAGAATTAACAAAGTTACCCTCCATCTCCCTAGATCAAGGGGAGGCTTAGGCCTCCCAAACTTTTCTCACTATTACAAAACAGCCCAGTTAGCCCAGGTTCTCACATTACATTCCATCAAAGATTGTCCACACTGGGTTACATTGGAAGCCACGTTCAATCAACCATTTTCCCCGCTCGCATTGATCTGGAGCTCCCCGGGGAAAAGACCTAGACAAGCGAGTAGTTGCCTCCAACAAACTCTGAAAATTTGGGATATAACCAATAAAAAATTACATTTGAGTTCCCTCTTCTGCCCTGCAACACCTATATTTGGCAATCCGCAATTTACTCCAGGTCTTCAGACCTCCCAATTTCAATGGTGGTTGGACCAGAGAATTTGGGCTTTGGGACAATTGTGCTCTACATCAGGGCCGCTTTCCCCCCAGCAAGTTATCGATAAGTTCTGTATCCCAACCAGTGAAAGATTTCAGCTGCAACAAATCCTACATTTCACAAGGTCCCAATGGAGACATACAGAAAATAGGAATATTACTGCGACCTTTTTTGAAAAGTGGTGTATACACTCCCCCAGATTACGCAAATCGATCTCATGTCTCTATGATAGGGTCTTTGAATCACATCAACCTCTGGAGTTACCTTATATACAGGCCTGGCATAGGGACTATCTAAAGAATTATCCCTGGAGCAATGGGAAGGTGTATGGCTTACAATTAAGGGGTCTTCTAACAACACCTCTTTATTGGAAGCCAATTATAAGGTTCTCCTTAGGTGGTACCTAGTTCCAGCACGCATAGCGAAATTCTCCCCCACCGCAGATCCCAGGTGCTTCAGAGGCTGTGGGGAAACAGGTACGATGTTCCATATATGGTGGGACTGTCCTGGTGCTAGGAGATTCTGGATCAGGGTTTTCAACATAATATACTCGGTTTTGGGAGTCTCCTTACCCAGAGACCCAGCAATAGCTCTACTTAACCTTAAGCCTCAGGAGCTCACCAACACCCAGTTTCGCCTAGTTTCATTTATAACATTGGCTGCCAAGAGGACCTTAGCAGGAGCCTGGAAACAGAAGCAAATCCCCATAGGCCCAGTTAAATCTAAAGTTGACTGGATTATGTCCCAGGAAAAAATGACCAATGTCCTATTAGATACCTATCAGAAATTCCTACAAATCTGGGGCCCATGGATCGTGTATAGATTTGGGACAGATACCCCCGATGTCCTTTTCTCCCTGTAGATCTATTAGGGTATACTTGGTTCTAGAGCAGGAAAGGTTTATTATTTGTACTATCATTTTATGTTACTGTTAATATTAAGTTTCTTTTTATTGAAGATGCATATACATCTTAAATGTAAAGCTACAGAAGCATGTACTTTAGTTTAAATATAACTAATGTACGATTTAAATGATGTACTCCTCATTGCATAATGTATGTATGTACAGGTTGACATGCTAACTTTTGCTTCTTTGATGGCAACGATTGTCTGTACATAAATGTGATGTAAAACAATAAAAATTTATTGAAATAAAAAAAAACACCTTTTATTACCTTACTAGACATTAAGCCCATTAAATTAACGGGCGCTAGAACATATGTAGTCAAACACTTATAAAAACAGACTTGTTCCAGTCCAAAAAAA
>CM044443.1:53473834-53502498 GCA_024363595.1 Xenopus borealis
TCTTATTAGTTTTTAGTGGACCAGGTTAACTAACTTAGAAGGACCCAAGGCAGATAACTGAAAACCGAGGAAGGAGGGCTGAGTTAGGAGGAGGGAGGGCTGAGCTAGGAAGAGGGAGGGCTGAGTTAGGAAGAGGGAGAGCTGAGTTCGGATGGCTGATTTTCTTGGTTCGGATGGCTGACTTGTGAGATGGGAGGGCTGAGTTTGGAGGAGGGAGGGCTGACGACGCAAGACGGAGGAGCGAGGACTGAGCCTTTACTGAAGATTCTTAGGACGGGTGAGTAGAAAAACATAGGACACAGCATTCAACAGGCTTATGAGGGCGCATATAGGACATCGGTTTTTAGCAAGGATGTCCTAATATGCGTTCCGTATGAGCACCGCTGAGCCCGCCCTGTCGCTTATTGCTAACCCTGCTGTTTGGGCTGCACACGGGCCAGACATGCTGAGGTGAGCCGGAGAGAAGGTGCAGGGGAGGGGGGTGGCTCATCCTGCAGTACTAACTGCATTCTTCTGCCGCCGCTTCTCTGTGTATCCTCCTGCTGAATGTATTCCCCGGACTTGCTCCGTCTGGAGCGCCCCATACCCGTGTGGATCCCAGGCTTGCTGTGTCTGCAGCTGACCATGTCATTCCTCCGCCAGCTCTGGCAGCAGAAGGATGTGCTCATTACTTTCCTGCTGCCCCTTCTCTTCCTGCCCCTGCTCACTCACAGCAAGTTAAGTCCCTCATCACTGTCCGTGGTGCACATGCACAGTAGCGCAATTCCACGGACACAGGGACTGGACGCAGAGACACTTGAACTTTATTATATAGGATGGGATCTCTAATCTCCTTAGTTATTTTAGTTGGGTCTGTGTTTATGCTGTACAATGTTGAGCAGTTATAAAGACATCTTGTCTTCCGTAGACCTAGACTATCTAACCCCTATCCTAGAGCATCACATCATTACAAGGGGCATAGCAAAACCCAAAAAATTCACAGAATGGTAAGCTATGCTAAGATAGCCCATGATGTCACTAAAGTACCATCAACATACCTTGTGAATGTCTATGTGCCCCTTTCCTTTTGTAAAGTTACATGGTAGATGTATACATAGCTGTACTGTAGAATGAAATGCCAAGGCCAAAGTAAATGGGGCAGGACAGGAAAGAGTGGGTGGGGCGGGGGCAGTATGTCTAGAGATAATATATTATCTTAATCAGTATCTTAATCAGCATAAAAATCAATCAGCATAAAAAGTAGCATGAATGGATACCTTTTCATTGTTAACTATTTGGAGATATTGCAAAGCAAGTAGAAATCTGTAGTCCCTTTGTCAGAAGACCATTTTACAAAGCCGGGCAAGGGTGTATAGTACTTGGTATATACCTACAGGAAACCACACAGATGTATCACTGTTAATATATTGTATTGAAGCAAAATAAAGCTTGTGTGGTCAAATTCTAAAACAATTCCAAGTGCAGTATCAAAAATGTGTTTTGGGCTGTCATATGAATAAAAATATGAATAAAACTTTTGAAACTGCAATTAGTAAGAAAAAGGACCGCCATTAGAAATCACTGGGCCCTGTACAAAAACAATTTCTGCCCACTCCACACCACAGTTAAAAGACCACACAGACATCAGCGCTATAAAAGGTAACTCCCCACACACACACAAGTTCTAAAAAGCTATTGATGGTCAAGGCCCCCTTATAAGTTAAAAAAACTGTGGTACCAGGGCCCCCCATAAAAGTTTTTTTTTTTTTAAATTGGTGGTCAGAGCCCCCCTACAAGTTAAAAAATTAATTGGCACCAGGGCCCCCCTAAAAGTTTTTTTTTTTTTAAATTGGTGCCAGGGCAAGTTACAAGTTAAAAAAAATTGGGGTGCCAGGAAATAAAACATTGGTGGCCAGGGGATTAAAAAAAAAAACCCCAACATTGGTGTTCAGTATAATTGAACTTGTGGCTTCAGGACTTCAATTTCGCCTCCTTTCATGATTTCGGGTCTTTTCGCCACTTCAGCTATTTTCGTGGCTTCAGGTCTTTTCCCACTTTGGGACTTTTCAGCACTTCCGCATTGGCTGTTCAGGAGTTTGGAAGGGCGGCATGGCTTCGGCACAGTTAAGGGGAGCCCAGGTCTTTCAAAACGTGCAGCACTGCCTAGCCCCCCCTTCAGGCCTGGGCCCGGTGTACTTGTACCCTGTGCCCCCCAACCCTGTGGAGAAATTTCTCCCATTAACTTAAAGAGCAAGAAGCCTGAGCATATTTCTGCTAGCAAAGGGATAGCTTAGTATGTCATGGGCCTAAGTCCTACATTTCATAAGAAAATTTGCCAATTATTGCAGCTTAAGATAGATGCAATATCATTGCTACTGCTAATTTTTCCAGTTGTGGGTCATAGTTAAATACCAAAGTTTGCCTTGTAATATGTCTATATATATCTATGGCTATATAGTTGGCCATATATGGGCATCAGATCTATACCACACAATCAAAACTAGTTTTTAATCTTCTTATGATCTACTGGTTAGAGTAAAAAGCCCTTTTTGGATTTCAGCAACTTATTCACAGTCTCAATAACCAGTATTAAATGGTCAGCAATGATCATTAAGGCCCTTAACCCACTCAACTGACCATAGGGTACATGTAATTTGAGGTGTATTTGAATTGTCAAGTGAGCAGTCAAATGCCATTCTTCTCAGTGATGCATGGCAGACCAAATACCTGTGGGACCAATAGTTTTACCCATGGTTGGGCAGGTGGGTGTTTCAGCCAGCATACACATGAAAAAATTTGGGAACCCCTCTTAAATCTTTGGAATTTTATCATTAGCTGAGCTTTCAAAGTAGCAACTTCCTTTTAATATATAACATGCCTTTTGGAAACAGTAGTATTTCAGCAGTGACAAAGTTTATTGGATTAACAGAAAATATGCAGGTGCATAAGACAGGTGCATAAATTTGGGCGCCCAACAGAGATATTACATCAATACTTAGTTGAGCCTCTTTTTGCAAATGTAACTGCCTCTAGACACCTCCTATAGCCTTTGATGAGTGTCTAGAATCTGGATGGCAGTATTTTTGATCATTTGTCCAATTCTCTAGTTCAGTTAAATTTGATGGCTGCCGAGCATGGACAGCCGCTTCACATCATCCCATAGATTTTCGATGATATTCAAGTCAGGGGACTGCAACAGTCATTCCAGAATATTGTACTTCTCCCTCTGCATAAATGCCTTTGTAGATCGAAGTGTGTTTTAGGTCATGGTCCTGTTGTAATATCCATCCCCTGTGACTGATCCTTGAACATTATTCTGAAGAATTTGTCGATACTGGGTTGAATTCATCTGACCCTCAACTTTAACAAGGGCCCCAGTCCCTGAACTAGCCACACAGCCCCATAGCACAATGGAACCTCCACCAAATTTGACCGTAGGTAGCAGGTTTTTCTTGAACTGCGGTGTTCTTCTTCCACCATGCAAAACACTTTTTGTTAAGACGAAACAACTACATTTTTGCCTCATTAGTCCAAAGCACTCCAAAATAACTGTGGCTTGTCTAAATGAGCGTTTGCATTAGGGATGCACCGAATCCAGGATTCAGTTCAAGATTCGGCCAGGATTCTGCCTTTTTCAGCAGGATTCGGCTGAATCCTTCTGCCCGGCCGTGCAAATTAGGGGTGGGGAAGAAAATCACATTACTTTTTGTTACAATACAAGGAAGTAAAACATGTTTTCCCCTTCCCACGCCTAATTTGCATATGCAAATTAGGATTCGGGTTTGGTTCGTATTCGGCCGAATCTTTTGTAAAGGATTCAGGGGTTCGGACGAATCCAAAACAGTGGATTCGGTGCATCCCTATTTTGCATACATTTACGCGGTTTGTGGAGAGAGTACAGAAAGTGCTTCTTTATCATCACCCTGCCATACAGATGTTCTTTGTGCAAATTGCTTTGAATTGTAGAACGATGTACAAACACACCACCTGCAGCAAGGTCTTTGGAAGTGAGTTTTGGGTTGTCTGTAACCAGTCTCACAATCCTGCGCATGTGCTGCTCCTGTATTTTTCTTGGCCTGACAGACCTGGGTTTTACAGCAACTGTGCTTGTGGCCTTCCATTGCCGGATTACATTCCTTATATTTGAAACTGACTAGTTTAAACCTCTGAGATAACTTTTTGCAGCCTTCCCCTAAAACATGATCCTAAGCCTCAGGATCCCATGCGGTCACTCTTCAGAGGAGAGTCAGACGCATAACTTTTAATTGGCCACCTTAAATACCTTTTCTCATGATCAGACACACCTGCATATGAAGTTCAAGGCTGAACAAACTAATCCAACCAATTTGGTGTTGCCAGTAATCCGTATTGAGCAGTTACATTCATTCAAATTAGCAGAATTACAAGGGTACCAACATTTTTGCACAGCCTTTTTTTCACATTTGAATTTCATACGACTACTACTTCACTAAAAATCAGAAAACAACCCAGTACTCAAATGTTCCTCGGAAATGAAAGACATACCACTTATTTTTTTTGTTGAAAGTAGAGTAAATTTTTATGCAGGCTGAGAAGGGTTCCCAAACGTTTTCAAATGAAATGTTAAAGGGGTTTTCACCTTCCAAACACTTTTTTCAGTTAAATTGTTTTCGGATTGTTCCTCGGAAATAAATACTTTTTTCAATTACTTTCCATTATCTATTTTTTCCTGTTTTTTTCCCAAAATATAAGTTTGAAGTTTAATATTCCTGTCTCTGGTCAGCTCAGTAATTCTAGTGCAGATTCTAAACAGTTCCAATTTTGTAACGAAAGTCAGGGATTCTGCTCAGCAGGGCCAAAGATAAATATATGAACTAAATGTATTAATTTAGAACAATTTGCAGGACCAGTGACCCCCACCCCCTGCCCAGAGTTTATTTAGAAGGTAAAAAAATTACACTTTACACTTCAATATTCAAAAAATGGTGGTCACACATAGAAAGTAATGGGAAAATTATTATTTATGGTAAACTATCTTAAGGCAACCATGTTTTTGAAGGTGAACTCTGGGCCACGGCTGACTTCCAAAACCTGCTGCACTTCCATCAGTGAAAGATTGTGGTCCCATGCTTGCAACCTCATACCACTCCACAGGGGATGGGGCAGGCGCAGGCTTTGGACCATGTTCAATTTGTGCAGAAAATTCTGGACAAGTGGGAGCGAGAGCTCAGTCGTAATGCTCTAAGCATTTGTAAATCATTATTCCCAAATTTAAATTGCATTACAAATTGTTAAATATGGATTACCCAATACTTACTGCGGTGACAATGACTTATCAGCCCCATAGGAGGTATATTCCATACTTATAAATTATTTATATGAATAGTTTTAAATGCAATGCTTTAAAATGTATACAAAATGATGCAATCCTAAATGCTACTCCCAAAGCTTCTTGCATCTATGCAGACACCTTACAAGGAAAGCCAGTTGAGTTGGTTCAGCCTGCTATATAAATACCACGCTTTTGCATACAATCTTCTACACGTTACAGGCCAGGCAAACACAAAAGAAACCTTGGATTAATTAGAAGAATTCAATTAGCAGGTTGGGCTAGCACAACCCTCTAAACTTACGTCCATTGAATCATTGGCCAATACCATTATCGATGCAGAGGGCTGGAAGTGGAGCACTTCTTTTGGCTTCCATACATTTGTATATTTCAGGGGGGCATTAGATGAAATGCAGGGCAGAATGACAAAAGCAAATCCTTAATGCCATATATAAAAACATTCATATATTTAAAAGGTATTTATTCAGGTTTTAGTTAGAACACAGACACAAGCCTTATAGAGAGTAAATATCGCTCAAGCTGGAAAGGGCTCAAAATTGTGAACTATGCCACTGCCCTAAATGATTTATCCATTAGCTTCAATTAAAGGGATCCTGTCATGGGAAAAAATTTTTTTTCAAAATGCAACCGTTAATAGTGCTGTTCCAGAAGAACTCTGCATTGAAATCCATTTCTCAAAAGAGCAAACAGATTTTTTTTATATTTCATTTTGAAATCTGACATGGGGCTAGACATATTGTCAATTTCCCAGCTGCCCCTGGTCATGTGACTTGTGCTCTGATAAACTTCAATCACTCTTTACTGCTGTACTTCAAGTTGGAGTGATATCACCCCCTCCCTTTCCCCCACCCAGCAGCCTAACTAAAGAACAATGGGTAGGTAAACAGATAACAGCTCCCTAACACAAGAGAACAGCTCCCTGGTAGATCTAAGAACAGCACTCAATAGTAAAACCCATGTCCCACTGCGTACTATTCAGATACATTGAGAAGGAAAAACAACAGCCTGCCAGAAAGCAGTTCCCTCCTGAAGTGCTGGCACAAATCACATGACTGGGGCAGCTGGGAAATTGACAAAATGGCTATCCCCATGTCAGATTTCAAAACTGAATATAAAAAAATCTGTTTGCTCTTTTGAGAAATGGATTTCAATGCAGAAGTTTACTGGAGCAGCACTATTAACGGACGTTTAAAAAAAAACAAAAAAAAAAAACATGTTTTCCCATGACAGTTTCCCTTTAATTTCAATTAAAGCAATTTATAATTTTTTATTCCAATAAGACAGTAATGAAAGAAAGTTGCAATGCTTGCATCAGGTGTCCCAATCCAATACAGCGCAATCCGCAAATAGCATTTACATTCACTATTATAGGCCAATAATAATGGAGCGCACGTAACTTTTTAGTGATTTTACCACCAGTAATCTTAATTACAATATGATGTACAGCAGACAAATGAAAGGTCTTCCTGCAAAAGGAACTATATTGTGCAGCTCTTTTTGCTTGCATTTGAAATGTGATCCATTTTGTAGCACACCATTAAATATTTCTGGAAATGTTTTTGCACCTCCACCCCTTTTAACATTTAAATAACACTGGTATCTTGATACAGTCTCAGAAACATAAATCCCTCACCACTCTGGCACAAGAAGATATAGGTATGTGCATTACAGAACATTATTTGCAAAACAATTTTATTTTATTCAGTCCTTTATCTGAACATTAGTAAACATCAACATTTGTATTTCCCTGAGTTGCTGATACTGTAATTGTATAAACTGTATCCCAATATTGTTTCAGTCACATTGTTCATTTATTATTACAGGGTGTATAGACTTCAGCACCTGTAAGGGAATAATTTATCTGATAACTAGAGGAAATGATAAATGATTCACGGAAAATTGAAAACCCCAAGAGTGTTAAAGTAAATTCAACAAAACAAGGCACTGTATAGATCTATTAAAAAAACAAAACAAAATTCCCATAATCCCTTCCAGTGATTAAAGCGGCAGCATTGCCATGTTCACATTGCTTTGGATATCAAGCACAAAACATCATATAGCTTCATGTGTAGAGGAAACAGCATTTGTGATTTATATTAAGTGAATCTTCAGACATCAGAACAACTTTGTAGTCATGAGAGTTGAGGTGCATTGTAATTTAAAAAATTCACAGCTCAGGAATTGCTATTTTGAAATCATGAAAGTTCTCCGCATTCTGCAATAACTACTTTTTTGGTGGGACGACCAGTCTTGCTACCGAAGCCCTCTATTTTCTTCACTACATCATAGCCATCCTTGATGCAACCAAACACTACATGTTTATTATCGAGCCTGTAGAAAGGGAAGTACAGCACAGAGTTACTTTAGATTTTTTCCAAAAGGCCTGAGTTGGTAGGGTTCTTGTACTAGTGCCATGGAAACAAATACAAAAACACTAAAGAGGCTACAACTGCGAAACTGCATGTGTAATAGGGGCATTCCAGAAGACATCCAAATTCTGACCACCACCTTCTCAGCATGATGAAGGCAACCAAGGCTGTAATCACTGTAAGACACAGCTTCTCACCCTCAATTCTAGTAAAGCTTGTGCAACAGATAGGGGCAATGTGCAAGAAGAAGCAAATTGTACCTTCACACTTTTCAGTATTTATCAAGTTTTTATCAATAAATGTAATATCAATATATGGGGGGGGAACACTATGGGGCACATTTACTAAGGGTCGAAGTGAAAATTCGAATTAAAAAAATTCGAATCTCAAAGTAGTTTTTGGCTACTTCGACTATTGAATAGCCCAAAATTCGATTCAAACTGAAAATATAAATAAATAGAATTCGTCATTTGCCACTTTAAAAGCTGCTGAATCGCTATTTTAGCCTATGGGGGACCTTGTAGAACCTTTAAGGAGTGAAATGTTCCAAAATCGTTCCAATCGAACAATGCATATGAACTATTTGTATTCGAAAGAAAAATGACCTATCCGATCCACTTATTCAAAATTCAACCCTTAGTAAATCTGTCCCTATGTATGAAAAAAAGTTTGACCCAGATTCCAGCTAGGCATATTAAGCTGTCCTGCAAAAAAAAAAAAAAAGAAAAACCCCACACAACACAATGTGATGATATGTAATGTTTAACAACTACTTTGGCTGATGCATTTTAAACACGACTTACCACTCTGTTTCCACTGTACAGACAAAAAACTGAGACCCATTGGTATTTGGTCCTGCATTGGCCATTGAAAGAATACCTACAGAAAACCAATAAGAGATTTTAATGGTATTATTAAAGGGGTGGTTCACCTCTAAGTTAACTTTTAGAATGTTATAGAATGGCTAATTCTAAGCAACTTTTCAATTGTTCCTCATTATTTATAGATTTTTAATAATTTGCCTTCATCTTCTGACTCTTTCCAGCTTTCAAATGGGGGGGTCATTGATTCCATCTAAATACCAAATGCTCTGCAAGGATACAAATGTAACTCATGTTTCTATTCAGACCCTCCCCTGATCATATTATATACGCAATGCAAATCAATGCATGTTTACTAGGTTAATTTGGACCTTAGCAACCAGATAGCGGAAATAGCAAATTGGAGAGCTGCTGAATAAAAAGCTAAATAACTCAAACATCACAAAGAATAAAAATGAAAACCAATTGTAAATTGTCTCAGAATATTACGACCTTCATCAAGTTAACTCAAAGGTCAAAACCCCTTTAAGATAATTACATTTAAGATGTAAAGCCACCTCCGGTAACTAAAACAATAGCGATCACTGCACTAGTGATGCAGCCCACTCCCCCTGGACCTTTCAAAAGTTGAAAGAGTAGATCGGTAGGGGTACGGCAGCAGCCCCTGAAATGCCACTGTGTGTAATCATTTGTAAAGCACTTGCTGATGCAGTATAAAGTAAATGATGGGATACAGGAAAATCTCTGGGATATTTACAATTACTCTGGAATTAAAATGTAAAAGAAGAAGTATGTGAAGACTTCCAAGACCATAAAATAAGTAAATAAATATTGAAACATTAGAAAGTAAAGGACATGTGATCCAGTAACTATTGAGCATACCCATTAACTTCCCTACAGTCATATGGTAAAAAAAAAAAAAAATCTTTATTAAGATTTTTATTATTAAATGCAGGTACTTTTGGATTAATGGAAACTGATACTGTGTCAACACATTTTCTGGTTCACACATTGTCATGCACTTATATCAGTGTCTCCGTTACAAAAGCTAATTAACTGAATTAATAGTAACGTATTTACTTTGTAAAATAAATGTCTATAGAAACAAAATGTACGGATTACATAATAAATACAGGCAACACAAAAATTAGGCCCTGAATTAAAACAAATGGTACTGCGTACTTCTAAATACTTTGTAAAGGTATATCCATGCTGTATCACTGCAGAACAGTATGGCATCTGTATGGCAAATAACGTTCAATACCGCACAACAGTTGAACTAGAAATTAAAGCAGATTTTACTAAACTGCAATCGCTGTAATTGTGAATATTTATAGTTAACAAGTGCTTCAAATAATAGTTTTGCAAGGTTTACTTGTCTAGTACTTATATTACTGCCTCACAATGCCAACACAGTCTCCAAATTGTATTACCATCTAGAAATTGGCATCTTAAAGGAACAGTAACAAATTTAAAAAAAAAAAATTCACAGTATAGATAAAAAACACCAAGCCACATTAAAATAGCAAACCCTTTATTAAGAAATAACTTACAGAAACTCCACTTCCGGTCTTCAGAAAAGGCGACAATCCATTGTGCAGTGCTTCATTTCTCTATCCTGGCTATTCTACGGACAGCGAGAAGCCCGGCCTCATCAATCTGTTCACAACATTGGGGGAAGCGTGGCTGCCTGCTTGCTCGTGAAGTGGCCTGTGGTGTCAGCGTGGGCTCTGACAAAGTGAACAGACTGTGCTGGGCGCTGGCGGCCTCCCTGAAGCCCCGGTTGCGGCATGACTGCCCCTGATTCACATTGTACCCCCCTGCAGCAGTGTCACTTGCAACTTTCAAACAATGCACACAGCCAAATGAGAATGCTTCTGTCAGCAGCAAAATAAATAGATGCCAAACTGGCAAGATCATCCTCAGAGGCAGATTGTTTGCCGGCTTGCTCTCACATCTCTTGGCACAGCAGAAAGCGAGACTGCTGCACCCCCCAAGCAGTTGCGGCCAGACCCCCTCCCCTCCACCGGCAGATTTCGCTGTGGCTTCACTGAGAGGCACCAGGGGCAGTCACGCTTCGGGGGCTTCGGGGAGGCCGCCAGCGTCCAGCACAGTCTGTTCACTTTGCCGGAGCCCACCCGACACCACGGGCCACTTGATTTTCCCTGGTCTTCCCGAGCAAGCAGGCAGCCACGCTTCCCCCAATGTTGTGAACAGACAGCTGAGGCCAGGCTTATTGGGGAACACTAGTCAGTAGAATAGCCAGGATAGAGAAATCAAGCAACGCACAATGGATGCTCGCCATGTCGCCTTTTCAGAAGAAGACTGGAAGTGGAGTTTATGCAAGTTATTTCTTAACAAAGGCGTTGCTATTTTAAATTTGGCTTGGTGTTTTTTTTTTTTTTTCGATCTATACTAACAAATTTTTTTAAAAAAAATTTTGATGTTACTGTTCCTTTATGCAAAAGTGACAAAATGGTCTGATGAGAGATATATCATCAGTTTTTATAAAGACAATTAGTATTTTAGTCCAATAGTAAATATCTGGGAAGAATAATACATACAGGTATGGGACCAGTTATCCACAAGGCTCTTGACCTGGGGTTTTCCGGATAAGGAATCTTTCCATAATTTGGATCACCATACCTTGAAGGAACAGTAACACCAAAAAATGAAAGTTTTAAAGTAATGAAAATATCATGTACTGTTGCACTGCACTGGTAAAACTGATCTGTTTGCTTTAGAAACACTACTATAGTTGATATAGCAATGGCGGAAATTGAAAAAAGGTTACATGGCACAGATTAAATAATGGTTAACAGAGAACATAATTATGTTCTACAGAGCTTATCTGCTATTAACCCCGTCCTTTTCTCTGTTGAATGGATTGCGCTATTGCTACACATCAGCTTATTTATATAAACAATAGTAGTATTTCTGAAGCAAACACAGCAGTTTTACCAGTCCAGAGTAACATCGCATTATATATTTATTACTTTAACAAAAAATTTGAGGTTACTGTTCCTTTGTCTACTAGAAAATTATTTAAACATGTAGGGGCCGATTTACAAAATTCACATGAAGGATTCAAAGTTCGAACGAATTCGATCGAATATCGAACGTAGGATTTATTCGTTTGGTCGAATATGTGAATTTTGGCATATTCGATCATCGAATAGGGAATGGTCGAACGATCTAATACATTCGAATAGAGTCGAATGAACGAATATTCGATCATTCGACCAGCGAAGGATTTTAATTTTAAAGTTTATTCAATTGCCTACTTCGGCAGATTGGACCTACCGAATTGCAATAGAAGCCTATGGGAGCACTCCTGATTGAATAGGATTCGTACGATCGAAGTCTTCGATCGTTCGAATAGTAAAAATCATTCAAATGATTTATTCGACTGATTGAATAAATTTGTATTTGATCGTCGAATGATCGAATATCGAATAAAAGGTAGCCTAGAACTATTCGATTAACATTCGAAAATCGAATGCTAATCGAATATCAAATTTTTTTTTGGGGAATAATAGTAAATTTGCCACTAAATAAACCCAATAGGATTATTTTGCATTCAATAAAGAATTGATTAAATATCAGATTGGATTTAGTATGAGGTACTGCTTTATTATTACTGAGAAAAAGGCAATCATTTAAAAAAAATTGAATTCTTTGGATAAAATGGAGTCTATAGGAGATGGCCTTCCTGAATTTTGTAGCTTTCTGGATAACAGATCCCATGCCTATAGTATACAATAACTGATATTAACTGTAAATAATTTGAGAATACATTATCAGTGTATTAATAGAATGTATTGAAATTCATATAATCTATTAGTGCTCAGCAGGTCCAGTTGTTTTGAGTTACTTGTGTTAGATATTAGTGCTGTGTATGGCAGAAAATATCAGAAAATTGCAGCCAAAAACCCCACCAAAATGAACACTGACCATGCATGCATGCGTGACTAATGCAAGTGCACTATATAGTAAACGTGGGTGTTACGGCCATGTAAATTTTGGTGTTTAAAAATTTACAACGTAAATGATTCATGAGCAATATAATTGTACTCCGTTATTCTAAAACTGTAAAAAGACAATATTGGTAAATAACTATGAAACAACCCTCAGTAGTTCTGCTATGTGTTTTGCAACCATGTTTTAAAGCATAAGCACTATTTTTATGTATGAATGCTGAATGGTAAGAATAATCAGCACAGAAAATGCAAAGAAAAAAAAAGGATCTCGTAAGCATCTTAAAATACTTCTGTTTATCCTCACCCTGATACAATTAAGTATAGTCATCAGCTTAAAACTATGCTTTAATACAGATGTTCCACAAACGCTGTCACAATGCTTCTTTTTTTAGGCTTAGCTTTTACATATTTAGATAACATGGAGAAAAACTGACCTGGTCCAGTGTGTTTTAGAATAAAATTCTCATCTGGGAAACGGCTGCCATAAATAGATTTACCTCCTGTGCCATTGTGATTGGTAAAATCACCACCCTATTGTAGAAACAAAGACAAATTTCTATTTTTTTTTTTTAAATAACTAATTTGGTGGTCCAGAAGAAGACCACTAATAAAGACTGGCAATTTGTAATCAAGTATGACAATACTACTCCACAACCGTACAGCCCCAATAATTTGTTTAACAGCTAAAAATAGATAGTGGATGTTGCGGTTTATTAGCAGCACTGACACAATTAAATTAATTTCTATTAACAATTATTTTTCAAGCTACAAGTCATTTCAGCACAGAACGTTAAATTCTAAAGTGTTTATATAGATTTTAAAATACATTTTACCTTAGTATTTTATAAGAAATGTAGGTTTATATACATACCTGACACATAAAATTCGGAATGATTCTGTGAAATGTAGATCCCTTATATCCAAAGCCTTTCTCACCTGTACAAAGGGCTCTAAAATTCTCTGCAAGAGAAAAGTCATCACAAAAAGTAAAGGCAATAAATATAAATCAAAGCAATGATTCAATATCCAACCATCATTTCCAGTACTGCTGGTACATTCACATACACAAAAAATCATACAAACATTGCCATTTTTTACAAAGTGACATTGGTCTTGGGCTCTGCACTGCAACACAAGAGGAAGGAGATTACAAGGCTTTTATCTGTTAAACTTTAATTGTATAATACAGGGCTGGGCCAATGTAGTTTGGCACCCTAGGCAAGGGGTTCAATCAGTGCCCCCCACACCCCCGTTCTGTATAACCATTCCCCACCTATTCACTTTTTCTTAAAGAAACCTTATAACACATTAATGAATCAAACTGTACATGTGCCAGCCAGCAGCACACAAAAAATTGCCCTAATCTGTACCTGTGTCAGCAGCACCCAAAATATTGCTCCCAATCAGTATCTGTGCCAGCCAGTAGCACCCAAAATATTGCTCCCAATCAGTATCTGTGCCAGCCAGTAGCACCCAAAATTTTGCTCCCAATCTGTATGTGTGCCAGCCAGTAGCACCCAAAATATTGCTCCCAATCTGTATCTGTGTCAGCCTGCAGCCAAAATATTGTCCCCAATCTGTGCCTGTGCCAGCACCCAAAATATTGCTCCCAATCAGTACCTTTGCCACTAGCATTGCCCCCTAAGTCTGTACCTGTGCCACCAGCCTGTGCCAGAGCAGCAGCAAAAATATTGCCCCAGATCTGTGCCAGGCAAAGGGCAGGTGGGGACTGAAGTAGAGCAGAACGCTGCTGCTGGAGACAGGGGCAAGTTAAATCTTAAAGAATAAAAAAAAAACATTTCCCTTATAAAGTGCACCCCCCCATGACTGCACCCTAGGCGGCCGCCTACCCCTAGTTCCAGCCCTGGTATAATCACTCACACTGTAGTTCACTTGCTTATCACAAAACATGTTAGGCCCCAAGACACAAACAATTTCACTGTGCGGTCAGTGACACTTTAACCTCCACGTAAATATGCTAGCGTAGTGTGCCATTGCCTAAGGCTAAAGTCGCTTAGCGTATTCACGCAGCGGTCACCTTTTTAAAAAATCGTGCCGATTGACCATGCAGTAAAAATGCAAGTGTGTCCGAGGCCTTAAGTCTGAAACACTGTTGCAAGGGGCAGATTTATCAAGGGTTGAATTTTGAAGTTAAAAAACTTTGAAATTCGAACATCAAGTTTTTTTTTTTTTTTTTTTTAGACCGAAAACAGACAGTCAATTTTCGATCGAATTAAAATCGTTTGATTGAATTGGAACGATTTCCCCCAAAACATTTGAATTTAAAAAAATTTCAAAAACACTCCATAAAGGTTATAGGAGGTCCCCCATAGGCCAAAACAGCAATTCAGCAGATTAAAGGTAGCGAATTCTCATTTTTTTTAAAAGAGACAGTATTTCAATTTTCGAATTGTCAAATTATTTAATTTGAATTGATTTTTTTTTCAACTCAAATAGAATTTTTTTTAATTCTAATTTTCACTTCGATCCTTGATAAATCTGCCCCTTAATGTGAGTTGGATTTTGTAAGGCAGCAGCACTTTAATTATCAATGGACTTAAGAGAGACTATAGAAAATTTATATATTTCCCCTTCTTCACGTGCTTATGCAACTTTTTTAAAATAAGCCCAGCTGAATGAGCTTATGTAAAAAAAAACAGAATCAGAAGTGTAGAGAATATAAACAAATACATACTGCATTTAATAGCAGTAAATTCATTTATGCATACTGGAAAGTTGCCTACAATTCAGTTTTATTTCATTATGCAAAAACTGGGTTTTTTACTTTAAGGCTAAGGCCAGACGGGGAGATTCGGGGGCATTTTGTCGCTTGGCGACTTCTCGCCGCGACTTGTAGCCCCCGAACCTCCCCGAATAGCCAAGTCCTAGGGCACACTGGCGTTGCTTGAAAACGCAGGCGCCTATTCAGACGGAGCGGCGCGATTTTTGAAATCGCTCCAAATTGGCTCGCGAGGCAATTTGGAGCGATTTCAAAAATCGCGCCGCTCCGTGTGAATAGGCGCCGGTGTTTTCAAGTAACGCCGGTGCGCCCCAGGACTTGGCTATTCGGGGAGGTTCGGGGGCTACAAGTCGCGGCGAGAAGTCTCCAGGCGACAAAATGCCCCCGAATCTCCCCGTCTGCCCTAGCCCTAAATAAACTCATTCTACAGCCAAAGTTTGTAGATGGCGATTTAATGGTTGTGTGCTTAATTAGGCACCTGGGTTAGCAATGGGTATTGCCAATTCCATGAATAAATAGGGGTGTCCAGATATTTTATACATGTTATGGACAAAAGCATTATATTGTGCTAGTTTTAGATCAATACTTAAAGGGAATCATTCATCATTTTCAACTTTTTTTTTTTGCCCTTTTTCTAAAGAGTACACCTCAAAAAACAAATAAAATGTTAATTCACAATTCAATACATAAGTTACTATTTTTATTTTGCCATGGGGGCTTCCATATCTGCTCATTATAATATTCCTCACATGCTGCACTAACAGCAGGCACGGCATTACCTGTGTGCTTGGAGGCAGCCAGCCTCTTTTTAAAAAAAAAGTACTGTGACATGAGGAGCTTGCTGTCCCCCCCTCCCCTCTGTGTGAAGTTAGGAGGAGAGAGGTCACATGGTCTGCAGAGAAGCTACTGCTTTCACTTCTGACTTATGCTTGCTCTCGAACCTCCACGAGCAGCTCTCCTTGCACAGAAGACTATAAATGCTCCTGCTATTCAGCTAATTCACTCTGCATTCATTTCACCTAAGTTTAGAGTTGGAAGGGTGGAAATTTTACTCTTTTCTGCGTGCCTCTGTGTTTGTTTAATTGTTTGAAGCTGGTTGCAAGTAGGGTTGCCACCTGGCCTTAAAAAAAAAAAACAAAAAAAAAACTGGCCTTCCTATATACTTCGTTTTTTTTCCTATTAATAACATTTGGATCAGCCATCAAAAATACAGATCAGGCCGGTAAAAAAACAGCCAGGTGGCAACACTAGTTGCAAGTAGGGTTGCCACCTTTTCTCGAAAAAAATACTGGCCTCACTAGCACTCACCCCCATATCTCCCCCTAACTGCCATTCAGACTGGGCCCCCTTAGGGCAGGGGCACACGGGCATATTCAGGGAGATCTAGTCTCCTGGCGACTAACCGCCTCTTCTTCTGGGCCACAATCTCCCCAAACTGCCTTCCGCCTGCTATAATGAGAAAACACCAGCGCAAACCATTTGCTCTTTTGATTTTTTATGCAGGATTCTGCTGGTGTACCATGATTAACTCATGCATTTTGTCGTTTTCCCACAACAGATTCCCTTCAAATTACATGACTATATGCACCTAATGAAGTCTAGGAAGTTTAAAATAACAGAATTAAAGAGAAAACAAAACATTTTTTTTTTTAAATCACTCTGGATTGCAAAACATTTGTAGTGCAGAGTAATTCTCCAATACCACAATTGGTATTGTGGGTGATGGTTCTGTAGTCAGGATTGCCAGACAAACAAAATAGGTTTATAGGCAAATGGATCACATAACCAAGCACAGCACCCTAGAAAGTCATAGTTTTAGAATTAGAACCTTGCCACATTGCACTGGTCACTAGTTTTTCGATAGAATGGAATCCTACCGGTCAGATGAACAGGTCCGTGAGCTTGGGTAAACAGAAGGCAGACTGAAACTCACATATTTGCAAAACCACAATGTATACATATTCTCCTTTGACACAACACAGTTCTTGGATACAATTGAATGGCACAGTAATTGATCAGGTATGTGATGCAAACATATGGCAGATTTCAGCTCAGCACCTCTGAAAACATACATCATTTTGTTGCAACTCACCAGCAGTTTTTGGCACCACATCCGCTCGCAACTAGAAAAAAAAACAAAAACATACTGAAGAACATTTGATACAGAGGAATAGCAACAGCAGCAGAGGATGAACTAGGGGTAGGCAAGAAGAGGCAACTTCACAAATATTTCAACTCCCTTCAAGCGGGAAGGGAGCAGGCAGTTCGGGGAGACTGTCGCATCGCAGAAGATGCGATGAATCGCCAAGCGACTAGATCTCCCCGAATCTCCCTGTCTGCCCCAACCCTGAAAATGGTTTCTAAGGGCTCTTACACATGAGCGTTTATACCTGCATTCCGTTTTGCTGTGTTCAGCCGCAAGGAAGTGCAGGTATAGATGCACTCAATGCTTTTCAATGAGGCTATACTCACACAAGCGCATGTAGGTGCAGAACGCAGGAAAAATGCAGCACGTTGCGTCTGAACCTGCGTTCGGCGCCTACATGCGTTCGTGTGAGTACAGCCCCATTGAAATGCATTGAGTGCGTCTATACCTGCGCTCCCCTGCGGCTGAACGCAGCAAAACGGAACGCAGGGGAGCGCAGGTAAAAACGCTTGTGTGTAAGAGCCCAAAAACTAGAGCTGCAGGCTAAGACAGTCCTGTTTCCAAAGAAGGGAAATAATTATGAGACTAATATTAGTTTTGCTTGAGGATGCTGCCTGCAGTGTTTTGATTCACTCAGCCATATATCTCAGTATACTCCAAACAAATGGCTCATACATTATGATACATTCATATCTTGTGAGATGTGTGCTTACACATACAGCTGCAAGTAGAACAATGAATGCAGCAATCTGATTGGTTGCCACAAGTTACTGCCCATGGGCAAATTTGCCCAGTGTTGATAAATGACCCCCACTGTGTCCCCTTTCAGCTCCATTGACAGAAATACATTTGGAGCAATAGATTATTTTAAAAATCCAACTTTAAAGGTCACAGATCAGAAGCAGTGCCTCTGACCAGGGCTGCCATCAGGGGGGACAAGTGTCCCGGGCACCCCTTACGAGCGCCTTCCGATGTCCCAGCAGCAGAATGTGGAAGTGCCAAATGCCGAACAGTCGAAGTCCTGGAGCAGCAGAAACACCCGAAGTCACGAAAGGAGCAGACACTGAAATCCTAAAGCGGCGAAAATACCCGATGTCACGAAGGGAGCGCACACTGAAGTCCTAAAGCCACGAGTTCAATTCTATGGACACCAATGTGTTGCTTCTTTTTTAATCCCCTGGCCATCAAGGTTTTATTTTTAACACTCTATAGGCCCCTGCCACCATTTTTTTTTTTTTTTTTTTTTTTTTTGGGGCCCCAATTTTTTTTTTAACCTGTAAGGGGGCCCTGGCGCCAAGGTTTTTTTTTTTTTTTTTAAATATATATTTTTTGGGGCCCCATTTTTTTTTAAACTTGAAAGAGGAGCCCTGGCATCAGTGGTGGGGCCCAGGTAGTCCCAAAAATAGTTGTGCGGGGCACCCTGATTTCTAATGGTGACCCTTACTCTGACATGTGATCAAGGTGGTTTGATTTAGCTGGTAGTTAAATATAGTTGGTAAATAAATTGGGGCAGCTACCACCAAATGCCACAACCGAGTCTAAGTATAAGGAAAGGAAATAAGCACAAATCACATTTATATGGAACCGTTTATCCAAAATGCTTGGAACCTGGTGTTTTCAGGATAAGGGGACTTTCCGAAACATGGATCTCATTGCCTTACGTCTACTAAAATGTAATCTACACATTAAAGGAGAAGAAAGGCATGTTATACTTTGGGGTGCCAAAAGTTAGGCAACCCCAAGTGGTCATATTTACATGCCTGAAACCCTAGGACGGTGCTCCTATCTGCAAAAAACTGCACCAGCCAGGGTTATTCCAGTGAGCCTATGACTAGGTGTTTAACACGAAACGTGCAAGGCTATGCTTATTTGACAAATAGTTTACCTGTTTTACTGCCTGGTGGAAGATTGCCTTTTTGAGTGCCTGATCTACAAATTTTTGGTTTATCCCCCAGTTGCGTATGCACAGTAGAGCGAAAAGCAGAACTTTAACAGAAAAGCAGACTATTTTGTTCCACTGCACATGCATCTGTCCTGGGAAATTTGAGGAAAGAAAGAAGACTATCGCTCTGTGGTGCTAGCTGGAATAATTCCTGGGTTGGTGTTTTTCTCCGGATAGGTGCAACAGCCTGGGGTGTCGGGTAAGTACATACATCACTCGGGGGGTGCCTTCCTTCTCTTTTAAATAAACTCTATAGGACTGTTTAAATCTGAGTTAAGATCAAGTACAAGTTATGGTTTTATTATTACAGAGAAAAAGCTAAGTTTTAAAAATTTTCATCTCATTATTATCAACTCATTAAGATGGAGTTGATGGGAGATGGTCCATAATTCTGAGCTATTTGAGCATGATAATACCAAATAGGTATACAGTGAAACCACGATATCAAGTCATTTTTAAGTTTTCCCGCCATTCTACATTTTGTATTTGTGGTCCCACCAATTTATAATGCATTTCAATGGGTGCATTTCCCTCAAATGTTTTCCTGATGTACCCAACACAGTTTTTTTCCCTCTATGAATGTTATTATTTGTTAAATATAGAGGTTTAAAATACTAACCGGATGTATACTTTGCCTTGGTTCTGTCTGTAAATGGTCAATTCCAAGGAGTCTACCCCTTATACACAGTCCTGCACCAATCACTTATTGCTTTAGGTTGTGTATGTGACTGACAGAGGGGCCTTGCACATAATACCCCCCCCCCCATAGTGTAACATTAAAACTGCAAATATTGTATCTCAATGTAAAATGGACTCCTGTGTGTTTATCCTTTCAGTACTTGAAGACAAAGTTACTTTAAGACATTTCCCTGATTTTACATTTGAACCCTGATTTTACATAATTTTTTTTCCTGGTCCCCTGAAAAAAAAAATTCACAGAATTATGAAAAAGAATTTGCAAAGCTCCACACCAAAATGTAGATTTTGGATTGCACAATAACTTGCGTACAATTACTGTGTCATTTTTTTTCCACAACATAATCAGATTTATTTTTCCTACTTATTTAAATGTGAATGATTAGTTATAGATTGTTACATTGAAATGAACGATCAATATTGGGCAGGCAATTACTTTCACTTTGCAATACACACTTCAAATGTCACTGCACTCTCATCCCCCAACCTCTTCACCATCATGTGAAGCCACTAGCAGTGCATGAGCATGGCATGATGTAAAGCTTGCCTTAAGAACAGTGTCCAAATGGCACCTGCCTGATGTCATTGTGAATTCCAAAATTATATGAAAATGGTATGAAATGGTGCTATAGTGGATTCATCGGCTTACAGAATACATTGTAAATCCCAGACACAAGTGGTAAGAAAGGACAAAAATGTACAAGTGAAAACATGTCGGTCATATTTAGCAAGGTTGTCTCGAGACAATATGAATAGCATGATTGGAGGTCCATTAACGGTCAAAACTATTCAGGTTTATGCATACGTGAATGTTTAGCCTTTGTAACACGCAAAAGGAATACGAGGAAACATTTTTAAAAAGCTAAATGGGTTGAAAGTCCTGAAATCAAATTGTGTATGCAGGCCTGTGGAGTCGGACCATAAAACTCAGACTCCTCTGTTTATGGTACCTCTCACTCCTTTGTTTTTAAAAGGAACAGTAACATCGAAAACCAAAAGTGTATCAAAGTAATTAAAATATATGGTCCTGTTGCTCTGAACTGGTAAAAACTGTGTGTTTGCTTCATAAGTCTACTATACTTTATACAGTATAAACAAGTTGCTGTGTAGCCATGAGGGCAGCCATTCAACCTGCTGGAAAAGAGGGGAAAAGGCACAGATTATATAGCAGAAAAAGGGGATTATTTCAGTAAATCGTTTTCTCTTGGGCCCGTACTGTCAATGCAGATGTCTAGGGTTAAGCCTTGTTACCTCTGGAGGCAGGACAAAAGTATTCTGATTTGTGTCTCCGCCCTCCTTGGCGATATCCTGAGTGTCCACCTCTCTCTCTGGCAGTTTCTCGTCCAAAAGACAATAGTAGAGAACACTGGAGCACAACAATAACGGTAGAACAATCTCACATAACTTCTAGGGAGGACACCATGAGGCCTAACAGTTTGAGGCAATCTTCTGCTGTCATCACTGTCTGGCTGATGAATCTCTTGGTTGACAGTTGTAATTTGACTACCTTGCCACTCGGTAGTGAGACCATGCATTTGTTGAGTGGAAAATCACCCAAATTGTTTTAGTATTTGGAGTGCCTGTTCGGTGTGCTGTGTTGCTATCGCGTACGATGGTGCCTTTATGAGTATGTTGCCCAAGCAGGGAACGGACAGTATTCCCCTTTTTCTTAGTATGGCAATAACTGGGGCTAGCTCCTTTGTGAACACCCTTGGTGCTGCGGTCAGCCTGAATGGCATTGCTCTGAACTGGTAATGTTCCTGGCCGACTGCATATCGAAGATATAACTGTAGAGCCGTGTGTATTGGGATGTGGAGATAGGCCTCTTTGAGATTTAGGACTGGCCTGAATTGGCCTCCTTGTTTGTCTACTAAGAAAAGGTTTGTGTAATACCCCCTGAAGTGATGTTGTTGCTGTGCTGGTGTGATAAAATTCGCTTGTAGCATCTGTTGTACACAGGCAAGTAGTGCTATTTTTCTTTACCAATTGCTGGGTAATGGACAAGGGTATGAATGCTCTTCAGAAGGGGAGGGAATCGAAAGGTATCCTGTAGCCGTTTTGGACCACTTGTAAAACCCAGTTGTCTCTGACCAAGTCTTGCCACACCTGGGAGAAAAGGAGAAGCCTGCCTCCCACAGCCTCCTCTGTCCCTGGTGTGGTCTGATCTTCATGTGCCTGTGGGCTTTTGACCACCTGGTCTTCGGTTATGCTTCTCGTGGGAGGGCCAAGTGGTTCCATTTCTATTGTTAAATGGTGGACCAGAGGCCTGGTTTTGGCCATGGTAGGTACTAAAGGAGTGCGATAGAGCTCACCCGGGTCTGTGTTGTTGCTTGTGTGGTTCAGGACGAGATCACCTGCCTTGTGGTAAGAATGTGCACTTTCCAGCAGCTGCTGTTACTGGCTGTTAACCGCTGTATTGGTATACCCCCTCCTGATATTATTTTTCATCCGCTTGTACATTTGGTCTTTAAATGCCATTGCATCTTCTGTTGGAAGGGTAGTTTACTTGGATAGGCAAGATATTGCAGAGTCCACCTTGGGAGCTTTATCCCAATTGTATCCAAACTCTTGTGGTACTGGGTATTTGGGAAAATAAGTTTCTAAGGTTCATTTGTTTTTCTGGTGTACGCCATTCTGTTTCAATGCTTTGTGCTATGAACTTGAATACTGGAAAGCATTGTGTGCATTCCCAATACCCTGTCAGATTTTGACAATGGAACAGATGTGTCTTTTAAATCTAATGTCTGCAGCATATCTCTTAGCAGTGTGCCTTGTTCAGATGTAATAAAAGATGGACTCTCCCCTTCGGACAATGAAGTATCGGAGTCCTGGTCTTGAGAAATTGAGGTGTGTACAGACCCATCATCTGAAGAGAAGTCTGGGTCTGAAGAAAAGGACGGAGATCTTTGATCTGTGCTTACGTTTTGACAGTGCTTTTTGACCCATAGACTGCTAGTTGCCTTAAACCAGTTTACCAAATCAGTAAGATGATTTTGTTGTAAGATAGCAGAAGAAGGGCCTGGCTGCCCATCTGTGGAAGAATGAGACTGGTCTCGTCCTTCTGCCTGTTGGTTTGTGTTGTCTACATCTTCTCTATGGTCATCCTGAATAGCGGGCTCTGATTCAATGCTGTGAAACAAGGGATGTGGACTAAATATAGTAAGTGGGTATGGCAAGACACCTTTCTGGCCCTTTTTAACTTGGCCTTTGCCTTTCTGTCCTTACCCTCTGTGGGGGGCATGTCCTGAATGAGGTCTAATAATCCTTTTGGGACATACATAACTTGTGTAGTGCAAGACCAGTTTCAGAATAAAGCAATTGCGGTGGTGTGCTTTCGGTCTCCTGAAAATGGCGCAAATAACCACTGCTACGTGTCACTAATATGCAAAGGACCGGAAGACCCTCCTCCTCACCAAGAGACAGCCGCGATCCTGGGAGTGCCGTCTTCTAGCAACAATGAAGGGTCCTATGCGCACATTTTACTAACGGCAAGCCCATGGGAGAAGCCTCTCTAATTTGCTGGCTAGTCTGCTGTGCCTGTGACTATTTACAATACCTGCAGGAGAGATGTGCTGTGTCTTCCCTTTGCACAGTATGGTTTTTGAGTCAATACATCCCCGGTCACTGGAGGGGGAATTAGCCAGTCTCCACTACATGCCCCTTAGGGCCTAACTGTCCTGGGCACACTGCTGTTGAACCTGAGAAAGGTGCCTTGGTACTCCCCACTTAGCAGTCTGTACTGGCAATGAGGGGGAGTCCAGCTCAGACCCTAGGGAATGTACCTGCGCATCCCTGTGAAATTAAATCTAAAAAACTAACCAACTAGAGGCTCTAGCCTCTAGAGGAACCAAGGCTGAACCCCATAAGTCTGCACTGACAGGACAGGCTGCCCCAGGAAACAGATAAAACACCATTGTATCGAACAGAGCGTATCGGTCATGTGCTATGTAACCTGTGCCTTTTCTCCAGCAGCTTGAATGGCTGTCCCAATGGCTACACAGCAGCTTGTTTATATAAACTATAGTAGTATACTAGTACAGCTTTTGCCAGTGCATATATGTTATTTACTTTACATAGTTAAATTGGGTTGAAAAAAGACAAAATCCATCAACTTCAACCCCTCCAAATTAAAAACCCAGCATACACACACACACACACACACACACACATCTCCACTCTTTCAAACACAAACCATATATGCCCATAGCTATACGAACTGTAGAGTTTAGTATAAAAATAGCCTTTGATATTATGTCTGTCCAAAAAATCATCCAAACCCCTCTTAAAAGCATCAACAGAATGAGCCATCACAACATCACCCGGCAGTGCATTCCATAGCCTCGCCGTCCTGACTGTGAAGAACCACCGACGCTGCTTCAAATGAAAGTCCTTTTCTTCTAGTCTGAAGGGGTGGCCTTTGGTGCGGTGATCCTCTTTATGGGTAAAAAGGTCCCCTGATATTTGTCTATAATGTCCTCTAATATATTTGTAAAGTGTAATCATGTCCCCTCGCAAGCGCCTTTTTCCAGAGAAAACAACCCCAACCTGGACAGTCTCCCCTCATAATTTAAGTCTTCCATCCCTCTAACCAGTTTAGTTGCATGTCTCTGAACTGGAGTCCAAAACTGCACTGCATACTCCAGATGAGATATTACTAGGGATCTGTAAAGAGGTATAATTATGTTTTCATCCCTTGAGTTTAGGCCCTTTTTTGTGCAAGACAGAACTTTATTTGCTTTAGTAGCTACAGAATGACACTACCCAGAATTAGACAACTTGTTATCTATAAAAACCCCAAGATTCTTCTCACTTAAGGAAACTCCCAACACACTGCCATTTAGTGTATAACTTGCATTTATATTATATTTTGCCAAAGTGCATAACCTTGCATTTATCAACATTGAACCTCATTTTCCAAATTGCTGCCCAGTTTCCCACCTTAGACAAATCACTCTGCAAAGTGGCAGCATCCTGCATGGAACCTATAGCTCTACACAATTTAGTATCATCTGCAAAAATAGAAACCGTACTTTCAATGCCCACATCCAGGTCATCAATAAACAAGTTGAAAAGCAAGGGACCCAGTATAGAGCCCTGCGGTACCCCACTAACAACACTGGTCCAATTAGAAAATGTTCCATTTACCACCACTTTAGACCACTTTCATTTTTTGGGGTTACTAATGTAATTTCCATGTTGATTGAAAGTAGTTAAGTACAGAACATATTTTATCACTGCCAAGGATCAAACATATAAAGCATATTCTTTGATAATTCTAAAACAAAATCAAAGTTAAACTTCATAAACCAAATACAATTGGAAAACCTAAAAACAACTTGTATATTAATTGAAAGTGGCATATAGCGGTAGAATAGTTGTTAAATACAATCCAAGATTAACTAAAGTATTGTTCTTAGAAACAGAATTGCTCCTGCCATATCCTCCTTCATAGAAGCAAGTTATGTTCAGTGCTTGTATTTAAGGTTATTAGAAGTTGGAACATTTCTGGCTTCTCCCAAAATTGGCTCTGACTCCACATACACAGCTCTGTGTGTATGTGCCTTTAAGTATTTTATAAAGGTCTCCTATTAAACGAATGACGGACAACAGTAACAAAAGAATACAGAAGCAGGCAGTGTTTCACAGGCGGTAAAATATATCCCATGTCACCAAACAAGTCATGGACAACAGGACAGAACAAATGACTCAGAGTCATGAAGCCTGCTGGCAGAAACTCCCACGTTACACCTTTGCTAATGAAGGAAGCAAAACAGGTAAATTGCTTGAATCATCCACATGCTCAGGTGGAATTAATTAAATTTACCACAATCCAACGAGACTACAAATACCAAGGGAAAAAAAAAAAAAAGCTAGCTGAAACAGTTATCAATAATGTTTGTTGGTGCACTTGTACTTTCTTAAATGTAATTTATTACAAAACAGCAAAATAGCACTTTACATTATATTTAGTGTTTACCATATTATATTATTATTTAAATGTTGCAAACATCATGTGACAAAGACCATGCATGATTAGCATCAGTCCTATTGGAGTTTGGGGTTCCTCAGGGATCGGTATTGGGTCCACTTTTATTTAACTTGTTCATTAATGACTTAGGGGAGGGTATCGTAAGTAACATATCACGGTTTGCAGATGACACAAAACTATCCAGCCAAATTAATTCCATCCAGGATACGACATCCTTGCAACAGGATCTTGACAAACTGGCAATCTGGGTAGCTAAGTGGCAAATGAGATTCAACGTTGATGAATGTAAAGTCATGCATCTGGGATGTAAAAATATCCAAGCCACTTATACGCTTAATGGAACTGCACTAGGCAAATCCATTATGGAAAAGGACCTTAGAGTCCTTGTAGATGATAAACATGGCTGTAGCAAGGTAAATAAGGTCTTGAGCTGTATTAAAAGGGGCATAGAGTCATGGGAGGAGGGGGTCATTCTTCCACTTTATAGAGCACTTGTAAGGCCCCATCTAGAATATGCCGTACAGTTTTGGTCTATATCACTCAAACAGGACATTATTGTATTAAAGAGGGCAACTAAGCTGGTAAAAGGTATGGGAAATCTTAGCTATGAGAAAGACTGGCCAAATTGGGGATGTTCACACTGGAGAAGAGGCGCTTAAGGAGTGATATGATAACAATGTATAAATATAAAAGAGGATCATATAATAATCTCTCTAATGCTTTATTTACCAGTAGGTCTTTCCAGCTGACACGAGTTCACCCATTCTGATTAGAAGAAAAGAGGTTCCATCTAAATATTCAAAAGGGTTTCTTTTCACAGTGAGAGCTGTGAAGATGTGGAATACTGTCCCTGAATCAGTTGTACTGGCTGATACATTAAATAGCTTTAAAAGAGAACTAAAGCCTAACTAAAGAAGTAGCTAGAAATGTTGTACATGATGTGTTGTGTTTCTGTACCAGCCCAAGGCAACCACAGCCCTTTAGCAGTGAAGATCTGTCTCTCCAAAGATGCCCCAGTAGCTCCCCATCTTTTTTTCTGCTGATTCACTGCACATGCTCTGTGCTGCTGGGCTTAGGGACCCACTCACAATATATAGTACACATGGAATATAAAGGTCGTAATATAAAGCTTAGATTAGTGATTAATACAGATAATTATTACATGGCAGCACCGGAACCAATGCAATTAGCATCAGAATTTAATAATCAGCCCTGTAGAATCATCTTTTATTACAAACCAACCACATTTTCTGCTAGATAATTTGTGACAACCCCTTAGCTTAGCTCAGGCCCGGACTGGCAATCTGTGGATTCTGGCAAATGCCAGAGGGGCTGCTATAAGGTCCCATAGAAAGTCAGTATTTAGTGGGCTAGTGGCTAGCCTCTGTGTACCTAAAATGCCAGGGCGTATTTTAATTCTCAGTCCAGACCTGGCTTAGCTTCTCAAAAGCTGCTCAGAGCCCATTGAGCATGTGAGTGTCACAGACACTTTCCAAGATGGCAACCCCTTGTGACAAGTTTGAAGTCCTGGATCATTGCTGCTATTGACAAGCTGAAGCTTTAGGCTGGTGCTATAAGTTCAGTATATCAAATATGCCATTTTTTAGCCATATTCAGTTTTAGGGTTTAGTTCTACTTTAAGAATGGTTTGGATTGCTTTTTAGCAACTGAGTGAATACAGGGTTATGGGAAATAGCTTATAGTACAAGTTGATCCAGGGACTAGTCCGATTGCCATTTTGGAGCCAGGAAGGAATTTTTACCCCCTCTGAGGCAAATTGGAGAAGCTTCAGATGGTTTTTTTTTGCTTTCATCTGGATCAACTAGCAGTTAGGCAGGTTAAAAACTTAAAAGGTTGAACTTGATGGACGTGTATATATAAACACAATCCTCCAATGATGTGGCTGCACTCACAGGTCTTAATCACAAATATAAAGCTTTTATTAAAGAAACTAATCTCAGCCTTTGTCAAAGTTACAAAATGTAACATTAAAGGAACAGTTCAGGGTAAAATTAAAAACTGGGTAAATAGATGGGCTGTGCAAAATAAAAAATGTTTCTAATATAGTTAGTCAGGGAAAAATGCAAACTATAAAAGTTGGAGTGACTGGATGTCTAATATAATAGCCGAATCCAATTTCCTGCTTTTCAGCTCCCTAAATCTGAGTTAGTCAGGAACTTGTAGGGGGGCCACATGGGGCATAATTGTTCAGTCAGTTTGCCATTGATCCTCAGCATGCAGATCAGATTCAAAAGCAACAGTTATGACCAATGTGGCCCTCCCTCAAGTCACTGATCGGTCACTGCCTGGTAACCAGTCAGTGTAAACCAAAAGAGCTGAAAAGCAAGTAGTACTGTCCTGTTCTTTTAGGTTAGACTTACAGTCACACCAGCCTTTATACAGTACATTTTTGCCTAACTATATTGAAAACATTTTTTATTTTGAACAGCCTATCTATTTACCTAGTTTTTACTTTTATACTGAACAATTCCTTTAACCTAAATACCTCAGCAATGGTGCAAAACCATAATACACTCCCCTTCTGACATGTTCCCCTTAACATAGAACATCCTATACATTTATACTTTCAAGAACATGCGTTACTAGTTGCATGCACCCAGGCAATGGGAGATTGGATTTCGAGAGTGCTGTGATTTTGGGGATTATATATAT
>CM044443.1:53505441-53522201 GCA_024363595.1 Xenopus borealis
GGGAGCTGTTTAGAGCAAATTTACAGATAGAAAAAAAAAGGTTTACTTGTTCTTTAAACACTTAATCGAAAGCGCCTTGGCTTAATAAGCTCAGGCTGTTACATCAGATGCGACAAAATATAGAGTTATTGGCACGCATACAAAGTATCTAAGCATTTTTGTATCGATCAGACAGAGTATCTAGGGCAAGAGATACCAGAAGTATCTAATAAAGACGCTTACAATGTAGCGATATCATTAAAGTGGACCTGTCACCCAGACACAAAAATCTGTATAATAAAAGTCCTTTTCAAACTAAACATGAAATCCAATTTCAATTTTATTATTAAAGCATTCATGGCTGTTTTAAACTCATTTAAAAACCTCAGCTGTCAATCAAATATTGTCTGCCACTCCTCTATGCCTTAGGCATAGAGGCGGGGCAGATAATTACTTTCACTTTCCATTCAGCACTTCCTAGATGTCACTGCTCCCCACACATTCCCCCAGTTCCCCCAGATAGACATCGGGTCACCCATTCTAGTGCACAAACAAGATTCTGTGATGATGCAAGGCTTGCCTTAATAACAGTGTCCACCAAATGGCTCCCTCCTGCTTGCTATAATTATGAATTCCCAGACTGAAGAAAACAAGATCCAAATAATTTATATAGTGTAATTAATGTTCATTTTGCTTGACTAATGTGATTAAATATGATTTTGAACATTTTTTTGGGGTCCACTTTAAGATCTCAGCGTTACTTACAAAGATATCCGGCTCAAGCATGTGCCAGCCGCTCGTGTGGGAGGCCTGTAATGAAAGGGTTATATGCTGTTGTGCTCCTCATGTCCGTCCGGATACTTTGATCAGACCCGAATCTCATAACGTGCCGAGTCATGCACAGTACAATCGGAAACAGTATCACCGTGTAAAGACCCGCCCAGAGTGATCGCAAGCCTTCCATCTCATCAGTGCAATTAACAAATCCGGAAGAGTTTCAAAATTTACCAGTGTTAAGAGTAAAAGTCAGTCAAAAGACTAAAGTGAAACAAGTGAGATGTGTCTAGAAACAAAACTCAAAAATAAAAAATGAAAATAAAAATGAAGTGGGAAATACTGCTATCCATTCCTGCCATTTATATGTGTTATCGGCTATTGTGAAACAATATATAAATCATGCTAGGGGGTTCTATTAGATATCCCCCAGGCCCTATGTTTCCGACCTTTGTGATTGATATTATAACACAAAACAGAAGATGGAGGTGCTCACTAGAATAGTGACCTGAGTCTGCGTGTTTCTCAGTTAAGAGCTGGTTCAAAGACTGGAGTTAAACCATTATAATCCCTTTAGGGTCCTTACACACGGGCGTTTTGGACCTGCGCTCCCCTGCGTTGAGTTTGGCTGCGTTCAGCCGCAGGGGAGCGCAGGTCTAGACGCACCTCATTCTTTTCAATGAAGTTGTACCCACGAGGTGCGTGTAAGTGCCGAACGCAGGTTCAGACGCAACATGCTGCATTTTTCCTGCGTTTGGTGCCTACATGCGTTCGTGCGAGTACAGCCCCATTGAAAATAATTGAGTGCATCTATACCTGCGCTCCCCTGCAGCTGAACGCAACAAAACGGAGCTCAGGGGAGCGCAGGTAAAAAACGACCGTGTGTAAGAGCACTTAGGGGGTGTCTAACAAACTGGAAAATACCTAGTAATTGACACATTTCTTAACTGCCTCCCATTAACTTCAATTAGAAATGTCTGGAAGTTTTAAAAAGCAATTTCATTCATAAAAGCAGTTACAAATGCACCTCTGCACATTTCCAATGACAGCTAAAGATGGAGTTTCTCCACCTGCAAAAATAGTATGATGGCAGAGGATCCACTAATTGTGCCAAGATGCCACTGCCGTTCTTCGCCCCTGCCCCCTCCCCTTTATTTATGCAGATTTTCATAATCGGGACAAGTGCGATGGGGAATGGCAAACAGGAAATTTAAAATCTGTATCTCCAGCGCATCCCACGTATTTCTGAACTGATGTGGATGTGGTTGGGTAGCATGCGGCCCCCTAAAATCCTGCCACCATAGGCCCAGGCCTTGGTGACCTTTCCACAAATACGGCCCGATATTGGATTAAGCTATTTTTATATGGGCTTCAATTCATTCAGTGGTCGATATGTAAGGCTCACAATTGCATAATATGAATAAAGTAGCTTCACAATCTGATGTTACCATAATAGTATAAAACCGAGACAATGGGATAATCTACAGACTGCAAGAAGCCAGTCAGTCGGTAGCAGAAGAAACAAGGTCACCTTCCCTAAGCCGTCTAGGGACAAGTGTTGTGTAGGACACTTCACAATAGGCATCACACACATATGTATGTAGAGAATCAACTGTCAAAAGTTGAAGGGAATCTACGCCTGAAATTTTGCCACCCCAGTGTCCCAATACATAATAGAACATTCTGCAGTAAATCTGTGTAAGCAAGTTCAAAAACTGAGGAAATGCGCGGCACCACATAAATGAATGACAAGATAGATATTATAGGTATGCAAAGCATAAACACCGGCTCCTAATATTACACACACTGTTTGCGTCATTAATCATCAAGAAACTGACTACGGCTATTACTGAGCGCCCTCACCTCGAAAGTAACACGACCCAATGACTGGTTGTCTGCCACCAAATCCATATATACCATTGGGTTGTTGGAAGGAGATCCAGACCGACCGCTGTTCGCTCTGGAAGCGACAAAGTAACTGGTACCGGTGCCGATCCGGCAACATCGTAGGACAACACGACTTGAAGCTGACAGCATGGTGCAGACAGTGTGAACCCATAATGCTCAGCTACCAGACATATATAAGACACGCGCAGCAGCCATGGTGGCTGGGCAGGGTAATGCAAGCGGAAGGGGGAGGAGCAGAGAGTGACACGCGAGATTGTTGTTGAACGTGTAAAATGAAACTAGCACGATTTACCGAGAATGTGTGACGGGCAACTGGTTTTAAAAACAAAATGCAAACTGAGGTCAAGTGTATAACAGTACATGGTGAAAAGCCAATTTAAAGTAGAGACTAGGTCTCTGGACTGAGAAGTAAAATAGGCCCTGGCATTTCAGGTACACAGAGGCCTAATTAGCCCCCACAGAAGCCCAAATAGCCCCCACCAGCCCACTAAATACTGATTTCTATGGGACCTTATAGCAGCCCCTGTGGCATTTCCCAGAACCCACAGATTGCCAGTCTGAACCTGGAAGAGACTGTCGCCTGCTCTTCGTTTCTCTGCCATTTTAATCATAGAAGTTCTAGTACAAAGCTGCAGGAAAACCACAGGTTGGGCTCCCTTGTGTCTAGTACTAATGTTGCACCAGTAAGTGGAGGTAGGCTCACTGGCTAGGGTTCATTTACAGTACATTTTCTTGCAGTTATTGAGCAACACAATAATTCATTAAAGGGGAATTAAACCCCCTTGCGCTAACCCCCATCCCCGAGTAGCCCCCAGCCAGTCAGTGCCCCAACTTTTTACTTCTGCATCCGCATGCCTACTACGCATGCGCCAGAAGACGCAGATGGATCCAGGAAGAAGACTGCTAGGGGGAAGATGGTGCCTGTGACCTCCACTGGAGAGGACCTAGAAGAAGGGTTAAGTAACAAGTTAGGGGCATTGGCCAGGGGGGGGGGAGTTTTGGGACAAGGGGGTTGAATTTTACTTATGTACTTGCATCCTATTTGGATGCTATTTGCATTCTGTATAGTTGCACTTGGTGTTACAATATCTGTAGAAAGTCAAATCAACTGGACTTGCTTTGTTTTTTTCCTTGAAGACATTTCACCAGTCATCCAACTGACATTCTCAATTCAGAATAACAGTACAGAGGATCTTGCTTTGTTATACATCTTCTGGAATGTTGCTCCAATCATCATAATCTGTTTATCATAATCCACAATGATGTCATTAAATTAGGTATTGATTTTATTAGCAAGACTGGAGCTTTGATGTGTTATTAAACTGGTGAAACGACTTCAAAGAAAAAAACACAGCAAGTCCAGTTGATTTGACTTATTTCTACAGATATACAATGACCTGGATGAATGAATAATTTTCATACTATTATTCTGGAATTGTTATTAAAATGCTGCATTGTTAATTAAGAAAATGGCACTTACATCTGATATTTGCACTTTACACACTGCAGTAATTAAGTGATCCCTTTTGGGTTTTAGGCTAACTGCATTTTGACAATCCAGGGGGAAATAAAGGGAGAGAAATTCCCTGTATACATCTCACTGCACCTAATGTTATTTACTGGAAAACACCCTGGGTGGTGCACACGGAGATAGTGTCTTTTTCCACAGAGGTCTGTATATGCATGGTCCACAACTTTTTTTTATTAAATACTGGTGGTGACAAGAACTTTTTTCTGCTGTGCGCAGCTAAACCTGCCAAGGAACAAGTGGGAAAGGTAAGAAACAATGTGGCACAGGTACTGTAAGAATTCAGGCAGGTAAATTTTTCCTAAAAGAAGCATTGCCGAAGGTTACAGAATAATAGTTGCATTTCAGGGGTGATTAAATTGTGAGTCAGCATTTCTTGATGGGCAATTCAGTTGGGGAACTGTATGGGTCATTCAGTGGGGTATATTGTCATCTGTGCAGCACTATATAGGGGTAGGGTTCTACACAGTCATTATACTTTTATATTAAAAACATGTAACACAAATTACACATTAATATTATTGGGCCCCAATAACATAAACTCAAAGTTACTGAAGCCAGCTAGTGCCTGTGTTTCAAGCAGGCAGTAGATCAAGAGCTTTTAAAGACTTTGAATATGGGTTTTTAAATTATCAAGGAGCACCAGAGGAACTGTTACAGTATGAAGTACTGTACTTGGCAAAACAGTGCAAACTAAAACTATCAACATCAGTTGGCTGCTGCTTGTTATATGAGAGTATATTGCTAGTGCCTGCTGCATAATGATAGTATGCATACATTATTCAGATAGAATTACACCTTTTCTTAAAAAGTATATGACAAAGCATAAAGCTGATAAAACAAAACAAGTAAAAACAGTTTTTTTATTATAAAAATGGGATGGGGTTCAAGCATTGTGCCTTTGGGTATTATTGGAGTGCAGAGTTCACATTGATTTCATCTGTCTGGGGATGAATAACACTATAGTTAGGAAATTCTTAGAATGCACAAATCAATCCCTTTTTTGCAGCCGTCGGACTTTTCTGAAAAAACTATGGAATGCATATGTTATGCCACTTATAGACATTTCTCTCAATAGTGGCCTAGTTCTAACCCGTTTCAAAGAATCCTACTGCAAGTCTGAACTCACAAGAATATTATAGGAAAAAGAGGTGGTGCAACAGCCAGAAACATCCAAAAGAAATATATCAGAATAAGCAAAATATATCATACTTTCCAACTGTCCCGTTTTGAGTGGGACAATCTCGCTTTTGACAGTTCATCCCGCAGTCCTGCATTTGTACTAAACAAAAACAAGAAACTTGCGAAGAGGGGAGTTGTAATTCCACAATGGATTAATCTCTACCCCCCCTCCCAGTAGCAAACCAGTTCAGGTACCAACTCCCAAATCTAATTAATTCTTAAGTACTGGATAGTAATGCATGAATGATTAAAATGTAACTTTTAATAAATAACATTAAAAGGCCTTCACTGCAACCAGACAACAAACACTGGGCCAAGCCCACACAGCACACCAAAAATTATGTACAGACTCACTTCTCCTTGGGTTTGGAGACTTTGTGGGACTAGTGTCCCTAAAAACACATAGTTAAAACCATAAGCATACGGTGGACGGTTGGTCACAATTAGTAGCTGGAAATAGTAATTATAATAGTAATAAAAATAGTAATTGGTCAGGCCATCTAAAATGACCTTGGTTAAATACAATCAATTGCTGGACCCCCATGCTCTCACCCCTGCAAATAATACCCCAATTGCGGCATATCTGCCTATCTACGTGGGGAGCGGGTGGGGGCTGGTCCCCTACCGTCCTTCAACAATTGACACTGGCACCGGACCCCCAAAATACCCGACCCTTCCAAGTCAAACCCCAGTTGCAGAAAATCTGCCTATCTACGTTGGGAGCGAATGGGAGCTGGTCCCCCACCGTCCACCTATGCCGCCATGTGTGTATATAGCTCTATACTCTTATTTCAATATAAACCTGCATTTGTACTGAAATATCCCGACTTTCTATCTGATCTACTGTAATGAACAGCCAGAAACTTAATTTTGTAACAGTTTTGTCTTCATTAGAAAAACTCTAATAAAACATAAAAAACAGATTAATGTGTTTCATAAACTAGCAGATTTTGTAAAATGGACATGGTAATTAGGGGGTGTGGCCACAAAAATGGGCATGGTCTTTTTGTCCCTCATTCTGTTTCCAAAATGTTGGGAGGTATGATATATTATAACCATAGGGGATTTCTTTGTCTAAAGTTAATATGTGATAATTACTGCACTGACAAGTACCATCAAATATTTCTTTATAGCAATAACAACTCGGGGGGACCCAACAGAAACCAAGAAACGGCTTAGAGGTACGCAGGGGTATTGGATGGGCAAATTGGGAGCCCTCACAAGCAGTCTGCTGAAGTAAGTGTAGCAGAGCCAGCACACCGGGCTGCACTTAGGATTGAATGGCACACAACTTAACACACACCTTATCATACAAGTGATGATACACGCTGCTCAATAAGTGCTGACACTGCTGCAGCCCTTGTGTCCAGATCAGCCTGCATTAGACTGTATAAGTGGCTACAATAGGCAGTCAAAGTTGATGGATATTTGTTTACCTTGCTAATGTGGTACTTATAATTACTAACTACTCTTGAGAAGTAATTTGTTACAATCCCTACTATACAGATGTAACATGGTACTCATACTAGGGGTGCTGTACCTGTGAGCTCCCTCCACCCGAACTATTGAGTGGGGTAGAGGACCGTACTGCTACTCTGCCACGTGACCTAGGCCAAATCAAGCTGCAGCTTCAGACTGTGACTGAACGTATGGATGACCTTGAGAACAGACAGCGTCATTCAAATGTTCGAATACTGGGTCTCCCTGAAAGAAGCGAAGGTTCCCAACCAGAAATATTTGATGAAAAATGGCTTAAAGAGATATTGGGTCAAGATATATTCTCCCAACAATTTGTAGCACATAGGGTGCCTCTGAGACCTCTCCCCCCTGGTGCACCACCGCAGGCATTGCTAGTTAAATTACTTAACTATAGAGACAGAGATGCTGCCCTGAGAGAAGCCAGAAGAAAGGGGGAATTAAGGTATGAAAGCGCTCGGGTCTCACTGTACCCTGATTATTCAACTACAGTGCAAATGAAAAGAAGCTCTTACATGGGAGTTAAACGCATGCTTTGAGATCTTGGTTTGGCATATGTCATGTTATACCCTGCTAAACTAAAGGTAATGGATGGCGACAGGGCCCATTTTTTTGAACAACTGGAGCAAGCTCTGGAATGGCTGGAACGGAGGCCGAAGGCTCCTGGGAGCCCTCCGAGAGAACAATAATTTCTGGAAAAGGGAAACTTGCTGGATCTCTGTAGACATTTAAACTTTATTGACATCTACTTCATTAGCAGTAATCTCATACTGGGGTTGGGAACTAGTCAGAATCTACCCTCTTATATACCCCAAATAGGTGGTTGACCATTGGATTATGGCTGTCACTTCATTGACATCCACTTCATCATCAGCAAATTCATGATTATAAGACACATATACTTAAATTTTGCACTGTATTACAATAATTTGAGAAAGTCCATCATTCTGGGTCTGGAAACTAGTCCAACTCCACTTCTTATACACTCCAGATAGAGGGCTGACCACAGGAATATGACTATGGTACTTATAGGTAATCTCTGTTGAATAGCTCTACAGAGAGGGGGCTCCTGCTAACTTTGAGGTTTCAGAGTTGGTGCAATAGACTTTGTACAGCACCCCTATATAACTGCTCTACTTTTGCTTGGTTCCATTGCTTTTCCCTTGTTGGGTTTAAATTGTTTTGGGAAAATGTGTCTCCAGATTATATGGAGGATTCCAGGTGGGAAGGGTATTGTTGGGTTCAACTGTTATGTTCTTCTGTCTTCTCTTTTCTCCCCTCTCTCTTTGTTTCTTCCTTGATGAGGCAAGGCCCTACTGCACTCAGATGGTGGGGAGTTGAGATAATCCCCATGTCATATGGTATACTGATATATTTATTATCTAGGTTTGGCTCAACATGGCTTTAAATTGTTATTGTGGAATGTACTGGAAATGAAGAGAGATATATGGTACTAGATGTAACTAGAAAATCAGGGGCAGACCTCATTCTACTTCAAGAGACCCACTTAGTTGGGCAGAGAGTCCGGGCCCTCAAGCGTAATTGGGTAGCTTTAGCCTATTCTGAATATTTCACTTACTCTAGGGGTGCAGCTATACTAATTAGGAAGTCTTTGAACTTTCACCTTGAATCACTGATCACTGATAGAGGAGGAAGATATGTAATTCTAAAAGGGCAAATTGCAGGTATTACCTATATTGTTGTCAATGTTTACTTGCCTCCCCCTGCGGAAATTCCAATACTAAATGAGATACTACAGAAGGTAGCTGATTTGGGAGATTTTCCAATGTTATGGATGGGAGATTTTAATATGGTAATAGACTCAGGTATGGACAGGCTGCACCCTTCCACACATGACACAAAAATCTTCCCGAATTGGGTAGAGGCCACAGGGCTCCCTTTGACTAAACAATACTCTTGCTACTCTGTGGCTTCAGCCGCAATGTCACGTATTGATCTGTGTCTGGGTTGAAGGGATATACTGACTCAAGTGGACAATATAAAATGCATCACTAGGATGTGCTCGGACCATGCCCCCCTAGTATTGTCAATCGGCAAGTCCCCACATACTCCTGCAGGTCAATGGAGACTTCCTCCAAAATAGATAAATAACCCCAAAGTGGATGAGCAATTTTTCCCCCAGTTAACATTATATTGGGAAATAAACCAGGGCACATCTAATCATTATACTGTATGGGATGCAGGAAAGGCCTTTGTCAGAGGTGCTTACATTTCTTTAATAAAAGCAACCCGGCGGGAGAATGAGCAGGCTCTCTCTCTCGTTTGAAATGCACTTGCTAGGGCTGAAGCAGATCAAGTGCAAACAGAATCTGATAATACTAAGAAGGCCATACAGTTAGCACAGAGAGACATTGATCTGTTCCTAACAGAGAAATACACACAGCGTGAACTCTATAGGACAGCCATCTGGTATGACAAAGGGGACACAAATGGGAAACATTTGGCACTGTTAGCTCGGGGTGATGTGCCTAAAACTGCAATACACAGTGTTATGGACGGTACTAACAGAATTACTGACCCAACCCAGATGCTAGAACATTTTAGGCAATACTTCCAGTCGACATACCAGATACCCAAAGACGCTGCAACGGAAGGACTCAATGAGTACTTAAATAGTATAGCTTTTCCAGCAGTATCTTACGACTAAGCGATGTTGCTGGAAAATGATATCACAGTAGACAAAGTTAAAGATGCAATTAATGCATGTCCCCCCGGAAAAACACCTGGACGTGATGGGATTCCCGTAGAATGGTATAAGAAATATCTAGACTATTAAGCTCCCAGACTAGTAGAGCTGTTTAATGGATCTGGTGAAATTGTCTCCATACCAGATTCTTGCTATGATGCATATGTTATGTTGATTCTAAAAACAGGCAAGCCATCTGACCGAAGCAAGTCTTATTGTCCAATTTCCTTACTAAATTCGGATGTAAAAATCTTTGCTAAAATTCTTGCTAATAGACTTAAATAGGTGATATCGGAGCTGATTCACCCGGACCAGACAGGCTTTATGCCCTCTAAGGCCACAGACATAAATATAAGGCGCTTATTTACTAATTTATCCACTCAGCATGATAATCCGGGGTCTAGAATTGTTGTCACTAGATACGGCAAAAGCTTTTGACACAGTTCAATGGCAGTTCCTTTGGAAAGTTTTAGCCCAGTACAAACTTGGTCCTAGATTTAGAAAGTGGGTACAGCTGCTTTATGCTTGTCCGCATGAGAAGATTATAGTGAATGGGAGGTTAACTGAAAGCATATCCCTAGAGAGAGGCACGCACCAAGCATCTCCACGTTCCCCAATACTCTTTGCTCTGGCTATTGAACCACTAGCCATACATATACGGGTGAATGAGGGAATACAGGGGCTGAGAATGGGGAATGTTACTGAAAAAATATCACTATATGCGGATTATATGCTGTTGTACTTGGCAAATCCACACCATGCCCCGGAAAGTCTTCTTATATCACTGTCCGAATTTGGTCGATATTCTGGTCTTAAAATCAACCATTCTAAATCAGTCATTTTCTCGATAGACCCTCTCCCCCCAGACACCCCTGACCATATATCACGTCTCCAGGTGGGGACCTCATTTAAATACTTAGGGGTAACAATCCATAAAGAGCTAGATAGATATGAACAACTAAACTTATACTATACCACCACACCTTCTATGGTCACGGTAGCAAATGCTTTTCAGAAAGCCCTGAAGATAGTACAGGGCCCATCTGAAGTTTGGTCTCCTAGAACCCCATTATGGGGCAATAACCATCTCCCTCACTTTCATGAGTTACAAGACATAGCTAGATGGGCTCAGCTAGGAGTTAAAACATTAAGAGACATTGTCGATGGTGGTGAATGTAAAACTTATGACTTACTGAGGCAAGAGAAACACCTTCCCCCTAATATGTTTTTCAGGTACCTGCAGTTGCGCCATGCTTTTAATGTGCAATTTCCTGCTAGACCTATAAGAGTAGCCGAAACCACTCTAGAGACCTACCTCCATACACAAGACTTATCCAAACCATTGTCTTGGTTCCATACTATTTTGCTGATTGCAGGCCCCTCACCACTGGAAAAATCTAAGGCCAAATGGCAGAGAGACATTCCTGAGTTGGACGATGAGAAGTGGACTGATGCTCTGAAAATGGTGCCAAATATCTCCATCTCAATAAGAGATAGATACATCCAGGTAAAATTTTCAAATAGAGTGTACCTAACTCCATACTGATTAGCAAAAATATATGATAATGTATCAGATGAGTGCCCTAAGTGCAGAGATGAAGTAGGTACTCTGTTCCATGTATTTTGGACATGCCCGGAGATACAGAGATTCTGGGGTAAAGTGCTTCAGCTCTTGGATGAAAAACTAGTACTCCCAAATATTTGTTCCCTGGAACTCTGCTTACTAGGACTGGTTGGCTCTTCCAAGTCAGAAATTGACATACTTAGCTAGAGAGTGCCCAGAGAAATTTGATGCCATATGGGGTACTTGGTTTTCAGTAGTCTGTGAAAATGATTGAAACCCTGTATAGCCATAATGACTGCCCTTGCCTCATGTCTTTTTCCTTCTTTCTTTTCTATTTCCTTTGTATATGTGTATATGTAGAGGGCCCAGCGAGGCCATAATTAATGAGCAACTTTTGCTGTAGATCGAGTAATATGTAATTGTGTCACCACCCATGGGGCAGATAAATAGTTTCCATTCCATATAACTTCCTGTTATGACTGTAATCTATTTTAGCAGGCCTGTCACTTTCTTAGTATTCTTTTTAAAATCTATCCTGAACACTTTTGCCAGACTCATTGTCATTACCATCTTTTTACCATTCTTTTACTATTTACTACATTGGCTCTTAGGACTGGTCTTCCGAATTCGAACAGAGTAGAAGATTCTGCTAGTGGTGAGGGGCTGAAATTGATCTGCTGCAGATTTCAGCAGGCTGATTTCACCCTATATATATATATATATATATATATATATATATATATATATATATATATATATATATATATATACAGATATTTCAATGTTTTGGTCAAATTATTTCAATGTTTTTCTCACTCTGAATAAACCTTTCACAAAATATTAAACAAGCACACAAACAGTTCCTTTACCTGGATGCCTGAGCTGAGAAACAACATAAACAATGTAGAAAAACAGCACTCACAGGATTTGCTGAATTAGTCTTACAAATATTTATTATTCTCAACATTTCAGTCCCCCATTGGGACCTTCATCAGGAGTTAAATAGTGCAATGGTTGAAAAAACCTTTATCCAAAATGAGCCCTCCTAGGTCCCAAATATTATGGATAATAGATTGTATAACTGTAAAAATTCATAGGAACATGTCAGTATTACTAAACAATTGGCATGAAATCTAGGAAGCCAAAAGTGCCCCAACGCCACCCAGGGCTGTATTTAGGTCCGATGCCACCCTAGGCATCTAGTGACGTATTTAGCAGAAGTGACATCAGCGCGCTGTGCGCGTGACTTCCTCACTTCACGGACCCCCTGCCCCTCACCCCTTCCTCTCTATCGCTGAAGAAATACATGGCGGAGGGGTTGGGAGGGTTTTTAAAAAAATAAAAAAAACAAAAATGCAAAAACATTATGCATCTCAAGGGCCGCCACCAAAATCGTGGCGCCCTAGGCACAGGCCCTCGGGGGCCTATATATTTAAATACGGCCCTGATGCTACCACCAGACAGGACAGGGCAGAGAGCAGAGGGAGCTGCACTGTTTTCCTGTGTTATGCTGGGCTGGGGCAGCGCAATCCTTCCACATGCTAACAAATTGGGTTGCCACCTGACTGATGGCCTGGCCAGTAAAAATGATGCCTGATCCCAAAGTTATTAATAGGGAAGGCCGGTATTTTTTTCCAGAAAAAGTGGCAACCCTAATAACAAATTAAATCAGTACTGTGGCCTATGGAACGATTATTCAGGGGCATATTTAAGTGAATTTTCAAATTTTGCAGTAATTTTGGGCTACTTTGACTATCAAATAGCCTAAAATTCAAAAATTCTAATTGAAAAAGATTCAAAAATTTTAATTTCGAAGTGCTGGCCCTTTAAAAAAATTAGAATTTGCCACCTTAAAGCTGCCAAATTGCCATTGTAGCCTATGGGGGACCTCCTGGAAGCGTTCCTGTAAATTTTTCCTAGAAAATAGAATTTTTTTTTTTTTTAATTGTTCAAGTCGTTCGATTCAAACGATTTTAATTTGATCGAAAACAGCCGTTTTCGAAAAATTACCCCAAAAATAGCAATGTCCAATAGTAAATCTGCCCCTAAAAGTTATAAAAGTTCATAGCCCCTTTAATTCTCTTTATCAGCACTAAGGCTAAAGAGATATGCAATTTCAAATGACTTACACTGGCCATACACAGGCAGATATTTAGATTCCGGTTTGGCCCCTTCAAACCAAGCTGGCAGCTTATCTGCCCCTGTATGGGCTTTGTCTGACAACATATCCTATAAATATCTGGCCAAAATCAGACAGCTATATATTAGACATGTTTAAAACTTGTCAGGTTAAGACTGCATTGGTGCTGGTTGATGAGATCCTCTCCCAACAACCTGCACAGGCACCTGTTATAGTTACATAGTTACATAATTAAATCAGGTTGAAAAAAAGACAAAGTACATCAAGTTTAACCCCTCCAAATGAAAACCGAGCATCCATACTTTCACATACATTACGTATACCCATATCTATACTAACTATAGAGTTTACTATCACAATAGCCTTTGATATTATGTCTGTCCAAGAAATCATCCAAGCCACTCTTAAAGGCATTAACAGAATCAATTAAATGAAAGTCCTTTTTTCTAGTCTGAAGGGGTGGCCTCTGGTGCGGTGATCCTCTTTATGGGTAAAAAGGTCCCATGATATTTGTCTATAATGTCTCTATTATGATTCGATTTTTTGGCCCAAAGGTAAAATGACTGGATCAGCCTCATATTACCACAAGGTTGCAATATCATTAAAATTATCATAAATAAATAAAATTTTGGTGCAAATTACCAGAAAGTATGCAACCACTGAATTGTGGGTAATAAAAACATGCCAGCTTGTATCTAAAATTGCACTTTGTACATTGGTCCTTTGAACACCCTGGGTTTATCAGATGTTTGGGTGTTGTTTTAATAGTTGGGTGTGAGTTCTGTACCAATATATCCTACCTACATAATTTTCTCATTGGTTACTTGTAATAAATCATATAACATAGAGCAGGAAAATATGGTACAGTCATGGCTAAACATTTGCTATGATGCAGTCCTCTTATACAAGTGCACATAAATGCCACATCGGTGATTCAAGGGTGCATTACTTTGCTTAGTCAGTTATGAATTTTTATTAGATGAATATGTTCAAAATGTGAGAAATCCATATAGACAATTATGCTTTTTATATAAGTTAGGAATTTATAGATGCTTCCACCCAGATAACAATTAAACTATTTTTAATCGGATGATATAGTTACATAGTTGCTATTCCTTTTTATTAAGTATGTCTCGTTTAACTAACAGCAACCAAACCAGTTTTTACATATTATTGCACATGCCAAAAAGCAATCTTCTTTTATATCTGCTAATTGTTGGGGGTCTGTCTGCAGTGGGGTTTTCTACCATAGATCTGTTTGTTTTAATAGGTAGGGCTCCTGCTAATATGCTTATTTATTTATACTCTGTCTGTCCCTCATTAGCCACAGGGTTGGGGATTAATCATTTAATACATGGCCCTGTGGTCACTGATTCTGTGTCCTATCAACTAAATTTTGTCAGGAGCACCCGATGGTCTCCGGCACTGTCTCCGGCAGTGCCCATGACCCACATGGGACTATGCTGGCACAATTAATTCATTCATTTGGCGCAAAATTTGAAAGAGGAGGGTGCCTAGGTCACGGGTTCAAGCCCGATTATAGGATTTGTTAGTTGTATTCCTGGGTGTTCCTAAATTCCTTACATTCTGATTCCTGGACTTTTTGACCCTGTCTAAACCTTGACTTTGCTCCTACTCTGCCTGCCTTTTGAACCATTGCCTGAAATTGACTACCCTTACTCCTGATCCCTTTCTGGTTACCGCGAATTTAGACTTTAACTGGAGGCCTCCTCCAAGGTCCAGACTTCTTCGCTGGGAGCCGATAGGCCCCTGAAACATTTATTTTACAATTCTCCCATACTCCTTTGCACATTGGGTCACTCACTATTTTCTCCATTAGTCACTTAATGTGTAGCTGTTGGTAGAGAGAAGTAGTATTATTTGTTATTTATGTAACACCAACATGCTTAACCAGCCTTTTACAGAAATTGTTCATCATTCACATACAATCAGTTCCTCCCCCAGAGGAGTTTAAAGTCTATGGTACCTATCCCAGCTAAGGGCACCAAAGGCATCATCCTGGCAATAGAAGTATATGTTACAGCCACTACATTGCACTACACCAGCCCATGAAACCTTTAATAAAAAAAATAAAGTTGTCCTATTGCCCTACATGTGCCCCCTATATAGTTGTGTTGCCATATGTTAGGAAATATGGGGGGAAGGAGGGTAACCCCCCCAAAAAAATGTCGCTCTTTTTCAGACTATCACCCTAGAAAGGTAAAACACGCCAGCGTTTTTTTGGGACTTAGAAAAAAATTTTTTTTATTTATTTTCGAGCTCCTATCAATTGTATTGAAATTCGCCAGGTCTGACCTGGCGAACTAACGTCTAGCGTAAGTGGTCACATTCAGTAAAATGGTCATCTTGGTGAATTAGCTCTAGCGTTAGACGCTTCGCGCATGCAATCGTCTACCAATTTTTAAGAAAATGTGGCCACTAGAGATAGCTGCTTCAGCTGCGTCTTTTGAATGGATATACACTTATGGCTGCTTCTACTAAATAAATAAAAACTAATATGTCTACAGATAAGGCACTCTCTGTGGGAAGTTCGCCTTCCATAAACCTTTTCATTTAGATTTCAAATAGCACACCATCAATAATAACCTTTTCCAGTTGTTTTATGTTTTCTATTTTTGACCATTTAAATTCCTCCCTCTGGTGTCTCCTATCTAGCAGCTCAGTCAATCAGGTGCAGACTCCTTAAACAGTTATATTTGCTATATTTTACTTCAGGTGTACTGATTGAAAAAAATTATTCAGAAGGTGAACTACCTCTTTAGTACAGTATTTTCTCAATATTTATAAATTAGAAAATAATTTTCTATATTTATATACAGTGGTCTTATAATTCAGTACATTATATTGGGAATTACTAACTCAGTGTTACATTTAATAAAAACTATAATTATAAAAATCTAGGCAGGAAAACAATAACATTGAGTCACTGTTTCAGGTATGAGAGATATTACATAATACTAAAATTTACATTATGTATCATTGTTTCAGGAAATATGACTCTGCCTATTAAAATATTACTCTATTGGGATTATGCAATAAAAGGCACTAAGTTTACCCAGGGGCAGTGATCCATAGCAACCAATTAACAGGTAGAATTTACTAGTCACCTGTTTAAATGCAAGCTTATTGGTTGCTAAGGGCTACTGCTCCTGGGCAAGCTTAGTGCCTTATATTACATAAGGGGTTAAGTCTATTCTAATCATGTCATGTGTCATGTGACATGTGCCAGCACTTAAGAAGGGAACTGCTTTCTGGCAGGCTGTTGTTTTTTATTCTCAATGTAACTGAATGGAACGCAGTGGAACATAGGTTTTTACTACTGAGTGCTGTTCTTAGATCTGCCAGGCAGCTGTTATCTTGTGTTAGGCAGCTGTTATCTTTTGTTAGGCAGCTGTTATCTTTTGTTAGGCAGCTGTTTTCTTGTTACCTTCCCATTGTTTTGTTGTTAGCCTGCTGGTGTGTTGGGGGGGGGGGGGGGGGG
>CM044443.1:53528652-53569388 GCA_024363595.1 Xenopus borealis
CCTCATATTTTCCAACAAGGGGTACTTTATTTATTGTAATACACAAGTTTTAGTGAGTCAGGTGACAAAAATGACATCACTAGACACCATATAACTGATGACATTATTAGTCACCATTTATAAGGATATAATTTACAAGACATTCATTGATTTTGTGTATTATATATAATTATATAGCATTTGTATCTGTCTGTTTCTTCTGCCCACAGTATAAAGGTGTTTATACTTATTATTACTTCATTCCTCAGCCGATGTGCAGCGCTTATACACAGTGCTACAGGCCCACAGACCGTGGGGCAAAATGTGCTCCAGGACTTCCTGTAACCAGGCCCGGACTGGCAATCTGTCCATTTGGGGAAATGCCAGAGAGGCTGCTTTATATTTAGATCAAGTGGGCCGCTCACAATATAATTAAGAAGGTGAACACCCTCAATACCTAGGCTTACTGGCAGCCAAACCTTAGGGGCAGATTTAATAAGGGTCGAATTCGAGGGTTAAAAAACCCTCAAATTCAACTATGCGAATAGTTAGGGAATAAAAATTCCTCGAATTCGAAGGATTTTTACCGCTATTCGGATTGGTCGAATGATCGAATAGTAAAAATTTGATCGATCGATAAAATCGTTCTAATCGATCAATTTGAACGATTTTAACCATTCGATTGAATTTTTTTATTCGATCAAACTTTTTGAATCCCAATTTGGTAGCATTGATCTGGCGAACTAGGCAGTTATCCAATATTATTTGGCAGAGGGCAGCATCAGTCAGGAACTCATTACTGTACTTCTGTATGTAAGGATATGATAAGAGATAAACTCAGTAAAGGAACGAGGTGGGGGCGGGGCGGGCCGTGCAGCTGGCCCCCCCCGTTGTCTGTGACAAATTTCTGTGCCGCTGCAGCCGACTCCAGCGGATGCAAGACTGCCAGGGGGCCCTGTGAGGGTGCGGGCCCTGGCCCAGTTGCACCCCCTGCTCCTCCAGTAGTTACGCCCCTGGATAAAGTATGGGTAATTGTAAGGAATAATTTAAATACAACCAAATTGTGACTGCTAGGTAAATACTTTCCCATCATATGTAATTGGTCATACTTTGTATATAAATTTGTATATTAGTTTGTAGGAAATAGTCGACACCTCCTGTGTTACTTCCACCTTTCTTGTACCCCATCCTGTCCCAGCAATACTTGGAAATGGTGACACAAACCAGGAACTGTGAGATGAGAAACAGAAGGGCAAGGATCAGCTCAGCAGGCCACAGTCATTCTTTCAAACTCCAAAGAGAACTTAATTTGTTTATGAATGTCTGAGAGCCAACATTGGTGATCTGTGAAGTCACCTGTTCACTGGCTTCTGTTTAGAGATCAAATTCAAGATTATGTTCTGGAGAATTGCATTATGATTAGTAATCATGTAAGAATATTTACAGTAGATCACAGTCAAGGGTGTTCCCACATCATTTTCAACTGGACCATCTGCACATGTGCCAGCTCTGTCTCCACAGTGTGCGTATGAATGGGCAACTCTGAGCCGTTCTGATGTTGCATATGTCTTGATCATATGTTATTATTTAAAGCAATAGCAAGACCAGAAATAAAAAAGGATCTAACTTCTGAAACAATGTAGCGAAAGCCATCTGATCAGCAGACATGAAGGATAACTGACTGTAATTCAGAATCAGAAGATTAACAAATGTTACTTTCAATTGCAATTAGTTTGAATCAAGTACAAGGTACTGTTTTATTATTAAAGAAAAAGGAAGTCTATGGGAGACAGCCTGTCCATAATTCTGAGCTTTCTAGATATGTTTCTGGATAACTACTCCCATGCCTGTATAATAATATATTTATTGACAAGTCATACAACTCATTTAACTATGTATATATATTACAGTCAAACCCTAATTTTATTTTAACGTAATATGCAGGAAAAAAAAGGGGGTCAGTAAAATCTGGAGGTTTCTGTAAAAATAAAGGAAAGGTCACTTTCACAGGGGAAAAAAATGGGTTTATAAGAGTAATGGGGCAATATAATAATGTAAAAAATTCTTAAAGGGGGTGTTCACCGTTGAGTTAACTTTTAGTATAATGTAGAAAGGGATATTCTTAGACAATTTGCAATTGGTTTAAATGTTTTATTATTAGTGGTTTTACAGTTATTTAGCTTTTTATTCAGCAGCTCTCTAGTTTGCAGTGTCAGCAATTTGATTTCTAGGGTACAAATTACCCAAGCAACCCTGGATTGATTTGAAAGAGACTGGAATATGAATAGGAGATGGACTGAATAGCAGGGCCGGCCGTACCAAGTGTGGGGCCCAATTGGAGCCATTTTGGCGGGGCCCCCTAGAAGGAACTTTGCTGTCTGTCACAGGGTCACAGAGATGGATGGGCAAATAGTGGCTGCTTTCCCCTCTGTTTAAGTGACAGCTGCCAGTTGGGTATGGGGGCAGGCTGGGCAACTGGGAGAAAATGTTCTCTTACTTTGTGTTTGGGGCTGGCTGTTTAAATTGGGTTGGGGGACGGGCTGGGCAACTGGGAGAAAATGTTCTCTTACTTTGTTTAATCTATGTGCGCAAAAAAAAAAGTGCAAATTTTGGTTACCACTGTAAATATACAAAATTAATGTATTTCACTTGTTATTTGGGCTAATTGAGTTTGGGGCTGGCTGTTTGAATTGGGTTGGGGGACGGGCTGGGCCAATCTCAATTAGGGGATTAATGGAATAGGAATCAGAGCTCGCACTGGAGCGGGGCCCCCATAAGTGCGGAGCCCAATTGGGCCAAACTGGTCCAATGTGCTTAAGACCGGCACTGCTGAATAGAATGATAAGTAGTAAAAAGTGTCAATAACAATACATTTGTAGCCTTACAGAGCATTTGTTTTAGATGGTGTCAGTGACCCTCATTTAAAAGCTGCAAAGAAAATTGCAAATAATTAAAAAAAACTATTCAAATAAATAATGAAGACCAAATGAAAAGTTTCTTAGAATCGTCCCTTCTACAATATACTAAAACGTAACTTGAAGGTGAACCACCCCTTTAAATACAGGAAATTACCCTATTTAAATGCATTAGAACTTTTAACTGGAAAAACGTAAAAAAAAAGGTAAATAAAATTGGGGTTTGATTGCAAATTGTTTATCGCATGCCATTAATTTTTATTCAAAAATTTTGAAAACAGGTGTAAAGCTTCAAAAAAAGTGCACTCCTTTTATTCCACAGTAAAAAAAAAAGCTACATAGTAGAGTGACTAACAATCCTAAATGAAGTCCATCTCCTATAAAACTGCATATAAACTGTAATACATAGATTCAAGAAAGAATGGGAAATGAGAGAGAAAATGTGTCAAATATTACAGTACTGCTCTCTATATTTATTATAACTATTATGTATAGTAATTCTGCAGCACTGTATACTAGAAGAGTATTTATAGGTATAATTTTTAAATGGAATCTAAATAAGTTTCATATTGAACACTGGTTAGACTTTTTTTCATAACAAGGGGATTAACATACTCCAGTTTCATTTAATTCCACTTTGTATTCCCCTTGTGATGAAGTATGATTGTGTCTGAATTTCTTCTTTCAATACTTAAGTTAAAATAGGCCCCCAATTTTTTTGCTTTCCAAGTTCATAAATAAGTCCAAGAAGTAAAGAGATCATGGGGAATTCCTGTACAAACACGTGTGTATCTTCAAGAAGCAGACTCATACTGGATTATCTTGTTAAACTAAAAACCACTGGAATATTGAGTGTGCTGCTCTACCACACCCAAATCAGCATCATGTGTTTATTATGATACTGAAAAAGGAACAATCCGTGTTTTACTATGAGCTAACACTATGCATAAGGAAGTTTCAGTGCTGTCACAGAATAGTAATTCAAGAGTAATTCAGTATTTATTTGAATACTGTGTATATAGTTTCATAATAAACATTCATACCATCAATATTTTAAAATCAGTAAGGTTTAGGCCATGCCTGATCAGGCCCAACACCCAAAAAGGCCCCAGTCTGCCTGAGTCCCCATCCACATTTCAGTAAGTGCTGCCCATTGGGGGTTTGGGGGCCCATGACTCTGGATTGTTCCACCTACATTAGGGGTGTGAATAAATGTGGTAATGTACAGATCCAAAATTAGAAAAAAAAGTCTGTCCAAATATTTATGGACCTAACTGTACATTTAAAGGAAAACTATACCTCCCGGACAATGTAGGTCTCTATAAGAACATATTGCATGAAACAACTCATAAGTAAAACCCTGCTTCATGTAAATAAATAATTTTCATAATAATATACTTTTTTAGTAACATGCCATTGGGGAATCATAAATAGAAAATTGTCATTTTAAAAAATAAGGACCTGGGATCGTATGATTCAAAGGTGCACACAAACATACCAAACAAACTATAACGTTAGGTCACATGATCCAATTAACAGAGAGAGTTCTGTCTTTTGCGTCCACATTTCTTCCAGTTACAGTTAGAGTTTAAATATTTCTGGTCAGGTCATCACTGAGGCAGCACACAGACCATCACGAAATGGTGGTTCAGGGCAAGAGATGTAAAAGGGCAACATTTGCCTAAATATATTTTCCAGTTTGGTAAGATTATTTAATTATGCCACTTAATATGATATAAACTATCTGTTGCTCAAGTATTAATTTTGGGGGTATAGTTATACTTTAAGTAAATATCGCCCTTTTACATCTCTTGCCTTGAACCAGCATTTTGTGATGGTCTCTGTGCTGCCTCAGAGATCACCTGACCAGAAATAATGCAATTCTAACTGTAACAGATAGAAGTGTGGAAGCAAAAGACAGAACTCTGTCTTTTAATTGGCTCATGGGACCTAACATGTACAGTTTGTTTGGTTTGTTTGTGTGCACTGTGAATCCTACAATCCCAGGAGGCGACATTTATTTTTTAAAATGGCAATTTTCTATTTAGAATTACCCAATGGCACATACTACTAAAAGAGTATATTGTAATGTTTGATTTACATTAAACATGGTTTTACATGAGTACATATGTTTTATGCAGTATCTTTTTATAGAGACCTACATTGTTCAGGGGGTATAGTTTTCCTTTAAGGAAAGTCTGCCATGATATCATTATAAATTATGGGGGTTATTTATTGAAGGGCGCGTTTTCTCAAAAAATTCTGAGTTTTGAGAGGGTAGTTAATAAAGGCCCTGCTAGATAGAGCTTATAAGTAGTACTTTGTGAATAGTTCAGAGGGTCTCCAAGCCAAAGGCATTGTTTACCTTTATATTAACCTTTTGTACGATATAGAGATTGCATTGGTTTAAATTTTTTTATTATTTGTGGCTTTTGAGTTATAGCGGGTGCAGAGAGAGGGTCTGGGCCGGCGGGGCCCAAAAGAGTCGGGCCCACTGAGTTTTTTCCTGGTGTCCTGCTAGCCTATTCTGACCCTGCTTCAGACTGACCAAGGCTGCCCACATACCCCTTCCCCGCGCAAGTACATGTGTGCCTGTCCACAGTGCATGTCACTTTTTTTGCCGCCCTAGGCCCAGGCCTTTGTGGCCTCGCCACAAATCTTGGACTGACCAAGCTTTTACACAGTTTGTCTTCTACACTCGATCAATGACCTCAACCCCCCTAGGAGTCATCAAGCTGATAGAATGTTAACTAATTATTCAGAACAAATGCTAGGATTTGTGAATTTTATTGCTACACCAATAGAAAACTCTGTCTTATCGCTGAGTATTCTTTGTTTACCACCTTAACTGAATAGGAGTATGCCTGAATATACTTTATACTATTCATTTGGTCACAATGTTTGAATTTTGCTAATAATTTTTCTTTTATGCATATTTATGCGTATTTATGCATAATTCTTTTTTTAAATTCAAAATCCATTTAGGAAAAAAATGCAATAAACATTTTTACAGTGAGAGCTGTGATTTTTTTTCTTCCTGATGTAATTTTATTGGCAGAAAAATTAGAGCAGTGATCCCCAAACAGTGGCTTGTGAGCACATTGTTTGCTACCTTTTAATTGTTGCTTGCCATGCTGTCAAATAAAGTGCTTATTTTTAAATTTATACCTTTAAAGGAACAGTTCAGGGTAAAACTAAAAACTGGGTAAATAGATAGGCTGTGCACAATGTTTCTAATATAGTTAGTCAGGGAAAAATGCAAACTATAAAGGCTGGAGTGACTGGATGTCTAATATAATAGCCAGAATCCAACTTCCTGCTTTTCAGCTCCCTAAATCTGAGTTAGTCAGCGACTTGAAAGGGGGCCACATGGGACATAACTGTTCAGTGAGTTTGCCATTGATCCTCAGCATTCAGCTCATATTCAAAAGCAACAGTTATGACCCATGTGGCCCTCCCTCAAGTCCCTGATTGGTTACTGCCTGGTAACCACTCAGTGTAAACCAAGAGAGCTGAAAAGGAAGAAGTAGTGTTCTGTTCTGTTAGGTTAGACTTACAGTCACTCCAGCCCTTATACATTACATTTTTGCCTAATTATATTGAAAACATATTTTATTATACACAGCCTATCTATTTACCCAGTTTTTACTTTTATACTGAACAATTCCTTTAATGCAAAGTCTCAGGAGATATAAAGACGTTTACTAACAAATAGACAGGGCCTTATTTCAAGATGCCTATGCTCTAAGGCCCTCCCACCCTCACAATCCTCCCACCAACCTGCTTTTCCCAACGGCCTGCTTCTTTGCAATCTTTTCATGCCACCCCAGATTTTTACCACCCTAGACTCAGGCCATTGTAGCCTGCCTACAAATTCAGGCCTGCAAATAGAAGTTGCTACATGCCGACAGCCCACATGGGACTAATGGGCATGTTTATTAACATTGGATATAAATATCTGTTGAGATTTCTGGAGATGTTGCCCATAGCAATCAGATCTTTGCTTTTGTTTTCTAACTCCAAGGTTAGTAAACATGCCCCTAAGAAACTGCCAATCACTGCCCTTAATTAGCAACCTTTAGTAACATTATTGATATGTTATTGATTCTCCAAGTGTTTATAAACTTGAATGTGGCTCATGGTTACAAAATATTTAAGACCTCTGCATTTGGTTTCAAGATGCCTACGATGCCTTTTTATAAAGTGTAGTTGTATAAATAAGTGTAGTTGTATAAATAGTAATGGACTGTCCAGGGATGGGGTGGGCTTTTTTATATGCAGATGATTAATATTTTGCATAATTGTTTAGTATATACAAATTTGTGATAGCAATATGTACATCACTAATCTCTGTTTATATGGATATATAACAAAATGTATTTGGCTCTTGTGCACTGTAGGATTGGGGCACAAGGGCACACCAGAGAACCGGATATTAAGTTTTCACCAACTGCCCTTAATGTTTTCTTTACCTCAGGAAATAAATCTTGCTGGGGAGACCAGGCCTCCTAAAGTAATGCTACTGAACATATCTATAAAAAATGACTGATAATAAAATGACCTAGGACTGTTTTTTCTGTATAGGCTAATATGCCTAGTTTGTAGCACCCAGGCGGTTTTGTAAAGAATAAATACAAATTTTCCCCCAGCCCACTGCCAGACATTTGCAGCTAAACCTAGTTGGTGGAGTTAAAGGTGGTACTACTATCCTTCATGACTGGTGCATATGCAAAGGCTGACCTTAATTTAATTTATACAGCAATCATTTGCAAAAGCCTTCACAAAAGCATGGGAATTACTAGTTATGACATTCACTTAACATTAACTCTTAGCTAACTCTCAAATTCCCCAGTACATATATTAATCTAACAAGTCTATATTTGCCTTTTTTAGACTGTAACACAATGACTGTGTTGAATCAGATTTCTTCCCATCCATTGGTAAAATTCAGACAATAGGAACTTTAAGAGAATTAGAAATAAGGACATAGGCACACTGATTCAGGAAAGAAAATTACATGCCACATTGATTAATACAATGTTTTGTTATAGTTTAGTGGCATTTGTAGTTTTGTCACAAGTTGGCAACCACTAGGTCCTCTAATGACTATAAGGTTTGGAGAGAGGAATTTCTTTCATTCAGACCTGAAGCAGGGGCTAAAGCTGGCCATAGACGTGCAGATTTTATCCTCATCTTCGACAAAAGGTTGCATGTTTCAATCTTCCGACTAGTAACTAAACTCATATTAAATAAAGTAGTAAAATAAGTTAAATGATGTTCTGGCTATGACAGCAATTATATTTTTATTACTTTAAAACAATAACATTTTTTAATTTCATTAAAGTAACAGTAACACCAACAAATTTAAGTATTTTAAAGGAATGACAATATAATGTGTGGTTGCCCTGCACTAGTAAAACTAGTATGATTGCTTCAGAAACACAACTATAGTTTATACAAATAAACTGCTGTGAAGCCATGGGGGCAGCCATTCAAGCACAGGATACACAGTAGCTAACAGAGAAGTTCTGAAGAATTCAGTTGTGTATTAGAGCTTATGTTATCTGCTGTGTATCCTGAGCCTTTTCTCCTTTTTCAGCTTTGAATGGGCTGCCCAGCAGCTTGTTTATATAAACTACTGTAGAGTTTCTGAAGCAAACACGCCAGTTGTATCAGTGCAGCACAACAGTACATCATTCCTTTATAGCGTTTTCATTTCATGGTGTTGCTGTTCGTTTAATGCATGTTAGATTAAAATGGTCTGCTCTTTATGCACCTGTGACTACATTGCATCTGTGCACACACACACACAACTATTTAGTGTCAGAGGTGAAGAGGAGACACAAGGTCCACACAGTCCAAACTGGCAGAGATAAAAGTTAGAGCCAGATAAAATATTACATGACCTGTGTGCAGCCTGGCCACTAGTATAGCTAGATAGAAAACAGCCTGACATTAGCTTCTAGTGCTGCTTTGGGACTGTGGCTCTGAGCAAGTTTTGTGTTCCAAAGAGATTACTGGGGCTGGATGTATTTGATTGCCACATATGATACTGGTTGGTCATACCCTCTAGATTCAGGACAAAGGGGTCCGTTTACTAAAGTGCGGTAAAAATTTGCGCACAAAATTTAGACAAATTCACGCAGAATATGTTTTCGCGAGTTTATTAACCTGCGGTAAATATAAATTTGCAAATTTAAAAAAAAGAATGTGTTCGCCAGTTATCGCATCCGCTGAAAATAACACTACATACACATTAACGCCTGGTTTACTAAACAGCGAAATGTGTGAAAGACAAAATTACGACATAATGTTCGCAACATTTTACCGCCATCTATATAGTGGCGTTAACTTATTTTTTGGCCAGAATATTCTCAATGGGAGTTTAATTCTCATTAAACTGTGCATTTAAATGATACAAAGAGATAACTGGTATGATTTCCTGTTCATATGATTCTATTGGCAGAAGGGTGTGTGACTGGATGGATGAAGTATGGGTTTATATGATGCATACATGTTTGATTGGTGTCACTCTGGTAATGTTGTTGGATGGTATAATCATCAGTTAATGAGTTTTGACGATGCATTTCGTCACAGTAAAAATTGCCGTAATTAACGCATAAAACAAGACTGTTTTCTAGAGTAAATATTTGTAAACGTAATTTGTTGCCAGAAAATTCGCAACTCGCTAAAATTACCGATAACGTAGTTACCGCAAGTGATCGCAATGACTTCTGAGCACTTCACTGTAAACTAAGTCGCTGCGAATATTCTGGCGGAAAAATATTCTCAGCGATAACATGCGGAAACTTATGGTCAAATTTACCGCACTTTAGTAAACGGACTCCAAAGTGCTTACTGTACACAAATGCACAGAATGCCTCTGAACATTACTAGTGCAAGACATCACAGAGTGCCATACCTGATTTGGCAACAGAACAATACATTGCCAATATGACTATAATTTCGCAGAAGGAGAACTCTGATATTATTTACCATGTCACTTATGAGAAGGGTACGCTTGTCAGAAGATCAGACACAAGCAGCTAAATTTTCTTTATTTAGACAACTCTAGACAGTGGTGTAACTAGAGTGCGCTGGGCCCACCTGCAAAATAAGCTTCAGAGGGGCCTGGAGCACACCGATCCCCATCCTCCCACCCACTTCCCATCCCCCCTGCCTGACTTGCATCTAGGGTTGCCACCTTTTCTTCAAAAAAATACCGGCCTTCCTATATAATTACCTTTTTTTCCTATTACTAACATTGGGATCAACCATCAAAAATACCGGCCAGGCCGGTAAAATACCGGCCAGGTGGCAACCCTACTTGCATCTTGCTTCCTCACCGCAGGTAAGAGAGTAGCTGGGGAGGTGGGTAAAAATGCTTTTTTTTTTTAAATGAGAAAAAGTGTACAGGTTTCATCTGAGTACATATTTATTTGATAAATATAAGGTGGACACAACTAACTACATACAGTTTTTCAAGACTAAAAAGCACAATTACTTTATCTCAACATTTTATTGCCTTCACTGCTAGAAAGATGAAGTGTGCTCTTTCTGGCAGTGAAGGCGTTACAAATATGAATGATTAAATTGTACATACAATGTACAGACAAAATACAGTGGCCCTTTTTGCATGTTTTATTACAGATTGTACCATTGGAGCTCTTATTTGAATTTAGTCATTTCCCCATCTAATCAAAAGTTGTACAAAGAGAATTTGGTTACAATCTTTTTTCTTGTTTATTTCCCCATATTCCACTTTTTTCTTCATTGTGTGTTTTTTTTTCTTATCATTTTATTTAGCACCTTAAAAATTACACAGGACTAACGCAAGTCAGCTAAAATATTACATATACATAAAACGTAACAAAAACATTTCACAACGGGTCAAAGTATTTTGCAGGTGTGGAAACAATGCTGTGATTTCACACAAAATGCACCGGAGCCCATCAAATTCCCAAAAACCACCCCTCCCACCCCAAATATAAGTTTATTTCCAGGCTATATGAAAAAACTTTTTTCTCTGTTTTTTTTTTAAACCACATTTTTTGGGAAAAAAACACATTCCCATGAAAATGAATGTGCCTGTGTTTCATGTCTTTACTTATATACATATTTACAAAGTTTGTGTTACGTCCTTTAACCTATTCTAGTACTGAAAGGGTTAAGAATTAGCTGACAATGTGTTAAACATTTAACCCTTTATAGTGGAAAGGGTAAAGTGTATGCAGTCAGAAATGGCTTTGACACCTTTCCTTTTCTGCCCAGTCAACTTCCCATGCACTCACCAAAAAATGGTGTCTCTCTCTGGTGGTGAAGGGGTTTAGATTTCACTTTCAGTCCTTTTGAATTTTTGGTGGGGAAGCACAAAGCAAAATAATGAGAAAATTGTACCGAAACCATCTCTAAAAATGCACATAAACAGACAAAACAAACAAAAAAACACACAAGTTCTTTGCCTTGCAGACTTTCTACTGGGGATTTAAAATGCAATGTCTAAATTAGATTTTTTGAACAGAAGTAATTTTCAAAATCCTGGTAAGAAACAGAGGTTCTCCATGTAAGACAGTGGCCCTTACACACGGGAGTTTTTACCTGCGCTCCCCTGCTTTCCGTTTTGCTGCGTTCAGCCGTATAGACACACTCAATGCTTTTCAATGGGGCTGTACTCACACGAACACATGTAGGCGCCAAACGCAGGAAAAATGCAGCATGTTGCGTCTGAACCTGCTTTGGCAACTATATGCGTTCGTGTGAGTACAGCTCCATTGAAAAGCATTGAGTGCGTCTATACCTGCGCTCCCCTGCAGCTGAACGCCGCAAAACGGAACGTAGGGGAGCGCAGGTAAAAACGCCCGTGTGTAAGGGCCCTAAAGCCACATGGGATATTTTCTGACCAAAAACCTCAAGAAATGTATGTCGGTCACTGGTTATGGGGCACCACAAGTCATCTCCAAACATTGCCTTTTAAATGTCTCAAGCTTTCCTAAGAGATCATCCTTTGTACTTTGGTTTGTGTTTTTCCCTGGGAAAATTCAGAGAGAAAACATGCCATAAAATGATCCTGTGTGCCATTACCCTGTTTGTTAACCTTGGGTCCCCAGATGAATAAAATGTTACACAAGCTAGGACCTGTTGTCTAACAACACTGGTAAAACCAAAATGAAGAAACAAGACTTTTAAAAACTTTTAAAAACACAATGAAGAGAAAGCACTGAGCTAAATTAAAAGTAATTACAGTAGAAAGGTGAATTATGGGCATGATCATCTGGGCACAACCATCTCACTTTTGCTGTCAGTGACCTAACAGCACCAGCTACTGTGGATATACAACTTATCTGCAACCAATTTGATTAGGGGGTATGTGAGAGACATAGTTCTGCAAAGGTGCCTTGGCTGAAGGTTGTTTATACCTGTAACAAAGACATACAGATTCCAGCAGAAAGCAAAAGATATGTAAAAGCCCAATTTATCCTCGCAGAAAATATTCACATTTTTAAAACCCCAAGAATAGTGTTTTAATTTAATAAAATACAGTATATCACTGCTAAATTCAAAAGATACAACATAAGAGAAAAAAAAAGCTCATTAGACTACGTGTCTAGGTTAAGTGCACCAGGAAGGACTTCATGGATTTTTCAAGTTTTGAAGTCCAAAGAAAACACCATTTCATGCCAAACCTGCAGCACTCCAGTTGTTGTGGACTGCAAAATCCTGTATCCTTTGGTAGTGGTTAGCTGAGAATACTGGGAGATGCGGTCCACAAAAGATGGAAGGCTACAGCTTTGACGTTGTTGCTGAACATTCTTTTACTTCTGCATTATTCTCTTCAACTGTTTAAGAGCTTTTGTTCACTAGAGACTGGTCAGTCTGAGGCAAAGGATGTAACTCTTCTTGTGTCCACTTATCCAAGACCCCAGATACAGTCAGACAGAGACTACAAACCAAAACTGACCTTCTTGAAACACTTAAGCAGGATATATTGAAATCAGAAACATTAGTTTATTACTAAAGCTTTGCTCTATTCAAATGGAGATTTAAACAAAGCAGAGGAGGTGGTCTGGAGTAGTTTATCAGAGAAAGTAAAGAGAATAGTACATCATACGTGCTTCCTTGTTGTAGCAGTGTGTGTGTGTGTGTTTTGGACTTTAGTGGGTCGACATACATCACACTGGCACTATACGAACTGGCTTTTGGCATTATGGAACATGTAAAGCATACTTGAAATTACAGCTGCCAAAAGCCTGGCCATAAGGTTTCTCTACACAACCTGTGCAATGCTTACAAATGTATAATACATTATTTTTATTTCCATGGGTTAAAGATCACCAACACAGGAAATTATTGTTTCAGTGAAAATGTACTATATTTGGAAGAAGATATTATATTCATATACAAAATGGAAAAGAGGACATACTATTATAAATATGTTGTTTGCGCATACTTGAAAAAATATTATGTGATGCTATTTCCAAGCTTACATTTTCATTACGGCAACAGCAATCTATAAATTAATGCGTCTGATGTTTTGGGTGGAGATGAGGGAGGTGAAAGTTTAATGCCGAAGTATACAAGCGAAATGTGGTGCTACTGGATAACAAATTATTGTCCCTGTGTTGTGGAAAACATTTCGTAGATCTGAGAAGTGAAAGTATAGTCCGTATCACTTCCTAGAGAAAATCTTTTAGGAAAGGGGCAGAAAGCCAATAATGAACAACTTTGCTCCCAAAGTAGCTGGAGATGTACTACTGAGCAATTACAATGCAGGCACAACTGCAAGAACAAGTGAAAAAAGGAGATAGGTTGATTAAAAAATATATATATATATCACACGTATCAAATAAAAACTGGAGTAAAAACAAGAACCAAAGAGACAAATCTTTAAGACAACACACTAGATCATAAAATCAACAAACAGTTCTACAGTTTTTTCAAACATATTTACAATAGTTTTTTTTGTCTTGCTAAAATAATGAATTGCATATGAACAGCTCTGTGTGCTGTCATCTCATCAAAAGACATGGGACAAAAAAAAAATCATAATGAATTCACAAATAAAATAGGGAGATGCATTTATATGCATTTATAAAAGAAAGCTAAGACACATAACCAAGATAATGCTGGAAAAGTCAAACTCTTGCAAAGGGAGAAGAGAAGAAAGTTAGTGTTTGTTTTTTTCTTTTTTTCCTTGTTTAAATAAAAAAAATACAAAATACAACTTTGGTGATAGAAAGAGGGAACTAAAATAAAAAAATAGGTTTGGTGTGTCATTAACAGCTGTACAAGAAAAAAAATGCAGAAATCAAAAGCAACTGAGTATCAGAAGGATACAATATGTTAAACCTGGCACACAGAGAAGGGGAGTTGCTTACAAGACAGACAAAAGTTGTCTTCCTGTAAACATTTTGTTGCTGAAGCATTCTGCAGAAGCTGCACTTACCCGTTTTGCTACCACAGTGCATTCTGGACTCTGGTTCAGCAAAAGGGTTAAGCGCTACAAATGTTAAACAGACACAAAGTAAATAACATTGATTGGCACACATGCACTTCTGTACAAATTGAACAACAGCTTTACAGAAGCAAGCAGCATTAACACACCAGAAGCACAGAAACTGGGTTAGACATGCATTTAGACCCCACCCACACCTCTAGAAGTTACCTCAGCCATAGGGCGGCAGGGAAGAAGATTGCACAAATAACACCATTTTGACAGTTTTTTTAGGGTTTTGTAATTAAAAATCATCACCAGGTGCTAAATCTAAGGCCAGATATTGTGTAACAGTCTTGTTTGGGAAATAGAAGTAACTAACACAAAAAATGTCTGTAAGCTGCGTTAAAACCAACATGAATGCCCCTTGTTGCAGCCTCAAAAGTAGAGAAACATAAAACGGTCAAAGAATAACTCTGTCCTTCGTGTGGGAAATTAGTCTCACCTGTCCCTTAGTTCCTGTGGATTGCGTACATCTGTGCACTTGAGGAACTGCAGGGCGAGGAGATGTCTGGCCAGAAACCTGGGAATTTTTCTAAAAAAATGCCACAATAAAAAGAGAGGGGGAAGTATCCCAGAACACGCAAAAAAGAAGCAAGAAGCCCCCAGCATGACTGTCTTCTGTTTTGGTGACTACATTATGGGTAAAATATCCTCAGGTGGTCACTGCTAGGGAGCTTTGTGCTTTGTGTGTGTGTTAATGAGTTCGTTCCATCTTTTCCCTATTTCCTGGATTAGTTCATCTTCTCCAGCTGGCATTAAGATGGTAGTGGTGTGGGAGTGGAACAAAGCAATGTGCATATGCATTAGGAAGAGTCACCATTATGTCTGTCAGTATGCCCATAATGGACTCTCCTTGTCATGTTCCCTGGTGTGACAGCTTTTTCCTTAAGGTTTTTCACAGTACGAGAAAAACCGAGAAAGAGCACTTGTGATGTCTATGGATAGCCTGAACCCACTGTAGTCCTTAGCAGCGTCACTGAGAGCGCCTCAAATGGGCAGTCAGAGGAAAGAGGTGGAGTTGCCATTGCTGTGCCCACGTGTGTTGTCAGGCAGGTTAAAATGTGGACTAGAGATGGAGGACAGAACTATGTCACTAATTTTAGTTGTTCTCAAACAGAGAGAGAAGGTCATCATTGCTATTGTTTGGTAGATCTGGAGGATCCAAATAGGAGAGAAGCTCATCTGGATTTGTAAGCTCTGGAAGAAGCTGCAAAAGAACAAAACAAAAATTTTTATTATCTGCAAATCTGCTAATTCAATGTACCACATACAAAAAAATTATTTTTATATGAATGCCCCCTTATAAATGATAAGGAACAATGCAGTGCTCTTTTTGTACTTTTTACTCTATGGTAATAAAATGATTAGTATAACCATTTTATATCAAGACTCTACATCAAGATTCTATAACGAACAACATATTCAGGTATGGGGTCTATTATCCGCAATGTATGGGATATGAGGTTTTCAACTTTGTTTATGCAACATCTAAAAAACGTACTGCCTTATTATTACAGAGAAAAAGTAAATTAAGAATCGTTTGTTTAATAAAACACTATTGTAAAATACATTATTACATTTTGGAACTTTCTGGGTTATACGTTTCCAGATAACAGATCCTATACCTAGTTAAAAGACTTCTGTTAGGGTGATGTAACTATTAGGAAAGAAGAAACTGACAGTTTTTATTACAATATTTTATTATAAGGTAAATCACCTTTCTGAAATGAAGCTAGCACTGGTTCTACTATATTAGTGTGAATTATAATGGACCTTGCAATATTTATACTGTACTATATTTAAAAATAGTGCTAGACTATAAAGAGGGCCATTATTTATACTTACAACTAAGGAATGGCAGCTGTTAACCAGTTTTATTTTGGAATCTTTCCCTCTTCCCAGTGATATGTAGTTGTGACTAACTACTTTGCTGGGGTATTATATTTACATTTTGTGCTGCTTCTTTGTAGTTTCTTAAAGTTTAGGAAGACTAATCTCAAACTTACATCTAGCGATGGTTCAGGCATGTCAGGAGCTCCAGGGCCACCAGGTTGACCTTCTAAGACTGCAGATGGATTAAAGTTCATGTCTCCATGTGGATGACTGGCAGCCTGCTGTTGGTGCCGTGGTTGAGGTGCTGGTCCACCATGGTGTAAAGGCTGCCCAGGTTGGCTGCCCGGATGAGGGGGGTGTAAACCCTGAGGCATGGAGCCATGGGACTGGTCAGAATTTCCAACATGAGGCAACTGCAAGGTATATAATATAGGATAAATTCAAATGAAAAAGTAGTCTTATTAGTATTAAGGAAGTAGTATATTACTGGTTTTATTGTTTATTATTATTTGTATTTATTTTATTGGTCCAGGGACTGGTCAGATTGCCCAACTAACTGAAAGCATGAAGAAGTTTTGTTGAAGAAAGGTTATTGACATCTTTTCTCAACCTTACCTACCTTTTTCACTATTTAAGCAATTTGATGGGGTTGGCCATGAAATAAAAGTTCTTCTGGCCTAGACATATTGTATCCAATATTGTCCTAAACTTACACTGGGCTATTATTTCGTCATGTGAATTCTAAATGAAATGATAGCATCCTGATGACTCTTAGTGATGTATATTGTAGGATATAATGGGTCCAGCAAATACTTTAGGTCTCTCCTTTTGTTGTTGTACTACAGCTGTCAGTACTTTGGTTGTTGAGGGTTACACTTGAATTTGCAGTTCAACCACAGGTGGAGGACACGTAGTAAAATATCCCTGCATTAAAATAATAATTATTTGAAAGCAATTGCTAGTAATTAATTATTCTGCAGTGCTTACAGAGTCCTGCATTGAGTGGCTAAGTGGTTTGTCCAAGGATGGCATTCCTCCGGGCATGTCTGGAGGGTGAGAAAGTTGAGGTCCATGCATAAAATCATTCATTGATGTTCCTCCAGGTGCTCCATGAGGAAAGTCAAAGTTGCCATGATAGTTGTTACCTAGACATAAAAAGTTTATGTAAGTTTTGGGTTTGCATTAGGAACTGTAAAGCAAAATTGTGCATTTAATACTCACTCAGTACTGGCTCCATTATTTATGAAGCACATTATGTGCATAGAATACAAATTAGCAAATTGAAATCTCAAGCTACTGTTGATTTTGTTATACAGGCAATTGATAGAAGCAGAGGATTCAATAGGTTGTGCTTCCACAAGTGCACTGGACACAAAGCTGTTACATAAAGTCTTATTTAAATTCTTAACCTTTAAAGGTTATTAAGCATCGGTTTAGTTTAGTCTGAAAGCTCTCTCACCTTGACCAATATATTCACCAGAGTTACCACCTCCTGGAGGTGGGGGGAGAGATGGGTAAGGAGATGGCCCGGGACCAAGTGCCGCAATCATTTCCATAACATTGGGCATGATCATCTGACTAGGACTCATAGTCTTAAACCTCTTGGAGGGCATTCCATCAGGGTCATCCTTGATGTGTATCTCTGATTTAATGGGCACAGGTCTCCAGCTGCACGTTGGGTCAATGGTCACTTCTTCAAACTCAGAGCTATGACACAAACACAAGTTGTCATCAGAAAAAAATGCAATTAAAATTAAAGCATTGGGAAATAAGCTATTTTTTTCAGCGTACAATCATCTAGTGTATAAACACTCTATAAGGTAACAAATCTTTAGTAATCTAAAATACAAAACTATTTCAGACATATTGGAACATACTTATAAAGGCGTACACAATTACATTAAAAGGTACTACAACATGCTGTGTAAACATATGTGAGTGTGTAGCTAAGTGTCAAATTCTTTAAAAAGTGATTGTGCATAAAAGGTAGTGAAAATCAGCATGGCGTATCATGTGGTACACACTGCTTTTTTCAGACTTGGTTCAGTCTGAATTTTCCCATATACGTTAATGAATTATACCAGGTCTGAAGTGATTTAAATAACAGTGTAAAATATGGCATATTATATTCATACAGCATAGTAAGACATGAAAATGTTCTACTCCTGCCTTCCTCCACATCATACTATCACTTGCTGTCCCAAATACTAAATTAACCCCTTCTGGACTTTTTGAAATAGAAATGCTACTTACTTCTGTATTGCATTTAGGATGCCCCACATATACTGATCCACTTCTAGGCCTTCCAGCAGGGCTGTTTTACTGCCAAAAAAAAATATCACATTTTGAAGAGGAACTTTAGCTCTGAATTACAGTAAGGCTGTCTCACATAATAATAAAACAGTACCTTGTAATCGATTCCAATTAATCCTTATTGGAAGCAAAACCAGTCTATTGGGTTTATTTAATGTTTACATAATTTTCGAGTAGACGTAAAAAAAAAAAAAAACAGCCTATTGAGAGTCTTTAATGTTTACATGATTTTCTAGTAAACGTAAGGTATGAAGATCCATTGCCTGGGAAACCCCAGGTCCAGAGTATTCTGAATAACAAGTCTCATACCTGTATTAGATTTTGTTTTTATTCAGGCTATTTAAAAATAAGCAGTTTTTGCTTTATCTACTGTGTGTGTGTTTGGATATAGCACACGATTTCAGAAACTGTGATTTGGGTCTACCAATGTTATTAAAAATTGCTAAGATTCAGTAAACAAGTACAAAGAGTATAATGCTTGTATTCATTGGGCCTTGCACAAGCAGTTTCCCTTGTACTCACTTGCATACAGGACACCTCCAGGTTCCCCTCTCACAGTTGAGCTGCAGATATGATTCCAAGTCAAAACACTAAAAAAATTAAATAAAACAGATTTATCAAGGGAAAACTGCAATTTAGTGAATAAAATGTATCTAAAAGGAGCAAATCTAAAATGCATAATTTTTTTATTGGGATCTCATCAGCCTAAGGAAAGTATTGTTACACTAAATTTCCAATTTAAAAAATGAATACATGAAGAGGTGGATGTATAACTATTTTCCATATCTTTTTTTCTAGATTATATAAAGGCGACACATTTTTCAGTTTTAGACCTAGAGGTATAAAAAATAGGGTTGCCACCGATTTGTTTTTTCTTAGGGCTGTTTGGGTCACAAGTGTCAGGTTTGGGTTTCAGCCTTGTGAAAACTGAACAATAATCTGCAATGGGGAGGGCCACAAATGCCTGTGCCTAGGTTGGCTAGATTTTATGGGTGGCATGCCATCCAGCCACATTCTAATATTTTACTTTGCGAGAGGTGGGGATGGTGGGGGTTGTTGGTAGGTGAGAGGAGAATCCGCAAGATCCTCACTTAAGGGTACACAAAGCATAAATCTGGACCTGCCCACAAGGTGCAAACATGGGCCCAAATGTCATGACCCCATAACCATATGTAACTACTCCCTGATATAATCATCCTGCCCTCTTGTCCGGTTTTTGCTGAGGTCAAAGGGGGCAAACCTACATAAAAGGCACTGTGATTATGCTAAAATGTGGCTGAAATTACATTGGGAGTACTGCTAAAGGGCAATAATACTTGTACTGGTGTCGAAATGCCTTGTGAACCACAGATGCTGGTCTTGCCTAAGCTGCTAATGTCTCTGACTGAGAACAAGCTTTCTAATCAAGGGGCAAGGCCAGTGAAATAATTTAGTGGGCACAATGTCAGAAGGTGACTAACAAGATGATGCACAATATCACCAAAAGAAAACTAACCTGAACATGCTTGCAGTCATGCCCTCGTGCAGGAAGCTGGATTCGCCTGAATGTTATTGGGCATTTCAGTGATACTTTAATTGCGGTCTGCTCTACCCCATCTTCTCCATTCAGAGCTGCATTCCCAGATGAAGCAGCAACGCTGCTAAAATTCCTCTTTACTAAGAAGGCAAACAGATCACATTGAGACCATTTCATCATATCAAAGATACAACTTTCCTAATATGAAAACACTCCAGTGTATAAAACTAGGGCTTAGGTTCATGAGTATGATAATATGCCTTCAACATTATGACATTGGTAAATTAATTCAAGATGAATCTTCTATATGGATGTTAAATAATAAATAATAATAAATGTTTCTGTTTTATAGAAGTTTTACAGTCCACATGTGAAAGTACAACTAGTGATGCATTCAAATGTAGCTTCAAACTTGCCATAGTAGCACCTCAAGGTTATGGAATTGTATGAAGCCTTTCGGGATGCTGGGAGTCACAAAAATCCTTACTGTCTATATGTGCCACCAGCTGGTCAGTCCTACCCTTTGGTCTTTCATGCCATACTGGACTTGTATTTGCTAAATATCTGCTTATTCATTCACTCCAGATAGTTCTTATCCTTTCTACAAATGAGCTAGGAAGTGCAGGAAAGTAGTGTGTAATTACAGATATATAGAAACTAAAAATGGAAAAAAAACCCAAACAAAAAAAAAACAGCCACATTTGTATAATAAATATGTACATTCTGCAAAATTGTCCTCAAAATCTAAAAAGCAAGTTTATTAATTTTATGTAAACTTTTAAAAAGACGCATAATATACATTGTACAGAGTTTAATATTATCTGAGACTGAATAGTTCAGGGAATTATATTTAGGATAGAAATTAAAAATGTTTCAATTTAGGTTGCTGCTGAGAACATATTTCACATGGGCACACGGGTGGCACATGTGTGATTGCCAAGATCCCCTCAGGGAAAAGTGTAGTAATCAATATGGTAGCAAACAAATTAATTCATAAAGTATTTTATTGTTTTTAAGCATTAGCAACTACCAGTATTGACACAAAAAAGGAATGCTGTAAAGGTTTATGAAACAGTAATATGGGAATACGCGTGTAACTAGGAGATGCTGAGCTTCACTGCATACAATATCCCAAAACTAGATAAAAAATATAACTGTCTTGTGTGCCCACTAATAATGAGACAGAGGATTAAGGCCCTCTATAGTCACAGGCTACCTGCAGACACTGACATTTTCCTCTGCATCATTACATTACACTTTACTATTGAGTCAGCATTAAAAGAAAATACAAAGAGAAATTACTAACTTTTTGTAATACAATGTTCAGCAGGAAGCAGTCTCTTTTTCAGCAATCCCTGAAGCACTGAACGTACGGAAGGCCGATGAACCAACTGTAGCACGAACAAGTGTGACTGTAACACAGAAGTAGAAGCTTGATATTTAGACAGTCTCTGACTGCTGCCTTAAAAGAAGTAGGAATTTGCAGCCAGTAACCCTCTGTTGCTGAGCTATAATACTCAGCACTGCCAAATAAACAGAGATATTTACAGTCCATTAAGTGCTGAATAAAACGTGAATATTTGAAAGTTTATTTTAAAGAAATTATCCAAATCATTTCTGCCCACATGCTATTTACATCTGGGAGGAAGAATTTTCACACTATCACTCCACAGTTCAGATACCTTTCAAATACTCAAAACCGTTATACACATACACTTGCATCATGTGTCAAATTAGTTAAAACATATTCTTGGTAGTCAGGAAAGTATTGTTCTATTGTAAAACAGGTTGAAGTGCATATTATTTTAATTTAGATAACTTATTAATTCATTATTAATATATATTAACTTAATATTTCAAAAGGCAAAATCAATATTTCTGTAAACATTACAAGAGCTCTGATTCATTTGTAAAATAGCATTGCTTTCACAGGTAGAGATAAAATCAGCGATTTCTGACACTTACACAACAACAGGCAGTGACTGTAATCTGGATTGTGTTGCGGCCTGGTTGACAGACATGCTTGAGGTGCAGGGGTTTGTGAGAAGTTTTGTTGTCACCCCGTTCGATAGTTAAAGGGGTGGCATTAACACTGACTTGCACTGAGGCTGGCCAGTTGGTGTTCATTTGCCGGTCTTCATGATGATAGCACTTAAATTGCAGCTCCAAGTCAGATCTTATAGAGAAAATACATTTTTTATTATTATAAACCAGCCCAATAAGCCTTTTCAGATAGCTTTACTTTAGACTACAGTGCTAAATAAGGTTTCTGTCAGTGGTCCTGCTTTTTTTTTTTTACAGGAAGTATGTATTGACAAACACTAATTAAATTATTATAAACAAGTATATATATATATATATATATATATATATATATATATATATATATATATATATACACATATACATATAAACACACACACACACATATATACATTATATATATTAGACATCACCTACCTCCACATTAGAGTCTGATGTACAGTTGGGCGTAGATGAAACACATGGTTGCTGACTGCCAGATTATGCTCTAGCCGGAAGGGCTCCAGTACCACACCATCTCGGACTGGGAAAGTAAGACGTAGCTCATCTGTGTGGCTGGCTGAGATCGAAGAAGGAGAGAAAGCGTGAACTTTCCCTTTAGCATCTGCAGTACGACAATGTGAAGAGTGATCAGCCAAAAGCAGTAATTATATAGCATAATATGATGTAATAGAGGGACCTGTGAGGACCATCCAGACAGGACTGTATCCAAGTGCCAACTTTCCGGCTGAGTGAATGGTATCTGACCAACTCATCATCAGAAACCATTTAGGGCACAAATGTTTTGGCCCCATAAATGGCTTATCATGCAATAAAATGTTAAAATTAATTTTAGTAGACTTAAGGTATAGAGATTCAAATTAAGGAAATTATTATCTGGAAAACCCCAATACCCAAGCATTTTGGATAACAGGTCCCATACCTGTATATGAAACATCAGTGTAAAAAGGTAACAGTGTGGTTATTTTAATGAAAAACATATAAATACAATAGATATTAATTATGTTATGTTTAAATTTTGTTTAAGGCTGTGGCAAGACAGAAACCTTTCAAACATAAAAAAATACTGCCACCAATCCAGAAGCATCACTCGCCTTACTCTCAGGGTATGCTTTTAAAAAAACATACAAAACCCCCAAGCAGTCTATCATTGTAATGTGTGCTCCAGGCCTCTTTAGCAGAAATGCTAATAGTACCCCATAATGAAATAATGTTGATACCCAGCTTCTTACTTGGAGGTGGAGGTAATGTGTTTATGTTGGGTTTAATGTCCGGAGGAAATGGAGGCTTGACATCTTGACTGGGAGACAGATAAGGAGGAATATTGCTCCCAGGAGTTATAGGGGGAGTGGGGTTCCCAGGGACTGGAGAATGGGGATAGTTTCCAACAGGTCCTGGTCTTGATGTCTGCAAGTTAAAAAAAAATAACATCTTTTAATATCTTCACATGTAAACTTTATTGTGCACTTAAACAATTCTGCCCTGCATTTCATGCAAAAGTGGTCACCTTTAAGTTACAGATTGTTGACTATCAATATTATCTGTACTCCAGCATTTAAACCATGTCAATATCAAATAAACCTCCTAGGATCCTAGTTTGCTATTAACCAACATTGTAGCAGAGATTGATCAACCTTTGTGCCTGTTCATTAGCAGATACTAGAGTGGAACAAGGTTGTTAAGCTGAAAGGTCTAATGTCCTTATTCGATGCCATGTAATGTTTGTCCAGTTTGTGGTCAGGTTTTTATTATCTTGTTGCTTAATTTTTCTTGCATGTTAAACTACCTTAAGAAAACTGTTCTTTCACTGTGCATTTTATTGCCCCCAACATTACCCAGGGTACCACAGATGTATTTACATGACATACATTTTATTATGACCTGGCCCACAAGCATTTGGCACACTGAAGAACAGATGTACTAGATGAAATATACTTGAATAGGACTGGACTAGAAGGAGGATACAAACTACAGGTGGAGTGCTAGTTTACATAAAAACTAGTACTATGCAATGAAAATGTAATTATGATAAGAATCCACCAGTGGCTGTTCATGTGTTTGCCATGCGAATCTATGTGTTCCACAATATGTCACAAAACATGTTCAGTAATCATTTTTTTCCTGAAGGCCTGAACCAACAGAGCCAAAAAAGAATGCTGAACATAGAAACATTAAAAAATGCTGTGTCCAGCATTGGTATTAATGCCTTTGCAAACAGGCCTACAGAGAATAATAGCTAAATGAGTGTAGAGTACACAATATAACACCAGACTGCAAATGAATCGATAACCATGTATCAATGACAGATATACATTAAAATAGAACACAATCCCACTAAGCCAAAAGAAAACAAGTTGCATTTGAGTATATATTTGAAATGTGTGAATCGTCTGAACTTCCTACTATATGAATATATAGGGACATAATTATTATGCCGTGTAAAACGAAATTAGCTGAAAATACAGTGTAAAAAGCTGTGTAAAACAAATGGTTAATTTATCCATGTGTTTCATCCAAATCAGTGATACAGTTTACTGTGCTAAGAGTTGAATATTTACAGCTGCGGATAGTAAGTTGCTATATGGAGATTGTATTGCTTTATGCTATTGCTATATGGAGAAAGCCTATGCTTTGTGTAGCTAACTGTGGTTTGACCCACTGAAAGTAAACACAGATAAAACATTTATTTTAGAACATTTATGTTCCTGTGTGAGAACCTAATTTGTCCTACCTTGGGAATACTGTTTCTACTATCTATTTCTACTGCTATGTCTAAATATGTTTGTATAACAATCTGTAGACAAGGGTGTGTAGACTTTGTTACGAGACAAACAAGCTACTAGATTTGTTCTGTTTGTTACTGCCCTTATAATAAACGCTTATTTGGCATCTCTCTCCTGAATTTATAAAGTCAGATTCGATGTCATCCATCCAAGCTCACTCATTCAAGTTATCAATGCCATACTGCAGATTTTTCTAACCTAATGGAAATATATTAGTCCCAGAAAAGTTAGATGACAACCCTTTGGATGTGCGATTTGTAATGAATTCACACTCACCCCGTTCATACTGCCTTGGCTATAGCTATTGTAGCCGCTCCCAGAAAAGTTATTTTGTCCATTAAACTGCTCTGGCTATTAAAAAAAATAACAATGATGAATTAAAAAACGGCAAACAAAAATGATGAAAATATATGATTAAGAGGTAAAGAAGCTAAGACAAATCTGTGATATGAGATGTTAAATCTTAACAAATGTAATATAAGAAATAAAATCCATGCCTTTTATCTGATGGTTTCGTGTAACCTTACAGCAAGTAGGTAATACTGTGACCTATCCACAGCCATGCTCCATGGCTTGCTATATTAAAAACAGTACCACCAAAAAATTTGTGTTTTAAAGTAAACAAAATATCATGTAGTGTTGCCCTGCGCTATCAAAACGGATCTGTTTGCTTCAGATACACTACTATAGTTCATATAAGCAAGCTGCTGTGTAGCAATGGCAGAAATTGAAAAACGGCTATATGGCACAGGGTAAGTAATGGATAGCAGATAACATGTTCTACAGAACAGATAACATTATGTTCTACAGAGCTTATCTGCTATCTGCTGTGTAACTTGAGCCTTTTCTCCTTTGAATGGCTTATTTATATAAACAATAATAGTGCTTCTGAAGCAACCACTGCAGTTTTACCAGTGTAGGGCAACACTGCATTATATATTTATTACTTTAAAACAATTTCATTTTTTGATGTTACTGGTCCTTTAAAACAAAACCTCAAAAATACATGTGTGTTTAAAAAAAATAAAATATACAGAATTGCTCCATTGGGGCAATAAAGCAATCATCCACAGCTAAAAGCCTGAACAATGTATACAATACAAATAAATCACTTGAATGCAGGATCACACACATTTTAAAAGGAAAACAAAAAAATACAGGTAAAGGAACAATTATCCGGAAACCCATTATCTAGAAAGCTTTGAATTATGGAAAGGCCGTCTCCCATAGACACCATTTTAATCAAATAATGTTTTAAAAAACCATTTACTTTTTCTCTCTAATAAAAAACAGTACATTGTATATCCCAACTAAGATATAATTGAACCTTATTGGAGGCAATAGAATTCTACTGGGTTTATTATTTTTTAGTAGAATTAGAGAAAGTCCCAAGCATTCTGGATAACAGGTCCCATTACATAAAAATCATAACACATCAAATGTGCAAGTTATAACCCTAAAATTGAACTGAAGCTGTTAGGAAAAGGCATAGGTTCAATATAATGGGACTTGTATACTCGCCAATAAATCCCATTCTCCAAGTCCCGAACAGGTAGCACAGGTACCAAAGGGCTAATGTCCACTTCCCTTTAGGAGGCTGGATGACAGAACAAACTGTAGGGCTGCTCCTCCTCTTCCCGACATTAGCCCATCCCATGTCAGTTGATGTTATCAAGCATAGAATGAATAGGAATTTGAGTGCAGAGGGAGGGACATCCTTTGCTGCCTGTTTAGGACTTGGAGAAAGGGATTTATCGGTGAGTATACAAATCCAATTTTCTCTATCATACATAAGCAGCACAGGTACCAAAGGGTTACGTCCCAAAGGACAAGGGTTGGAGAGATAATAAAACTAGATTTAGAGGGTAAGAGCAAAGGTCGCTTAACTGGATGTCAGATGAAGAGCCATACATAATGTAGGAGACTCTTAAAACTGCAGCTTGAAGACCTTTGCAGCTGAAACTTGCCTGCAAGGAGGCAAAATCTTTAAACTTGTAATAATTTGTGAATGTGTGAACAGAGGACCATGTGACAGCGTGGTAAATCTGATCCACCAAAGCCTGATTTGGTTGAGCCCATGATGCGCTAAGTGCTCGCATGGAATGTGTTGTAACCCTGAATAGGGTTTGCCTTCCTATTTCTGTGTAGGTCAGTGAGATGGTTTCTCAGATCCATCTGCTGATGGATGTGTAACTGGCCTTTTTGCCCTGCTGTGGAAGTCTGAAAAGGAAAAAAACTGAAATCTTGTGTCCTGTGCTGGTAGTACTTGATTGCCCTTACCACATCTAGAGTGTGTAGATATTTTTCTTTAGGAGTTTCGGGCTTAGGGAATAGCAAGGGTAGAACAATTTTCTGATTAATGTGGTAGTCGGACACTACTGTCTGGTTGAGTACGGAGTACCAGTCTATCCTTGTTTATAATGCACAGACGGGTTCGACAAGAGAGGGCTGCTAGTTCCGACTACTGCCTTGCAGACGCAATGGCTACTACAATGGCCACCTTTAGCGAAAGCATTTTTACACTGATGAAGTGCATAATTTCAAATGGCGGTTTCTGTAGTGCTTGTAGAACTAGTGTAAGGTCCCAAGGAGGGGCTGGTGGATGCTTACGTGGGGGTGCATATGTTGTGCGGCTTATAGGAAAGTTTTGAAGTTCTTTAGCTCTGCCAAAGTTTGTTGGAGTAGAATTGAGAGTGCAGAAACATGGACTTTGAGCGAACTTGTGGTGAGACCCTTGTCCAAGCCATGTTGAAGGAATTCCAATAAATCAGAGATAAGGATGGATGCTTGGTTTATCTGCTTGCGGTTGCACCATTCGAGAAATACCTTCCATATCCTGTGGTATGCCCACTTGGTGGATTTTTTTCTGGCTTGTATGTATGTACTACTGAATGGGGGAAAACTTTGCTTGTCCATATTGAGGTTTCAATAGCCATGCTGTCAGGGATAGCAAGCGGAGGTTGTGGTTGCAGGTATGGGCTTAGAGGTCCAGCCACAGTGGTAGGCCCCAAGGGCGGATATGGACATGGTAAGTCTGAGAACCATGCCCTCCTGGGCCAGTATGGGGTGATTATGATGGCTGTTGTGCAATGTAACTTGAGCTTCTGTAGAACCTTGTGGATCATTGGTGGAAGTGGAAATACATAAACCAGGTCGAAGTTCCAGGTGATGGTCAGCGCATCCACTGCAGTGGCAATGGGATTGTGGTAAAGCATGCAGTAAGCTAGCTGGCAGTTGGTGATTGAATGATGAGGACATTAGGTTGATCTGTGGCCATACCTGTTTGTTGGTGATTTGATGAATATCTTGCGGTTCAGTTTCCATTCTCCTGGGTCCAGAGTACGCTTCCCAGTTCTCCTCCTAGAATGTAAATGACTGAATTTTGTGGCACGGTATGTTCTGCCCACTTAAGTATTTTGGCTGCCTCCTTCCAGGCTGCCTGACTGTGGGTGCCACCTTGGTGGTTTAGGTAGGCTACGGCAGTCACATTGTCTGTCTGTACTTTAAGGGGAGACCCTTGAAGGGAATCTGTTCAGTGGACTAGAGCGTATCAGATGACTCGAGCACGTTGATCAGAAGATTTGTTTCTGCTGTTGACCATTTTCCTTGAACCATCTTGTTTTGGAACACTCCTCCCCTACAGGATAGGCTGGCATGCGTTGTGACGATCAGGAAGTTTGGGACTGAGCACAGTCATCCTATGGATAAGTTTTGGATCTTTGTCCACCAAAGTAAGGACTGTTTGGTGCCGTGACAATGGCAGCTTCTGATGTGTTCCATTTCTGGAGGAGTTTTACTTGTAGGTGTCTCATGTGGAATTGTGCATAGGGTACAAGTTCTATAGATGCAGCTGCTTCTTATGGAAATGTCTGTGTTGTGTATGGCCTTTAGGGTAGCTTTGATAAGATTCTCTATTTTTTCTTGGGCGAGGAACACTCTGGGAATTGAAGAGTGCCCCCAAAAACACTATGGACTGGTGAAAGGGAGCTCTTTGCAGTTTCAATTATCCACCAAAGTTGTTGAAGTATGGATCAGCAGGCATCTGTGTGTCGTCGTGCAACATCTCTGGATGGGGCTCGGAGAAGGAGGTTGTCTAGGTATGGTATAATGATTAGTTGTTGTTTCCTCATGTAAGCCACTAGGCTGGCCATGCCCTTGTTGAAGACTCTTGGTGCAGTAGCCAGGCTGAAAGGTAGAGCTTGAAACTGAAAATGTTCATGAGTTAAACAAAGACATTTTTTATGGTGTGGATGAATGGGGTTTTGTAGATAGACATCTTTTAGATCTAGAGGTGAAGTAGTCGCTGCGCTCAATGCTGGTGATGACTACTCGCTGAGAATCCATTTCCAAGTCGGAACATGGAGGAATTGGTTGAGTTTCTTTAGGTCCAGGACGGGCTGTAGAGAACCGTCCTTTTTGGGGACCAGAAAAAGGGTTGCATAGAGGTACAGGTACCAGGATGATTATGTATTTTTTGAGCATCTCCTGAATGGCGGCAAAGAAGGGTGTCCTTTTGTTTGGGTTGGTTGGAATTCTGGATATTAAGAATCTGGTTGGTGGTGGTTTCTGGAAAAAAAGGTTTGTAACTGTGTTTAATCACCCAATTGTCTGACGTGTGCAAAAGCCATGCCTCTTTGAAAAGACGGAGTTGTCCCTGAGTGGTAGAGGTGCCTAAGGAATCAGGAATCCTGTTTTTCTGCTATTGCCTTGGTTAGGCGTCATTGGGCATTCCATGTTGGCTCCCAGGGCCCTCGAAAACCCTTGGAATCGGAAGACGTGGAATTTTTGGAAATTCCAGGAGAAATTTTTGTGTTTAGTGTTTGTTGTAGGATGGTCAAAAGGAGTGTTGTGAGTTCTGTGGGGGCCTGGATCTTTTGTCCTGGAACAAGAAGTTGCCCTTTCCCCCTGAAATCTTAGAGATTAAGGTGTCAAGTTCACTGCCGAAGAAAGTGGTTCCAGTAAATGTGAGAGCCACCGGGTTCTTTTTGGAGGCAGGGTCTGCGCTTCACAGTTTTAACCACAGTGCTCTCCTAGCTGCTATTGCTAGCGCCGATGATTTGGTGAGTAGGTGTAGTGTATCCATGGACGCATAACATAGGAAATAAATTGTGTTCAGCATTTTTGAGAGAAAACTTCATTGGAGGCTTCCAGGATGGCTTCCCGGGCCCACAGGGTAAGGGTTCACAATACACAGGCTGTAGCTATAAGCTGCTTTCTATGCATGGGGTCCTTGAAGGAAGTGCCATCTTCAAGGGGGATAGTTGTTCGTTTTACCAGTCGTGCCACAGGAGCATCTACCTTGGGTACTTGATGCCATTTGGTGTGTTGTTGGTGGAAAGGGTAGAGGTTATCTAGAAGTTTCTCTGTGGAGAGTTTCCGGTCAGGACATTTCCATTCATTTTTAATAACTGGGAAACGTCTCTGTGATTTTGTGACTGAGCCAAAGAGCTTGTCAATGGTTTTAATCTCTTTGGTTTCCTCTTGTAAGCCTAAAGTGAGGAACATATCCACCAGTAGGGTGTCCACCTCCTCAGATTGCGACCTTTTTTGTGGTTGAGGTAGTCTCTATTTGGTCAGAATCATTGGCGTCTATGGAGTGATCCTCATCTGAGGTTTGTATGTGTAATAGTGCTGGCAGGCTTTTGCTTCTGTATAGCAGCTGCAGCTAGCTTTTCAATCTATTAAGTCATCCCTAAGAAGGATGCTTGAAACTCTAAGTCAGTCTGGCATTTCTGGTGGGGGTGGGCTGCTTTGTGCAGAAGAGGTTTCTGCTGTTCTGGCTTTCCTGGCAGGAGCACTGGCTGGAGTTTTAGACCAGTGATCCCCAACCAGTAGCTTGTGAGCAACATGTTGCTCTACAACCCCATGGATGTTGCACTCAGTGTCCTCAAAGCAGGTGCTTATTTTTGAATTCCAGGCTTGGAAGGGAGTTTTAATTGCATACAAACTAAGTATACTGCTAAGTAGAGCCTTCTGTAGGCTGCCAGTCCACATAGGGGCTACTAAATAGCTAACCAAAGCCCTTATTTGGCACCCCAAGGGACTTTTTCATGTTTGTGCTGCTCTCCAACTCTTTTTACATTTGAATGTGGCTCACGGGTAAAAAAGGTTGGGACCCCTGGCTTAGACTGTAACTAGGAGCTGTGCTGTTCGTGTACCCTTTCCGTTAGCACCTGGAGCATGACTCAGTGTATTACAAATGGAGATTGACACAGTGGGTATCCAGCAGCGTAAAAGCATGCCAATGCCGAACATTGCCATTTAATTCTTTATTTATTTGTGAATGCTGATGGTGGAGCATGTGGGTAGTGCTAGAGCATACCTATAGGTGTAAAATTGTTCTCCTTTGTTTAGCATAAGTACCTAGAAGAGAGAAGGAAAAAAAGGGTGACCGGTAGGAGGACAAAAAACTGACATGGGATGGGCTGTCGGGAAGAGGAGGCACAGCCCTACAATTTTTTATGTCATCTCACCTCCTAAAGGGAAGTGGACATTAACCCTTTGGTAAATGTGCTGCCTAGGGCAATAGAGAAATATGAATTGCTCATCTGATTCCAATACTTGGATAATATTCAGTATCAATGAATCCACAATCCACATTACTGTCTCTAGTTACTTCTACCCTCAATTTTGACACCTTAATCCTGTAATAAATTTGTGTACAGTAGCTTCTTTCAAGCTCTGACCTGGTTATCATTTCTTTCTTCTGTGACTATTCTTTTGTCCGTGCATTTTTACTATTCAGTGGCTTTAAGCAACAAATTCATCTGACGTCCAGCTCTTTGTAATATTTTAGTTAATTGACCAAAATATTGTGCTGCTGAAATAAGGCATTAAAGCCATAAATATGAGTCCTGGACTATTCAGCACACTGCATCAAAACAGACACTGATGAGTTTATAACATACACACATAATAGCCCATTAGCACCTGCTAGCAAAGAATCTGTGAGGTTTATAACAATCAATTCCAATAGAAAATACAAGTCTGGGAAAAAATCACTAGCAAGCTTGGAAAAGAAGTAGCAATTTTCTTCACTATGGTTTAATTTTAGCAAATACAAGGGTCATGAAACGGTAGTTAACATTGTGATGTCATAAAGCATTCTTTATTCCTTCTTAACTATTTCTGCTGTCTGGGCATTTTCAAGATAAACAAAACAATTAAGGAATAAACAAAATTAACCATTAAGTGCCAGCAGAATTTCACATTTTAGTTACGCAAAATGTCAGCCGTTTTTTTGAAACATTTGTGCTCTCTCAATTTAGGGGTATTTTCTGAGGGGAAACCTGTTGGTTACCTATGAAAACTATGTATTGTTTTTTTCGGGAGAACCTTTCTAAATCTGTTGTAAAATTTGTCATGTATTTCCACCTCTGTAAAAAGATTTATAGCACTAAATACCACCCATAAATTCACACGAAGTGAATTTATATCAATAAAATATTACATTTAATCCATGAAAATCCAACTGATTTGGAAAGCCTCATGTCTCTTGAATGTGCCAATACCATATATGTATAGTTTTAGGGATATTTAGGACTTCTGTACAGCAAAAACTCCCAGCAGTATATTACAGAATTTTTAACCCACTATAGCAGAAAACGGCATACTTTAGATTCCAAGGCCAAAAATCCTGAAGCAGGAGGTTTAACCAAGAAAACCATATATTTTTGAAAAGTACATTCTGTCGATTCCAAAATGGATATCTATGTCTCTCTACTCCTAACTACCAAACATCAAAACTTGTCTGAACTTAGCGGTTTTTATAAAAGTTTATCAAAATTCTGGAAAATCACTTCAAAGCTTTTATCCCACCCTGTATTAGGTACCATGAAAAAGCACCCTGAATACGATTACCAGGGGTCCACTGAACAGTTTGATGCCTATTGTGCATAGGTTTACAAAAGCATTTAGAGGCCCCAAAATGAAGTTTGCGCATCCTAATTGTCCAGGACTTTATTTCAGCTACTGAAAAATCCACACATTTACTGCATTTTTTGTGAGGTAAAAACACCAAAAAATAGGTTTACCCCCCCCCCCAAAACCATATATTTTTGTGTAGTACACATTCTATTAAATCTTAAATGACTAGTACACATTCTATTAAATCTTAAATGGGTACACATTTTTGTTTGGCTTTATTGAAAAGGGGAGGGTTGGGAGGATTTAATTATATTATACAGCTGAGATAGCAGTTTGGTAGGATCTGGAGTCCAAAGTCTGGCTTCCCATGCCACTTGTGTAGGTGCAATTTGGAATGAACGGAACTGCGCATAAAATGCATGTCTTAAAGGATCAGTTCAGTGTAAAAATAAAAACTGGATAGATAGGCTGTGCAAAATAAAAAATGTTTCCAATAGTTAGTCAGGGAAAAATGCAAACTATAAAGGCTGGGGTGACTGGATGTCTAATATAATAGTCCAAATCTAACTTCCTGCTTTTCAGCTGTATAACTTTGAGTTAGTCAGTGACTTGAAGGGGGGCCACATGGGACATAACTCTTCAGTGAGTTTGCAATTGATCCTTAGCATTCAGCTCAGATTCAAAAGCAACAGTTATGGCCCGTGTGGCCCTCCCTCAAGTCACTGATTGGTTACTGCCTGGTCACCAGGGTAACCAGTCAGTGGAAAACAAGAGAGCTGAAAAGCAGGAAGTTGGATTCTGGCTATTATGTTAGACATCCACTCACTTCAGCCTTTATACATAACATTTTTGGCTAACTAACTATATTAGAAACATTTTTTATTTTACACTGTCTACCTATTTACCAAGTTTTTATTTTTATACTGAACAATTCCTTTAACTGGTAGTATCGGAATAGTTGTTTGTCTTGGCGGTTCAACTTTACTTTCAACTGATCTAGGGAAACAAAATTTTGGGCAATAGTTTAACAAAGCTGAGGGCACAGTAACCTGAATTTACTTCAAGTCAGCCAATCAAGCCAGATAGCAGTATAAAAAACTACATGCAAGCTATTCTTGAAACCGCCGGGGGTACAGATGCTAGAACAGCATTGTGTGTAGCAGACAGGTGGTGTTGAAGAACCCCACCTCTATTCAGGGAAGGTTTCTCCACCTTAACATGAATCTCCTCTGTCACATCTTTTTCAAATCAGCTGCCTTCTTTATCCAAGATTTGGACAATGCTATCTTCAAATGAGTGTCCCTTGTCTTTTAGGTGTAGAAAGACAGCCGAGTCTTGTCCTGTAGAGTTTGCCCTCCTATGCTGATCCATTCACTTAGTGAGCAGTTGTTTTTTCTCCCCAATGTATAGATCAGTGCACTCATCGCTACACTGGACTGCATATACCACATTACTTTGTTTTACTTTAGGAGTTGAATCCTTTTGGTGTACCAGTTTTTGTCTCAGTGTGTTGCTAGGTTTAAAAAACACAGGGATGGGGTGTTTGTTGAAAATCCTCTTGAGTTTCTTTGACACTCCAGCTACATATGGAATGACTATGTTTTGCCTACTATGTGACTCCGGGCAGTTATTTCTTTTGGTGATCCTGTTGGGCTTGGTTGCTGATGTTTTAACAAAGGCCCAGTCTGGGTAGCGACACGGTTTCAAAGCTCCTCTGAGATGTTTATGCTCCTTGTCCTTGGACTCTGTATCAGTTGCCACATATTCCGCCTCTTGGTTGCCCTGTGGGAGGTGTTCTGGCACTTGAGAAGGCAGCTGAGGCCTGGCGACTTATCGCCGCGACGTATCTCCCTGAATAGCTTGGTCGCACTGCGCACCCGTAACACGTAAAGTCGCCGCGCTTATTCGCTCGCAGCGGCGCGATTTTAAAAGTCGCTCAAAATCGCGCCGTTGCGTGCGAATAAGCGCAGGCGACTTTACGTGTCACGGGTGCGCAGTGCGACCAAGCTATTCAGGGAGATACGTCGTGGCAATAAGTCGCCAGGCGACAGATCTCCCCGAAAGCACCCAGTCTGGCCTTACCCTAACACGTTTCTAGGAGTTGTATGACACATTGGTAATCCTATCACAGTAACTACACATAATAAACACCTCTGTGAATTTCAGATGCCACCTCTCTGAAAAGTTACAATGTTCCGTTGTGATTGTATTGTTGGAAGAGTCTATAAGCTGAGAACTCCCCTTCACTAGTCAGGTGAACTGAAGAAGCTGCTTAGATGAACATTAAAATTTCTCAGCAAGTTCAGTTGTTTTGAGTTACTTGTGTTAGATATACCATTTATGTAAATAGCCATCTCCTCATCAGCTCTATTCTTGTCAGTAAGGCTGACACAAGAAGTGAAGTAAAACACACCTGATGCCAGGTACTTTTTACCCCTTTTACATGCCTACCTGAAATTACCAAAACAGTCCTCCAGTAAAAAATTGGCACATGTAAATGGATTAAATTTAGGCAAAGATTGACATATCCACATTTTAATGCAATGTTCACATTACCTTGTAATACTGCCCCATGTTGACACTGGGTGGGGGATATTGTCCTGTATTCAGCTGCCCAGTCATCCTCTGCCCTGGATAGTTGGGTGATGTCATAGGTCTGGCAGGACTAGGGCTAGGGTATTGTCCTGGCTGACCGGGGAACTGGTTGCTTGGTACATATTGCTGGCTTCCATAATTGGGCTGTTGAAAATATAACACATAAAGTCATCTTATAGGTCAAGCAATTTGTTTAAGCACACTGCCTAACTCTTACATAACAAAAATGTGGGTTAAAAAGAACTTTGCCTTTGGAATACAGCCATTACAATTGGAGCAGTCTTCACTGTACACCCTTCATTGTACAGGGGAAAAAAAAATCTGTGTATCAGATTTTATAATAAAGCCTGTACCATTAATCAACAATTTTCAATAGTAGTCATTTTAAGCAACATACATCAACAGTACAGAATATGTTTGTATGAATGTACACCAATATGAATGCAAGATGAAAATATAGTAAAATGCAGGGGTCAAATTACCTTTCTATAACTACTCTCAACTCTCATTATTCTGACTGTGATTTCACCTTCCCGTAAAAATCAGCATAGAAGCTTTACGTATATTTATTTCTTTATAAACTATTAATCCATAGTTTAGTCCACTTGGGTTATAAGTAATTACCTTAATAAACAGATATATTTAACCAACACTGCCTCATGATGCAAAGATGACTTCATCTTTTAAATCAGTATGAAAAAACCATGGCATTACATGGCTGCAATATATGACATTTCCTTTTATATGCTTATATGCTCACCTCTCCTGGATAAGGTCTCTTTATACCATGCAAAGGCATTGACTGTGGTCTGGGGCCTGGGTAACTTTGCTGAGGCATTCTCTGGCCATGAGCACTAAAAGGGTTCATGCCAGCACGAGGCTGATTCATACCCATAGGTGGACCACTCATGTTGGAAGGTGCCATATTTGGGCCCATGCCTGCTGGATTCATGCTCCCAGTCATGGCAGAAGGGACCCGTGGGCCAGGTTGATTCATGAACTGGCTGTTATAAGCTTGGGCCGGACCCATCTGGAAAGAGGAACACACCTTCAACAAAAGAAAGAGAAAAGATAAAATGCGACGTGTATCAGACAGGGAAGGACAGGGTGAACTCAGACAGTCCACTGGGGGAGGGTCAGGATCAATAAGTGCAAAAGAATGTCGCATTTTGGTACCCAAACAGACCAGTTTTTACAGGGAAACATTCTGTCATGTAAAATATTGTACAAATATGCTGGGAAAAATTGATCTTATTCTTATTCACAAGTATTGCCTAAAGAGTATATGCTGGAACACCTAATGGTGTTTTAAGGCTGTATATGCTACTTGCCCCTTTAAGGTTCTGCAACCTGCAGTGTTCAACTTCAACATAATAAATAGGGCTTATATTGAAAATTGTGCCTGTAGTTTTATTACAGCTACATATTGTTATTTGCTCAACTAAACAGTGCAGACTACTGAAAATTAGACCATTTTAATGTTATACTTGATTCCACTCTTTTTAGTTCAGAGCAATTCTGAGAGAATTAAAACGTTATTTAATCAAAGGAGTATACCAATTTAAGACTAGTGACACACATGGTGGATTCCTGGCCTGTGAATAAATATAGGCCAAGAATACAGCCTTATGATCCTAAAAGTTTTTTGATGTGCCTAAACCCATTGTGTTAGCCTGGATGCAAAAATTCTAACTTGAGTATATCCAAACCAAAATCTGAATTGACCTGTGTTTATCCACAGGCTGAGAATCCACCACACATGGCACTAGCCTAAAGCTGCTAAAACATGACGCCTCCTTATCTAAAATTTTATGGCAGCTGTGGCAAAACAGGGGCTCGATGGTAGACGGTTAATTGTGTCCTAAAATAAATGTCTCCAGTTCAAAGGAGGAAGATAAAAAGGGTAACAATAATATATGTATTGTTAAAAAAAATAAAAGACATTTTCAATGTAATACCTATTTCACTTAATTTTAACACAGGCAAATAACTGCCACTTTCAATCACGTGTATCTGTTCATAAAAAAAAAGTGGAACCCAAATGAATGGGACACCAGACCTAAGCAAAATAAAAGAACAAATGGCAAATAAGACTTACCGGGCCATACTGGTTCATATCTTTGTTCTGTGTCTCCTGCAATGCTGCCACAGTGGCAGTTGCAGTGGCGGTAGCAGTGGCAGCAGCAGCAGCAACTGCAGCAGCGGCTGCAGCAGCTGCTGGCTGTGTGAAGTCTGCAGGTGGACGAGTGTGAGGAGGAATACCCATTCCTGAAGGATTGTTAGGGCCACCTGGATAGCTACGGAGACAAAAATGTTTGTGGATATATGACCTGAGGCTTCATGATAACACAAACACAAATATGTCAGGGCTCTCTCTCATTTCAAAATGTCTGTTATGGTACACAATTATGTCATTACAATTTTTAACTTTTAGGGGGTTATATATTTAAGATCAAGTTGTGTTTTTCCTGAAAATTTTGAGTTTTTCGAGGGTAGCTTCACTAGAAGCTCAAATGTAGGTCGTGTAGAAGTCAATGGCAGAGGTCCCTTGAATCATTAGATGTTTTTTGGCTTCATAATTTTTTTTTTACTGTGTTTTTTTCTGGAAAACTTGATCAATTTAAGTTCTCCCCCCAATTGCATTTAAATCGAGTTTTTTTCATAAATAAGCAAACATTTGAGTTGTGAGTTTATTCAAGGTAGAAAAACCTCACAAACTCGACCTTTCATAAATAACACCCACAATCAAAACATGTTATGCACATTTTAATCTAAAACATAAGAAACTTGTTGATGTCAGGTGGAAAATTCTACTGTAAGACTTACCAAAATAAAAAATTATCCAACCTATACAAAGTAGTACAAACCGGCAAATGCGTCCTACTGCGCATGCGCCACAGAGTGAAGATGGCGCACGGGAACCTGGCTGGAGGGGACCTGCATGGAGGGGTAAGTAGCGACTTAGGGGCATTTGCCACGGGGGATAGATAGGCCGGGGGGGTTAGCGCAGGAGGGGTTGAATTCCCCTTTAAAACTGGCAGGTTTTTGTTCAAGAACTAAAAACATCGTACCCTTAGGATTATCATAGGTAATCATTATCATTGCTTACAAAAGTGGGATTTTTATCAATGAATGCTCTCTCAAATTAATGAGAACCATCGTTAAATACAGACAGGCTAATTTGACTGAAACAACCAATAGGATTGAACATATACAGGACAAATTGATTAAATTTTGTAATAATGATGAATGTCAAAAATTAAAAGAGAACATCATGGCAGGATGTGATAGATTTGAGAGAAATTTAATCCAACGTAAAAGAAGCAAATTGACTTGTGATCAATTGGATTATGCAAATGGAAGACCTAGGATTACACATTCAATCAAGAGTAAAGATTACCGATCAGGTGTCCAAAACAGACTAAAAGGGAGTACCAATTATAATCCTATTCAGTCCAGTAACCCACCTAAGCAACCCCTTGGAATAAGTCATAGGAATACAGAAACCTCCACCATTAAAAGTAGGGAACCTAAGGATATAAATCTCACCAATAGGTATAATGTCCTATCCAATTTACCTGTTAATGATGAGGGCCCTAGTACCAGCAATTATACTAGAGATTTTCATTCCTATCCAGTACGAAGGGGGATAAAGAGTGGTTGGAAAACCTTAGAGGAACGTGAGAGGGGAAAGGGGTCCAAAAGAAAAGGTCCTCAATGAAAACCACCTCACGCGTTTAATTCATCTAAGAAATCCCTTACAGCTAATGAAATATCAGTATTAAAGGACCAATAACACCAAAAAATTAAAGTGGTTTAAAGTATTGAAAAGATCATGAAGCGTTGCCCTGTAATGGTTAAAACTGATCTGTTTGCTTCAGAAACACTACTATAGTTCATATAAACAAGCTGCTGAGTAGCAATGGTGGAAATTGAAAAAAGGCTATATGGCACAGGATAAATAATGGATAACAGATACCATTATGTTCTACAGAGCTTATCTGCTATCTGCTGTGTAACTTGAGCCTTTTTTCCTTTGAACAGCTTCCCCCATGGCTACACAGCAGCTTATTTATATAAACAATAATAGTTCTTCTGAAGTAAACACAGAAGATTTACTAGTGCAGGGCAACATATATTGTTATTACTTTAAAAATTTAATTTTTTGATGTTACTGGTCCTTTAAATAAAGGCCTTAAATTTGCTCCTTGTAGTGGACCAAGTAAATTTGAGGCTTAGATAGATTTGCATAAATTTATCCGTCAACTTACCCTTAAAATACATTTTGCATTAAAATCTAAGGGAGAAGCTATTGTTAATTCAAGTTAATATCAGTCCCCAGTTATTTCAAATTATTTGATGGATCTGTTAAATCTAATTCACAGGGAGAATATATTAAAATGTACCATAATATAGTTCAAAATGAGATCAATGCTTTATTTAATACACCTTGGAAGGTCAAAAATAACTTAACAAGAGCAGAAAAAAAGGCCCTACATAATTTAATGAAAGATGATACCATCATTATTTAAGCCTGTGGACAAAGGGGGAGGTGTGTTCATACATCAGAGGGAGGATTATGTTAATTAAGCTATAAGGCAATTTAGTGATACATCCACCTATTGCAAATTAGACCATAAACCTAGGGATAGGATTTTTGAGCTGAATAGTTTACAACTTCATGGTTTAAACATAAACTTAGACTTAGCAGCGTTTTAAAGGGGTTGTTCACCTTCAAGTTAACTTTTAGTATAATGTAAAGAGTGATATTCTGAGTCAATTTGCAATTGGTTTTAATTGTTCATTGTTTGTGGTTTTTGAGTTATTTAGCTATTTATTCAGCAGCTCTCTAGTTTGCAGTGTCAGCAATTTGGTTTCTAGGGAACAAATTACCCTAGCAACCCTGCATTGATTTGAATAAGAGACTGGAATATGAATAGGAGAGGGACTGAATAGAATGATAAGTAATAAAAAGTGGCAATAACAATACATTTGTAGCCTTACAGAGCATTTGTTTTTAGATGGTGTCAGTGACCCCCTTTTGAAAGCTGCAAAGAAACAAAAGAAAATTGCAAATCATTAAAAAACTATGAAAAATAAATAATGAAGACCAATTGAAAAATTTCTTAGACTTGGCCCTTCTACAATATACTAAAAGTTAACTTGAAGGTGAACCACCCCTTTAACTGTTTTCAATTTTGGGGCAAGGTCAGTTGGCATGGGGGCCCCTTGCCTTATTGTAAAATGGTTTCAATATACAGTAGGTAGATCCATTGTTTAGGGTATAGGTGGCAACATTGGGGAGAGCAGTTCCCTTGCCCTATTTACAGATGTGCTTATGATTGGCAATATAACAGGAAATTGTTTCTTACTCACCGTAATTTCTGTTTCCTGGTCAC
>CM044443.1:53575642-53608083 GCA_024363595.1 Xenopus borealis
ACACCAGATCCGGCCCCCCATTGCTAACCCCAGTCATGGGGAGCGTCGGGCTTCCAGGACTTGACGGGGGAAGAGAGAGAGAAACCCCCTGTATGCTGGGTAGAAGAACACCAACGATAATCAGACTCCAACCGGCCACGGACAGGACAAAAAAAGATGGGTGAGTAGAGGAGGGGCTCACTATTTTATCTTGGGAGGAGGTCCTGTCTAACTGGCCCGGAGGGATTAACCCATTAGTGAATGCTGGCCATGGGTGACTAGGAAAATTGTATTTGCAAATGCTGCCACAAATAGCTCACCATAAGCAAATTAAACCGGAATTTTTCTATGGTTGAAGTGAGGGTGGGGTTTAGTATTTTTCCTTCTGAAGAAGTGTGGCACTCCATGTGAAACACGTTAAAGAGATACTGACACCTCAAATTTAACTCTTTTTTTAACATCTGTTATAATATTGGCTTTTGGCTACTTCTAACTTTGCCATAAAGTATTTGCATGATGCTTTTACATTACCTGTCTGTTGCCCCATGTTCCTGTATGAGGGGGCTGCCATATTTGTGCAGTAGGAGTCCATTAGCATTAGAAACTGTAACTAACAGGTTGAGATGGGACAGCCAGGCTGGCAAAGTTAGAGCAGTGATCCCCAGTAGCTCGTGAGCAACATGTTGCTCTCCAACACCTTGGATGTTGCTCCCAGTGGCCTCATAGCAGGTGCTTATTTTTCAATTCCAGGCTTGGAGGCAAGTTTTGGTTGTATAAAAACCAAAAGTACTGTCAAACAGAACCTCATTGTAGGTTGACAAGCCACATAGGGGGTCCCAAATGGCCTATCACAGCACTTATCTGACACCCCAAGAACATTTTTCATCCTTGTGTTGCTCCCCAACTCCTTTTACTTCTGAATGTTGCTCACGGGTTCAAAAGTTTGGGGATCCCTGAGTTAGAGTGTCAGAGAGTCAGGCTTAGGAACTTCAACTAAGAATTATATACAAAAACAAACCTCTCAGCAAAAAGTGATCAACATGGCCTATAGGCAACATTTAGGGGCATATTTACTAAATTCACATGAAGGATTCAAAGTTCGAGCGAATTTTCAAAAACATTCGAATTAAAATTTTCGAATTTTTTTAAGACCACTTCGACCAGTGAATATTGTAAACTAGATCGAATTGAATGATTCGAATAAAATTTAATTTGAATATTCGACTGTTGAAGTACTTCCCCTTTAAATTTTTATTCAACCACATAATTTGACAGATCAAAGCTACCGAATTGGGTTTACTTATTTTTTGATCGACTAAAAAAAATTCGATTGATTGAAAAAATTGTTCGAATAGCTCGATTTGAACGATTTATCGATCAAATTTTTCCTATTCGATTGTGCGACCAATCAAATTGAGGTAAAATCCTTGGAATTCGACATTCGAATTCGAAGGATTTTACTTCACTTCCTATTCACATGGTCGAATTTTTTATATTTTTCAATTCGAAATTCCACCAATGATAAATCTGCCCTTTAATGTACATTAATTTGTTAAAATTAATTTTTTAATGTCAGTATCACTTTAAGGATCAGGAGCAGTTTTAATTGTACAACGTTCTCTATTTCATGTTATCTTGTGAGTATATCCAGTTGCTGGGGCACAGTTATTTTAAATAAATACATCTGCACTATCATATATTTCTTCTTTTTATGAACATTGCGTGAATACTCAAGGACACCAGGGGCGTAACTACAGAGGAAGCAGACCCTGAAGTTTTACATAAGTAAAACAGCAGTGTGTTGCACTTGGCACTTTAACATACAAATTTAAGGGTACTGCACAATAGTATCCATTTTTGAGCTTACCTACAGAGATCTGTTTTGTATTGGAGAGTCCAGCAGAGTTGACCAGTGAAGGGCGGCTGCAATCAAGATTCTTTACACCAGTTGAAGATTTTACAATTTAGGGCTGGGGCAGACAGGGAGATTCGGGGAGATTCTGTCGCCTGGCGATTAATCGATGGCGACAATCTACCCAAACTGTCTTCTCCCTGTCCGCTGCCTGTTTAAATCAAAAAGCGCCAATACACACGCGTTGCAGCGATTTCCGGAATCGCCTGAAGTTTCCTCACGAAGCAACTTCGTGCGATTCCGGAAATCCCCACGCCACGTGTGCATTGGCGCTGGTGCTTTTTAATTTAAACAGGCGGCGGACAGGGAGAAGGCAGTTCGGGGAGAATGTCGCCTCGATTAAACGCCAGGCGACAGAAACCCTGTCTGCACCCAGCCTTAAGCGCTGAATGACTTTGTTTGTATTGTAGAACTATAATTAATTATGGTCAGCTACGGGAGAAAGGAAAAACTATTTGTTGTATCTTACCTGCCACCAAACCCTCCTCCTCCTGGGTAATTGGGTCGTCCGTACATACTCTGCTGCATATAGGCTTGGCTAGAACCACCTTTTGAAGGAAACTGCTGCTGCTGTCCAGCAAACTGTGGAGAATTCATACCCGCACTATTGCTGTTCATGCCTGATGCCATGGGATTGCCTCCAGGATTCATTGGGTTATTTGCATTCACCATAGGGTTTCCCAAGACCTGGTAGCAATTAGAAATATCATATTAAAAGATTGTCACCTAAATGCCCTCCAAACCATTAAGTACAAGGAACAAAAACAATCCTCAGAAGTTAGCAATTATCCACTTATAATTGCAATTGTAATGTTAGTTGCAGTATTAAGTCTAATTATTTTAAAGAATCAATCCTGATATACGAGTATACAATCCTGATATACAATGAGTATGAATTATTACGGCCACTGAATTCTGTGTGCATCAAATCTCCAATAAGAAAATCAGCCCTGTATTTCTTAAAGAAACAGTAACACCAAAAAATGAAAGTGTTTTAAAGTAAAGAAAATATCATGTAGTGTTGCCCTGCACTGTTAAAACTGATCTGTTTGCTTCAGAAACACTATTTTAGTACATATAAACAAGCTGCTGTGTAGCAATGGCGGAAATTGAAAAACGACTATATGGCACAGGATAAGTAATGGATAACAGCAGTGCCGGTCTTAAAAACATTGGACCAATTTGGCCCAATTGGGCCCAGCGCTTATGGGGGCCCTGCTGCAATGAAAGATCTGCTTCATATTCCCTTAATCCCCCAATAACTCAATTGGGCCCCACGCTTATGGGGGCCCTGCTCCAATCCCCCAATAGCTCAGCCTACCCGGGCCACAGCTGAACCTGATTGGCCCAGTTGGGCCCCAAACTTGGTACGACCGGCCCTGGATAACAGATAGCATTATGTTCTACAGAACAGATAACAGAGCTTATCTGCTGTGTAACTTGAGCCTTTTCTCCTTTGAATGGCTGCCCCCATGGCTACACAGCAGCTTATTTATATAAACAATAAAAGTGCTTTTGAAGCAGACACTGCAGTTTTACCAGTGCAGGGCAACCCTGCATTATATTTTTATTAATTAAATAAAATTTTTTGATGTTACTGGTCCTTTAAAGCAAAACATTTGTTAAGTGCAGTTTAAGTGCAGGTGACAAAGTGTACCTTATGCCACTGCCTTTAAACTTGACAGAATCAAACATCTGCAGAGAAGACTGGTTGTATTCTTATAAAATATATTATTAAAATTAGATTTTTCATAAAAATGTATAATGATGCCATATAAATTAAAATAAATAAAAATATCCCACAACAACCGATGTTTCAGGGGGATAAACTATTTTGTCTCACAGCATACCCCCTTTATGCACTGGGGAAATAATCCCACTTTTTGTAGCATTTTTTATAAATGTATCCACAAAAGGCAACATTTATTACTGTATGATAATAAACTTGTCCTTACACTTTGCAGTAGTATTCTGTCTATCAAGTGCATCTGCCAGGGCATTTAAACTAGATATTAATCAGAATAAAATATAAATGAGAATAGGGTGCCTTGTTATTATTATTATTTTTTTTTTGTGTGTTTGGGGTGAACACTGAATTTACTTACCTGGCTCTGTGACGTGTTTGTTACTCCCCAAACAGTAGTGACCACAGACAGGGAACCTGGTGGCTGACTAGGGTTCTGTTGCCAAGGAACAGAGTCATAAGGGAAAGACCCATCACTGTCAAGATAAAAAAGTATTTAATAAGGCAACATTTTCTGGAAGCTAAGATAATTTATACACTCCAACACAACTCAAAGAAAGCTGAAAAAACTGAAAGTACCCAACATATGTTTTTGTTGCACCATTCATTAATGCCATTTCAATTTAGATAGTATTACAGTTTTTAGTGGCTCATTAGTAAATCTATTTTAATTATAATATTACAAGAACCTCATGGGGGGCATTTCGGTGAATGATCCGCTCATTTTCTTTGCCTCACCAAATGCGCATATATTTTCATTTGTATGGGCATCATAATAATCTGTCTTCATCGTGAAAATTGTAAAGTTTGTGCAGTTTTGGTTTCTTGTCCTATTTAGGGGGTATAATCCCATGCTTCTTCAAAAACTGTAATTTTTGTATTTGTTTTGATGTGGAACAGGTTGCCATTACTTGATCCTTATGAAGAATCACCATGATTTGGCAATGTTTTGCAAGCAGTGGTTGTCTATGTAATAAATAGAATGACAAGCATACCCATGGGAAAGAGAGGGTTTCATCGAGGTCAAAGAGTTCATGGGGGGCTGCATGGGGAGTTTTCCTGGAGGGTCGTTCTGGCGGTTCTTCTGGTGACGTAGCAGGAGAAGCCTGCCCAATTCTTCACACCAAGAGGAGAGTAGGGCTAGAAAAATAATAATAAATGGTTACACACCCCAAAACTTAACTGTTAAATTAAAAAACATCAGTACATATTTTAAGCTGTAAATGGTGTGCAATGGAGAGGCTTACTTTTTCTTTAAGGAAGCAAAGAATAGGGTAAATACAAGAATATCTAGGTAAGTACTTTAGTGTGGGTCACTTTAAAAAAGTAGATGGCTAGCAGAATAAGAGCAGACACTGGGAAGCTCTCGCATTGTCATATATTTCTCTTTGCTGTAGGCTCACAGACTGTATGTGCAAAATGACAATAATGTATTAATATAAATTGGGAGTTCCATGTGTTCCATGATTGCAAAATAAGCTACTGGGTCTCTCCAGGGTTGATAACGAACTCAGTCTTAGTTTAAAACAGAAATGTCATAAGTCAATGATAGAAACAAACCACAGATAACATATACATACACATATGCTTTAATAATAGGAGGCTGCCTTACTCAAGTTTTTCTTTTGTCACTGTTGTGGTTACAAGAGTTGTAGGGTGAGGGGCCTTGTAGCACAAACACCCTGGCTTGCACTAAAAAAAAAAAACTTGTGCTGATGAGAGACCAGTAGGTGGCACAGTTGGAGAAGGTAAGAAATGACAGCTTAAAAAAAGCTCCAGAAACAACCTGTGCTCCACTGTAGGTGTAAGGGCTGCAGCTCTTTGCAATTTTACTGCATTTTTCTACTTTCAAAATACACTTCTCTCACAAATTTGAAAAACATACAATCCATGTGATTTGAGCACCTAAAATGACATTATGCCATCTGCTTTTAAATAAAATAATGTTTTTAAAAATAATTATACACACATTGCTAAAAAAAAGAATACTTCACAGACAACATATAACTTATTAACTTTAATAGTGTTGATCATTTTAATGTGGCATCAATTTGGGTTTGTCGGAAACTTGGATTGTCATTGAGGCTTTACTTCTCTTAAAACCTTCATTGCACAGTACACAATGGCTCTGGCTACACTGTATATAGCTAAATTGCAACATTTTTGCACTTGTATAAAAAAACAATTGTTCTGTAATGTAAATCAAATGCACTTTTAACTTCCTGTTAGCTCTAACCTAAAGTTATATCTAACACAAGTAACTCATAACAACTGAACTAACAATCCAATCACCTCTGCGAATTTCAGATGTCACCTCTCTGAAGAGTTACAATGTGCCTTGTGATTTGATTGTTGGAAGAGTTTATATGCCGAGAACTCCCCTACACCAGTCAGTTGAACTGAAGAAGCTGCTCGGATGAGCTGTGAAACGTCTTCATTAAAATTTCTCAGCAAGTTCAGTTGTTTTGAGTTACTTGTGTTAGATATACCATGACCTTGATGAATGAGAATCTTCATAGTCATATTGTTATAAAGTTGGTATTCCACCCATTTATAAGTGGACAATTATGTTTTCCAAAAGCTAAATATCTGTTAAAGGGGACCCATCACCCAAAAATATTATTCTAAATCCCATTTTATCATGTTAGTCAAGCAAAATTAATTTTAATTACACTGTAAAAATTATTTGAAATTAAAATTATTTCTTCCATCTGAGAATTCATAATTATAGTAAGCAGACAGGAGCCATTTTGTGGACACTGTTATTAAGGCAAGCCTTGCATCATCTTAAAATCTTGTTTGTGCACCATAATGGGGGACCCGATGTCCATCTCCATGCACTGGTAACACAATTAAATGGTAAAGATAGAGGAGGAATGTGGGGAGTGCAGTGACATCTAATAAGTGCTGAATGGAAAGTGAAAGTAATTGCCTGCCCAGCCTCTACGCCTAAGGCATAGAGGAGGGGCAGGCAATATTTGATTGACAGCTGAGATTTTTAACAAAGTTTACAACAGCTATGAATACGTAAATAAATTTGAAAAGGACTTTTATTACACAGTTTTTATGTATGGGTGACAGGTCCACTTTAAGCATAGAAATGTGTATAGTCATTTAGTATACATCAAAAATAAAAACACTGAGCTATTAAGCAGTGAAAAGTATATGTCTGTTTAGCATGTCATGAATATATCAGTGTGCAAGGAAAACATACCTATTGTATGTACAGAATGCCATTTTAATTATGGTTTGCTTAATTTTTTTATGAACCACAGATGATGCATCTGACTGAAATTTCTTTGCATCACACAACTTATCTATGAACCATAATTATTATAGTTGTTGATTATAGTAAGAATTAAGCTGTATTAAGGAGAATCCTATACCCACCCTAAACAGCATGGGGACTCATCATTGGGTCCTGATCCATAGCTATATAATCCCTAGTAAAGCACATGCCAGTGACATCATATGTCAGAAACAGGAAGTAGTGAGTAGGAAATTCAGAGGCCTCCCATTTAGTTTCACAGAACAGAATTACAATCATAAGGGTAGAAACAAACGGACAACTTCGGCTCTGGCGTCAAGTCGGAAGCACCGAAGATAAGGTAAATTGTATGTCGGATACAGACGCTACATGCAGTGAACATCTGACATTTCTATTTCTTACATTGTTTTCGGCTGACTGGACGCCTATGTTTTGTCATATTGGATTGTACTGACATGCCCTAAGTGTAGATCAGCAGGTACAGGGCAGGTACAGGGACAGTTTAAAACCGGACTTGTAAGCGGATGACAAACATCAGTAATTGGCTTCTCATTCTAAGTGTACAAGTAATGAGTTAAACCTCTTTAGTGGGAGTGGAGTATGTCACATTTCATAGATACCCTCCCCCTCCTTTTCTCTCAGTGCCACATACTTCACAGCATCAGGCTGAATGGAAATGTGCGAGATGGGTACACTGCAGATTCTTTCCGGCACACCATATGGCTGATTAACTTGCACTGCCGCTGTATGAAACTAAACCTCTTCTCCACACAGCACCTATAAATAGAACTAGCATGGGACAGAGGCATGCATGGGGCTGGACTCTGGAGGGAAAAAGGTGCCCCTGTCAGACCCATGTTCAAAGAATGGCTACAAAATAATGCTTATCTTTTGGTTTCACAGCATTAGTATCTCTGCTTGGAATTACATATACAAAAGAGAGCACAGAATAAGCCTATGGTTTCATCTCCGGCACACATGGAAAGGCATACCTTAAACAGTGAGTCAACTGAGAATGTGGAAGGCTGCTGCTAAAGTCAACCCCTTTGTAGTTTAACTACATCACTTATTGGGCGGTGGATAGCGTTGCCACCTGGCCGGTATTTTACCGGCCTGGCCGGTATTTTTGATGGTTGATCCCAATGTTATTAATAGGAAAAAAAGATAAATATATAGGAAGGCCGGTAGTTTTTTCAAGAAAAGGTGGCAACCTTAGCGCCGGTGGATGGCTTGAAAATGCTGCTACCTAAGATGGTGCCGATTAAATTTGTGCGAGAAAAATCAAATGTTTCTCGAGTGCTGTGAGGTCCAGTTATTCAATTTAGGGCAGAATATATTTTTTAATAAATAGTAAAACTGCTCACCCGGCCCTCCTGGGCCCCAAAGTACATTAGGTTTATGGTGTTTAAATGGATCAAAAGTCTAGTAAAGGTGAAAAAGCAAATAATGTTTGTGAAAATTTGTTGTAACACATTTATATCTGTAAGAAACACCCAACAACATATTTTAACACATAACATTTCCTCCATGCCATGCTTTTGCAGCAGTAATTATTAAGGTGCAAAATATGAGGTACAGGGAAAACCTACATTTCTAGGGGGATATCATACAATGGAAACCTGAAACTTTACATGATAAGATAAATATTTTCATAAATGTTTTACTCCTGTGTTATAAATGAAAGACTAAACATCTTCATGTTCAGCGGCTCTCATTTCAGTTTGCTTCTGCTCCTCCAGGCATCAAAATGGTTAACAAGTGGACCCAGTCAACAGCTGGACCAATTAGGTCATGAAACAAAGGAAGAGAGGAGAATGTCCCAGGTGACACACAGAGTGCCTCAGACGGCTCCTCGAGGCCTAGCTGGCAGCGATGAAATTGATTGTTAGATGGGTAATACTGAGCAAGACAGAAATAGCATCCACCTACAGAGGAGGGAAAGGAGGGGACATTGCAGCAGTCACGTGCAGAGTGTGGGAAGATCACCATGAGATGTACAGGGCACACATTTTTGTTCTCTGGTGCAACCACATGGAAATAAGCCCAGAAAACAAATTCACAAAACAGGAGAACAGAAGGAACGAATGAAAATACTTTTTGGAAGCACCAATGTCAGGTTAAGTAGGATGCACTGAAAACATGACCAGGCTATACACTGAATAGGCACAATGAATAGGCACTGTCACCAATGTATAAAAATATAAGGTCTTAGTCACTGCTGATCCAGAGTTCATACAATTTATACTTAAACAATGAATTCAAATGGCACTGTTTCTGTCCAGGGTCTCGGACTTTGAGAGAGACCCCAAAAGCCAATTTATAAAAGGAAAAAAAAAAAAACCAGACATCTGCATTAGTGATCTGCAGGTTGACCTGAAAACCGTGGTGATCCACAGTCTTTTGGGCTGGTTTGAGTTGAAATTTTACCAACCACTGCAGGTTAGGGTTGGGTACAGGTCAGAATGGGAAAGTACATTCCTTCTCTGATCCTTAAGATTTCTGGTTTTTCAACCAGAGGCACTCAATGTAGAAAGAAGATGATGTGGGTATAGGTTGGGCATATTTCCTAAAATGGCAACATTTGTGGGTTAGGGTCGGAATGCAGGTTAAGATTTGATATGATATAAAAGTGCATACTGAATAGCAAAATTAATTATTTTTATTTAAAATTCATAGGCTCCTAACACACACACACACATAATATAGACATAAAACTAAAGAAAAAAACAGCAGGGAGCAAGTCTCAAGTTCTACAAGTGTCACTGATATAAAAATAGCAGTGAGTTTCCTCAGAGGAACAGTGTGACCCCGAGAACTAGGAGCTGCCACCACCAATTTTATACAGAAATGACTCACCCCTCCCCAGCTGACAAGCGGAGCATATGCATACGCATCAGTGACACAAGCAATGGCTCATCACAGATCTGTGGGTCTGGTAGTTGTCCTATAACATACAAACAGGATTTATACCTTACTGTCTATGTGGCACTTGTCCTATTAACTGTATCCAAGGAGTGCTCAAGAAAACAAATGAACACAAAAACAAAGTTGTCAAAATGTTTAAACTCTTTGCCAAATTATTTTACCTCGACTTCTCTCTTGCATCTGTGAATCATTTGTTTTTAGACGGATGCTGCTTATATCTTAGAAACACAAAGCAGTGATGTCATAAGATTGCGTATTTTGGATCACAATTTCACCTACTAGGCTACTACTGCTGTGCCCTGTTATGTACCACTGTGCTCATGTTGAAGTGCAGCCTAGACATCATCTATAATGTAATTGTAGATTAACAGGGCTTTGCTTGTGTACATTTTAGGTTTTAGCAGTAGAGGGTTATCTGGAGAAGTTCACATCATTGCTGCACACACTATAGTGGGATCTTAGTTACCACAATCAATATCTTCAATACCTGCAGAACATATACAACTTCATGAACTGACACTGCCAGTTATAGACCAGCCAGGCCCAAGAACATTAAGCATTTACAAGAATATGTTATTTGTATTATTATTATTATTATTATATTTATAATCCCAACTGAAGTAATATGCGTTTATCCCTTCCTGTTCTGTAGCAAATTATTTATCTCTGGCTTAGGGTTGGGGCAGACAGGCAGATTTAGTCGCCTGGCAACTAATCGCCTCTTCTGCGGGGTGACCATCTTCACGAACTACCTTCACTCTGCTTGAATGAAGAATATCCTGCGCTAATGCACTTGCGGCGTTTCGATTTCCGAAGTCACCCAAAGTTGTCTCGTGAAGAAAATTTCGGCGACTTCGGAAATCGAAGCGCCGCAAGTGCATTAGGGCAGGCAATTCTTCATTCAAGCAGAAAGAAGGCAGTTCGGGGAGATTGTCGCCCTGCAGAAGAGCTGATTAGTTGCCATGTGACTAAATCTGCCTATATGTCCAACCCTTCTGCTACATGGTTTAGGAGTCAAAGCCAATAATGCTATTTAAGCAGCCAGAGAGATCCTGCTTTCAAGAGTGGAAATTAAAGGCCTAAATACTTCAGTCCCTGTATATCTATGGCATTATGGTATTAACAATAAATAGGTTTTTTGATTTTTCTTACAGAAGAGATTTAGAAGATTATGTGATAAAAAAGTTACTTAAAATGCTTTGTATGGGCAACTTTAGAAAGTTTTTGCCAATAGTCACTAATTAAAATAACCAAAGACATTTTTTGTGAAAGTAATACAAACTTGTCGCTGGAAACTGACTAAATTTCTACGCACAGTTAGCGAGGCACATAGTAGAAGATGAATGGAGGAAAGCACCTCAGTTGTTCATCTTACAGGGACATCAGCAATGACATCAACAGAATCAGATGATCAGGACCAGCAAAATATTTACAGGTTAGTGACTGGGATTCTCATGCAGTCACTTACAAATTGGAACACACGCACACCCACTTGACTAACATTCCAAAATAAAAGAATGATCCACAGGCCCAGAATCAGCCCCTATGCTGGCCAACCTTTCTCTGTTCCTGCACCTGGAGCCATTGCATCGACCAAGGTGCAGGCACACAGAGAGGATTTCCGTGCTAAAGCTAAAAATGCATATGCATTTTGCGGCTGAAATCCACTTTGTGTACCTGCACCCAGGCAAACACAATGGGAACAGCACAGGAAACAATGGGAACAACACACAGGGAAAGGCACACATAGGGGCCGATTTTTAACCTGCGTTTATAATGCAGCCAAGAATCAACCACATCTAGCATTAGTCTTAGGCCCTGGACACACAGAGCGGTAGCTCACATGCTGTGGACAGACTGTCTTGAGTCGCATGAAGATCTGCAGTATCTGAAGATGTAAGCGTATTTATGCAGCAGTCAGCTTTTTTAAAAACTGTAGCAAGGCCTATGCTGAAAACACTGCAGAAAACCATATGTGTGTCCATACCCTTTGCTGTGCCAGTAGCCGAACTGCTGCAGTTTTCAGCGAACAGGATCGCTGGTCTATGAGGTAAGCGATTATAATCACCTTTAACAATCACTTAATATCCAACTACTGGTAATATTCTACAGCACAGCATTGTTTCTTTTTAGAGAAAATAAAACGGTCATTAGTTCTTAGTATGGCAGTCCATTACATTAACACAAGTGAAGGTATTACAAAAATAAGTTGTGGCCTCTTAGGCTAAAGTATATATTTTTTGCACTGAAATCCGCTCTGTGTGCGCTCTGGATGGGCTGATTCAGTGCCTGTCTGCACCTACATTTGGGAGTATAAGCGGATTAGTTTTTGTCCTATATAGGCCAGCAGAGAATACAACAGGTCTGCCTAATGCTGCAAAAATAACCAGTTCTACATAACCCCAACCTAGAAGCAAAAAACCCCACAACAATCTGTGTGTGAAAATACTGCATCATTAATGGCATGCCAAAAGTAACAGTGACAGACAAGGATCCAGTAAACTGCAGATAGTCTTGGATTCTGTAACCATAAATATGCAAATACATAGGGCAAATTTTATTGATATATATAGATATAGTAGATGAGTCTGAAAAATGACACGTCTATCAAGTTTTTGTCTGAATACCTGCCTGTTAGTTGATCCAGAGGAAGGAAAAGAAAACTCATCTGATCTCATCTCCAATTTGCCTCAGAGTGGAAAAAAATTAATTCCTGCCTCCTAAAAAAGACAATCAGACTAGTCCTAATTCAACTTTGTGCTAAAAGTTAATTTCACTTTGTATTTCCTCACTTTCTAAATAGAAATCCAACCTTCTCTTGAATATTTTTAATCTATCTGCCAGTACAACAGCTTGGGAGAGAGCATCCTTTCTTCTGCTATGCATGTATGACTGTGTGTCCTCTGGAAGGCTCTACAAGTAAATAAAGCATCAGAAAGTTTATTGTAGCATATAATTCAAAACAACGAAAAAGAACATTGAAGGCCTATTGAAAATTTGCTTAGAATTAACCTACTAAAAGTTAACTTAAAATAACACACACCTTTAAGCACCTCTCTAGAGTAAACAATCCCAACTTGCAACTTCTATGTACAATTGTACCCCAGTGCTCATATAGAGATATAAGAATGGTTGGGCTGCCCAATTATTTACATTACTCAAATGCAATCACTACAATCCAGCAACATGCGTTTATTAAAAGTATTTCTGATTTTTCAAACAATCTGGTAATCTTACGTTACAGAATGCATTTTATCAATGGTAACTTTTGAAATAAATTGCCATATTAAACGCAGGATAGCAATTTCCAAAATAAAAAAAAAACCCTGCCAGCAATCCCTAAATTTGCTCACTATCTGCTCTATTCCCTCAAGGGGCCATTTTGTGCTATTAGGATCCTTTTCCATGGCACATCTGGCTCGGCTGTTATGTACCTACTCATTTTCAGAAAGGCAACATATGGCAGTACAGCCAATGAAAGAGCAAAGCCAGACTAATGAGAGGCCCCAGCCAGGTGCAGTAACCCATATGCCTCAACAGACAGTGTAACCCAAGATTTTGCTTCACCCACTAAAAGGAGCTAAGGGCAGCTGATTTTTTTCTGAATATATGCAATAGCTGAAGCATTTTAAAACCATTCTAAATTGATAATTTGTATAAAAATGCATAATTTAATATATTTAATAAAAGGAAATTTATCCAGAGTCCAACAGAGAGATTATATTATTATCATCAAACCAGTTAGTAGACCGAGAATAAAAGTAATGTATTCATATAAAACACAGACATGACAACAGATCCAAACTGCTCCAGACTGCATCCATGTACTAATAATGATGACAATCTTCTAGGGGCTAATGCCCTTTAAGGGCCCTTAGACACGGGCGTTTTTGACCTGCGCTCCTCTGCGTTGCGTTTGGCTGCATTCAGCAGCAGGTCTAGACGCACCTCATTCTTTTCAATGAGGTTGTACCCACGAGACGCGCTAAGTGCCGAACGCAGATTCAGACGCAGCATGTTGCCATTGAAAATAAGGAGGTGCGTCTAGACCTGCGCTCCCCTGCGGCTGAACGCAGCCAAATGCAATGCAGGGGAGCACAGGTCGAAAACACTTGTGTGTAAGGGCCCTTATTGACTGAACTGGACAATCTAGTTGGCCTGTACATGGCCACCTCTACTGCCTTACTTATTTCATCTTACATACCTTCTTCAATGAGGATCTTTAAACAATCTCTCTGATTAACAATTCAATTCTAAACATTGAGCAAGATATAAAATATTTGCCTCCAAGATACTGAAGTCGTTATTAGTTTATTTCTAGAAAAAAAGACATCATGTTCCACAGTACAATCCGGAAAAGAAAAAAGAAAGATGCAGAGAGTTTATAAGAAAATACTCAAACTCGTTCAGAAACGTACCATTAATGTACAGATGAAGCCACTTTGGATTGTGCATTTGACACAGAAAAACTTAACTCATCTATCCCATTTATCCCACTTAGCACAGAATATTACTGATTTAGATAAAAGCGGCCTAGAAATATTGGAGTTTGTATGTCCATTTGAGCTCTGGTGCCTTGTTTTGCCTAGAATCACACCATCAGAAAGTATGCACAATGGATGCACCAGATATCAACCAAACATCCAAAACGCCTTATGTACAATCCTAACATGCGTCACCCCCGATTATTATGCTTACAGCCGTACAGCAGCAGCATATTATGCAGTGCTTTTCAGAGATTTGGCACACACACAGACTTGTTTCAAACAACAAATATGTCTTGTTTTGTCCACTGTGTATTTTTCTGTTCAAAATATGACAACTTATATATCATTACATTTTACTGATAAAATGCAGGCAAGCTATTTTTACACAAGTATTTCTGAAAAAAGAATGTGTATTTTTTATTTTAGGTGAGGTTTAAAAGTCACCTGTGCCTGGGTTTTCAATTAATTACAGGAGATTCTGTTCTCAACATTGATGAGAAGTGATTTGTGGCGTTTACGTTTGACATCCAGACCCCAGTGTGTCTGCAATTGGAATGTGGACAAGTGTGTGCCATAAAGGGCAGAAAATTTTTAAGGTTACAACTAATTATGTATACCAGTGGTTTTTCGCAGTTTGCCAGAATTCTATCCACTTGCATACCTAAGTTTGATATATGAAGCATTGGTAAAGGCAGTGTACACCTCAAAATAGGAAGATGATAGAATGCATTTAGGTCAGTAAAATGTGCTAAGGATTAGATGAAGATAAAGTTATTTACAGAAAAGGCAATATGAAGATGAAGTGGTTAAGCCACAAAACTTAATTGATATGCCAATTTGCAACACAGTAGAAACTCTCTATTCAAGAGCAGACACTTAAAGGGCCACATTTCTATGGGACAATAATCTCATCACAGTGGGAAAACACAGAGCTGCAGGGGCTGTTTTACCAGGGCATGCACAATATCATGTGGGGGAGGGCAGGGGAACTTGCAAAATATCCCACTCTAAACAAAATAGCTATGGTCAATTGATGCTGTATCATTTCAGCGTCCCAATAAACTAAAGCTAATGGTCCAAGACAACTTTTACAACAGTAAAATATAGGGATAGTCCTAGAGAATGTGCTAAATAGAACATCAGCCTGGTAGTCACCTGGTTATTGTGAACCTAACTAGTCACTTGTCTGCAATTTATAAGCCACAATCTAGAACTGCATAGAGCAAAAACATCATTACGTGTTTTGTGGTAAACATTCAAGTTTTTAAATAACTCTTCTAACCACTTTGGATAGTGGTCACGAACACTGAAGAAAAGCAGTTCCTTATGCCTGATGAGAGATATAAAAATTAACACAATATTAGGTAAAGCAAAGAAGAGAAGGGAAAGAACTGTAAATCAGGCATAGAGATTCATCTGAAGAAATTATAAACAGGGCTGGATTTACATAGTGGTTGCTCCTAGGCCCACTGCTGTTCGTCGCCCCCATACTCTGCCCTTTTTTCGCAAATTTTCATCATCAGGACCAGAGCAATGGGGATTGGCGCATGGGAAATTAAAAAAAATACAGTATCTCCTGCATATCCCCAGTGATTCTGAGCCAATGTAGGTGTGGCTGGGCAGCATGCCGCCCCCTAAAATCCTGTCACCCTAGGCCCGGGCCTAAGTGGCCTTTCCACAAATCTGGGCCTGATTATAAAATATATGTACATACCTCCCAACAATTTGGAAATAAAAAGAGGGATAAAAACGCTGTCAAGCATTGTGTGGTGACATTTTTTGACCATGCCCATTTTTGCAGCCCCAACTCCTAATTACCATGTTCATTTTACAAAGTTTGGCACATTATGAAAGTTTGAACATATTTATGTGATTTTTTTTTCCAGTTATTACAGTTTTGCTAATGAAGGTGAATTGTTGTGAGTCTAACTTTTCCCAAGGGACATGTTATTTTATATTGTTATAATTACTTATTTTCTTATCTAGAAATTGTTACAAAGTATCTGATCTAAATCTCCTGGCAGTTGTGGGCTCTCTGCCAAAAGCCAATTAAGTTAGAACGTGTTTCTTTTTCTGGCTGTTCAGTGCAGAGAAAAACGGGACTTTCCAGTACAAATGAGGGACTGTGGGTTGAGCTGTTAAAAGAGGGACTGTCCCTCTAAAAATGGGACAGTAGGGACGTATGCACTAGGAGAATTTAAATTCTATAATGCACAGTCATTAAAAACAATTCAAGCTTTTTGTGCAACCACAAATACAGCTGCTCGGATAAATCTGTATTATGAGAGATGTGTATTCTGACAATCTGGTAGCTTATTTGCGCAAAGTTAATAAAGCATAAAGAACAGATGGGGATATAGAGAACAATGGCTGTCATCTCTTGCATGTTGGAGTGAAGTATTTTTGTGCATTTTGGTTCTGTACTTTCAGCCAATAATGCAGAGGTTACAGAATATGGAGCTCCAAAGCTTCTGTATATTAACAAAGTTCACTAGGAGTTGGAGCCAAAATGTCTACTTTGCTATCTTTCCAGCACAATTAACATAAGAGCTATAAAGTAACCACTGTCACCATTAGAATGTCTGCCAAAATGAGGCTCGGGCCTACTGTTACTGGCTAGAAGGGCTTTTTGGCAATAGAGACAACCAATCCACCCCCTACTAGTCCTAACATTAGTACTATGTCTTGTGTGTGGTTGCCAGCAAGGCATCTAGACCACCAATACAGTCTGGGAGTTTATAAGACACTCAGAATGGATTTGGCTCCATTGCCAATACTGAGAAAGGGCTGCTATCCAATCGCAATCTTTAAAACTGCACATCTTAGCGTTCACTTTGAACTTAAAGGGATTCTGTCATGATGTTTTTATTTCTTAATTACACAGTTTACGCTGCAAATAATTCACTCTAAAATATAAAATTGAATTATTGAACCAGCAAGTTGTTTTTTTAGTTGTATTGTTGGTGTGTATGCAGTCATCTTGCCTGATCATGTGCTTTCAGAAGAGCCAGCACTTATGATGGAGCGGCTTTCTGGCAGGCTCCTCCTACTCAATGTAACTGAATATGGCGCAGTGGGACCTGGATTTTACTATTGAGTAATATTCTAAAGGTGGCCATACACAGAGATATGCTCGTTTGGCGATGTTGCTCCAATAGGATCATAATGAAAGGAATATGGGTGGTCGGATCGTGGGACAGCATCAACTGAAATCTGGCCAACTTTCAGAGTAACTGAAGTTTATCAGAGCACAAATCACATGACTGGGGAAGCTGGGAAAACTGACAATATGACAGTATCCCTTTACATATCCAGGCTATATTGTTAAAAAAAATGGTGACAATGCTTGGGACCTTGAGCTCCCAGGCAATATGTTGCTCATCAACCCCTTTTGTTTTTCCCAGTGGCCTTGTATATCAGTACAAGGTACAGCCTTATTTTTACACAGATAGGCAAATTAGTAAAACATTAAGGGTACTTAGTATGGGTCGAATAATTCAAATATTCTAAAAATTTTTGGTCAAAACTCTCAAATTCGAATTGTGAACTATCTAATTTTAATTTCAAGATCAAATCTATACCCTGGGTAGAATTCAAATTCGACTAGTCACCACATAAAACCTGCAGAGTTCATGTATAAGTCAATGGGAGAGGTCCAGTGACCCATTTGCAGCCTATGGAGAAAAAACTCTATTACCGACCTGAAAACTCGAATCAAATTCGACTAAAATCAAGAATTTTGCGAACGGGTTTGTAGAAAATGAATCTCATTACTGCATTACAAGATAATATGATAGTAATCTACTTTGTCACTGTGACTTTTTCTTTAGCATTAATCTTATCTTTTTTGAGCAACTGCAGCTTACCTCCGAATTTGAAGGCCAACAAAAGCCCAAAAATCTTTACACTTCTGTGAGTTTACCATTCAACTGAATAAAAGCTGTGGGAGGTGATCACAAGTGTGTTTAGCTTTTTCACGAGCATATAGACAGTTTTTTTCATTATTCACCCTATTATTAGACTTCTTCTCCCTTGGAGTACTATGCTTTTTGGCCCAAAAAGTATTTTTTGTGTGTGTGTTGTGATTGGCTAAACAGATTAATGACTCTACCTGATGTTTCATTCATTCAGCAGCCACCATAGTTTCTGAATCAGCATGTAGAACCATTTATCCATTAGCCTGAGGATTTCCATGTGTTCCCTAGGTCTACTGCCTATTTGAAACATGTCAAAGCTGCCATTGTAAAGTCAGTGACATAACATTACAATGAGGGTGACACAATTGTCAAAATAATTTACATGGCAGTAATGAAGGGAGGAGCTACAAAGGTTCCAATACCAAGAGGGCCCACTATATTAGACAACTTGGTACAATGCATGTTTTTCTAGTGATCGGACTTTAAAACGTGAATGGAAAGTTCTGCTCATCTGTACCCATGTTACAGCTAAATAAAAATGTTTACCTCTCCTAAAATGTTAAAATGTGTTCCCCTAATTACAATGTTCATTTTACAAAATTCTGAGGGGTTATTAAAGTTTGAACATATTTCTGTGCTTTTTTTTTTTTTAGTTATTACAGTTTTGCTAATGAAGGTGAATTGCCCTTTAAGCTGTGAGTCTAACTTTTCCCAAGGGATCTCTTATCTTATATTGTTACAATTAATTGCTTATCTAGAAATTATTACAAAAGTGACTTATCTTCTGCTATGGCTGTTCTGGGCTCTCTGCCAAAAGCCAATTAAGTTAGAAACTTTGTTTCTTTTTCTGGCAATTCAGTGCAGAGAAAAATGGGACTTTCCAGTACAAATCAGGGACTGCAGGATGAGGCGTCAAAAGAGGGAGTATGCGCTAGATAACAGAACAAGAGACCAACATCAAAAAAGTTAAAATTATTTTGACAGGAACCGAATAAACCCTTTTTTTTTTTTTCAGGACATTTGCAGACATGTAACTGGAGCAATAGTTAATAAACAAACAGAAAAAACTACCTTACTAAGAGACAGGTTGCCTCCTTTACTCGGTTTAACTTGACTATAACCAGGGCCATATCGACGGTTAATAGAGATCGCGTCACGTTTTTGATGCACATTGCATCGTTTTCAGTGTACGTCGCGTCACTTTCGGCACGTCTTGTTTTTGTTTTGGATGCCAGTGAATTTTCGGCAGGAGAATTTATGTGCCATCAGCGAATCGCGGGAATTCGCAGCAAATTCGCGCCTGCCGAATAAATTTGCCCATCACTAACGGTTAACTTTATAACACTTGAGTAAGTCATCAGATCATTGTGTAGGGCCAAAATAATAGCCTTAACAATGGATGTTTGATCTGAGCCAAGGTGGTTAAAGTCTGAGATCTGCTTTCCTACAGTATAAAGGCAAACTCTCACCTCACCTAATATTTACAATTCTCATGTAATCAAGAAACTTTGTGAACTTTCAGCACATGCATGGTAGTAGAAACCGGCAAATGTGTCCTACTGCGCATGCGCCGCCAAGCGCCGATGGATCCAGTTGACAACATGCAGTACCAAACCCACCAAGAATTGAATTGCATGAAAGGCGACCAGTCAGCCACCACCCTAAATGTTTTTTCTATCAAATTCTTATCATATTTTATATAGTTATATAGTTTAGAAATCCAGTATTAAAGGAAAACTATACCCCGAAAATGAATTTTTGAGCAACAGATAGCTTATATCAAATCAAGTGACATATTAAAGAATCTTATCAAACTGGAATATATATTTATGTAAATATTGCCCTTTTACATCCCTTGCCTTGAACCACCATTTCATGATGGTCTGTGTGCTGCCTCAGAGATCACCTGACCAGAAATATTACAACTCTAACTGTAACAGGAAGAAGTGTGGAAGCAAAAGACACAACTCTGTCTGTTAATTGGCTCTTTATAGTTTGTTTGGTATGTTTGTGTGCACCGTTGGATCCTAGGATCCCAGGAGGCTGTCCTTATTTTTTAAAATGGCTATTTTCTATTTATGATTACCCAATGGCACATGCTACTAACAAAGTGTATTATTATGAAAATGGTTTATTTACATGAAGCAGGGTTTTACATATGAGTTGTTTTATGCAATATCTGTTTATAGAGACCTACATTGTTCGGGGGGTATAGTTTTCCTTTAAGTATTTCCCTTTCACTCCCTGCATAGGCAAATTCATCTCCGCCAGCAGTGTAGTAAATGTTAATGAGCCTTTCGGTATATAGGGTAGCCTACAGGGCTCTGATCTTGAGTGTGATTAATGAAAATAACAATAAAGCAAAAAGAGACAACCTGCTGCCCATCATCCTTGAAAGCTATGATCCAGGGCAGATTACCATTTCAAATGGGTTAAGGGCAACACACAAGCAGATTCAAGGAGATTAGTCACCCGGCAACAAATCTCCTCTTCTTCAGGGCGACTAATCTCCCCTAACTGCTTTCCCACCAGCTAGAATGAAAATCGCCTGTGGGATGGCAGTCTGAGCTATTCGTTTACCAAAGTCGCCCAAAGTTTCCTTGTTTAGTCGGCAGGAAGGCAGTTCAGGGAGATTAGTCGCCGTGAAGAAGAGGAGATTTGTCGCGGGGCAATTAATCTCCCCGAATCTGTTTGTGTGTCTCTGCCCTAACAGACCCTGATAAAAGACCACAAAAATTAACAAGATTGACAGATTTCCATCAGGACTGCAGGGATTTGCAGATCCACAGCAGCTGGAGTGAGTTTTTATTCCTGGCACTGAAATGGTTATGTTCATAAAACAGTAGATGTGCTGGCCCACTGGCCCATTCTTAAGACCTATTATATTTCAAATGTTTTGTTAAAGGGAAACTCTCATGGGAAAAAAATTTCTTTTAGCATCAGTTAATAGTGCTGCTCCAGTAGACTTCTGCAATGAAATCCACGTCTCAAAAGAGCAAACAGATTTTTTTATATTTCGTTTTGAAATCTGAGATGGAGCTAGACATTTTGTCAAATTCCCAGCTGCCCCTGATCATGTGACTAGTGCCAGCACTTTAGGAGGGAACTGCTTTCTGTCAGGCTGTTGTTTTTCCTTCTCAATGTAACTGAATAAGTACGCAGTCGGACATGGGTTTTACTATTGAGTGTGGTTCTTAGATCTACCAGGCAGCTGTTATCTTGTGTTAGGGAGCAGTTATCTGGTTAACTTCTCATTGTTCTTTTGTTAGGCTGTTGGGGGGGGGAAATGGAGGGGGTGATATCACTCCAACTTGCAGTACAGTAGTAAAGAGTGATTAAAGTTTATTAGAGCACAAGTCACATGACTTGGGGCAGCTGGGAAATTGACAATATGTCTAGCCCCGTGTCAGATTTCAAAATGAAATATAAAAAATCTGTTTACTCTTTTGAGAAATGGATTTCGATGCAGAATTCTTCTGGAACAGCACTATTACCTGATACATTTTGAAAAAAAATGTTTTTCCCATGACAGGATTCCTTTAATTTTAAAGTGAAAATGTTGGAAACTACAGACATTCAGGTATAAATATATAATAGTGGGACAGCAAGCTGCAATCTGAATCTGGCATATGCAAATTAGGGACAGGAAGGAAATCCATGTAACTTTTTATCACAAAAGAAGGAAGTAAAAAAGGTTTTCCACTTTTTTCCCTTCCCATCCTTAATTTGCATATGCTGTCACGAAGGTTTCGGCCGAATGCCAAACAGAGGATTAGATGCATCCCTAGTTATCACTAAACCTTTCTATTATCAGTAAGAGTGATTTGTTATGGTTACCTTAAAACCATCTTTTTTAAAGGGAAACTGTCATGGGAAAACATGTTTTTTTTAAAAAAACGCATCAGTTAATAGTGCTGCTCCAGTAGACTTCTGCGCTGAAATCCATTTCTCAAAAGAACAAACAGATTTTTTTTATATTCAGTTTTGAAATCTGACAAGGTCCTAGCAATTTTGTCAATTTCCCAGCTGCCCCGGTCATGTGACTTGTGCCAGCACTGTAGGAGGCAACTGCTTTCTGGAAGGCTGTTGTTTTTCCTTCTCAATGTAACTGAATAGTAAGCAGTGGGACATGGGTTTTACTATTGAGTGCTGTTCTTAGATCTACCAGGCAGCTGTTGATAGGGAGCGGTTATCTGGTTACCTTCTCATTGTTCTTTTGTTAGGCTGCTGGGTGGGGGAAAGGGAGGGGGTGATATCACTCCAACTTGCAGTACAGCAGTAAAGAGTGATTGAAGTTTAACAGAGCACAAGTCACATGACTTGGGGCACCTGGGAAATTGACAATGTCTAGCCCCATGTCAGATTTCAAAATGAAATATAAAAAAATCTTTTTGCTCTTTTGGGAAATGAATTCCATTGCATAATTCTTCTGGAACAGCACTATTAACTGAGGCATTTTGAAAAAAAAAAATTCCCATGAGAGGATCCCTTTAAGTAGTAACTTAAAACTTTAAATTATCCAAATGAATTGTATGTTTCTCTCATGTTAAACATTCACAAAACCAAAAAAAGGAATTTCAAGAAAGCAAATATGTAACAGACAGAAGTGTGCTCTTGAAAGTGCTACTTTGCTCTCCTAACATTTGCATGGTTTTACTGTGTTGTAAGTATATTCAACTGCCAATAGGAAATGGCCTGTCTATGTCAATAACAATCAGTTTCGCTCCCTAATTCCCATGTCTCAGCCCATTTTGAAAATTGCACAGTTTGACCAAAACTGAACAGGAGCTTGTGCCAACAATTTATATCAACGAGGACACTAAGAAACCCAGAAGCACATAAAATAACTGCACAGAAATAATATCCAGCATCTTCAGACAGCAGTGAAAGCTTATCTTACAAAAACAAACATGGGTTTTGAATAACAACACAACAATAACAACACAGGCAAATATATAAATATATAGTACACAGGTTCTGTAGAAAACACAACGGCACATGAGATGGCTGCCTTCCTTAAGGAATTCAGTTACTTTTGCTCTGAACCTACATGAGGAGATAAGAACATATAGCCCACTGCATATTCACTTACATTCCAATGTTGTATTATACAAAAAGTGTATTGGTATTTTACAGAAGAAAAAGGAAACCACTGATACAATATGTTCACTACTGTGAAGATCACTACTGTGATGACTACTGTCATCAGGGATCCCACATTATGCACCTGTAAACTCATACGTCTTACATTACTGTAAAGGCTTATCAAGCTTTGTGGTCCTTTTAGTGGTAAAGGGTTCAGATCTTCCTTTCAGAAATCCATATTTTTCCTTGCAGCACATCTTTTTACCCACAATGCTCCATTTCAAAGGCATTTAGTCTTTACAAAACAGATTCAAAGGCTGTTCTCCCCCTTACTCCCTCCTCCTTCCTTACCCCCCTAGAAGAAAGCTACTTACCCACAAGTTTATTCAAACCAGCACTGTGGCCCTTCCTCCCCCCACCTCTTTGCTCCTCCTGCGCTCCCCTCTCACTCACTCTCTCTCTTCTGTTGCAGAGCGGGACACATATGTCTCAAAGCACTTCTAGGCAATGCAGACTCCCAGTGCAGAACAAAAGCCAGGCTCAAGTCTTTAATTTCAGCAAAAGACAGTCAGTAGTTACTCTCATGCTCTCTCTCTCCCTCCCCTCTAAGGACACCCTGCTCAGTTTCTCTTTTCCGCCTGTCCAGCTACTGCACAACACTCATCAATTATTAATTGCTTGTCTCCAGATTTCCAGGCAAAACCAATAACAGATGGGCTCCCTGCTAATGGCTCACTATGTACCAGCCAACTGGCTATGTGTGTTTCCAGCCTCAAGAGACAATGAGGAGAATCAGGTTAAGCCTCCCAACTTCACACATGCCCAAGCAGACACAATGTATTCTCCCAGTGCAGCACTGCAGTCTGATACCTACTCAAAAACCCATCAGCGAGGATGGGGAAGGAAGACAGATCTGAAAGGGGTTTAGTGTCTCACCTCAGCACCATGCGGCAGGATTATTCAAGCTTTTCCTTTTCTCCTTCTGTGTCTAGAGAGCTTGCTGTTTGCTGTTACACACACACACACACACACACACACACACACACCCCACACAGCAACCATTCACACACATTCACACTCAGGCAGCCTCAGTCATTTGCCAGAAGGCAGAGAAGAGAGACAGAGAGGGAGGGGGGGTAGTGGGAGAGAAAGGGAGGAAGAAAAAAAAAAAACCAAGCAGCTCACGTTACAAAACTTACACAGAGGGGAGGTGCTAAGCACTATCCTTTAACCCATTCATAGACAGTGGGCATAAAGAGGTGTGTGGCATTAACAACAGGCTGAGAATAGCTTTCTTGTCTGACACCGTAGGGAGCATGTCAGCAGAGATGCAAATGCAGATTTATTTGAGAGATTTGAGAAATACAAACCTCTACTAACCTCTGCCCACACATCCTCCCAATCTCAGGATATACCCAACTACACATGCAGTAATGGAACAAGTAGTTCCTGGGCCTGGGTGCAGGCTGAGCATTCTGGCCACCACCTCCCTCCGGATTAGGGTTGCCACCTTTTCTTGAAAAAAATAACGGCCTTCCTATATATTTAGCTTTTTTTCATATTAATAACATTGGGATCAACCATAATAAATACCGGCCAGGCCGGTAAAATACCGGCCAGGTGGCAACCCTACTCCGGATGCATTTTTAAAATGGCTTTGTGCAAGTGTCTGACGGGACTGGACGGGGTGCGGGCCCTGGTGCAATTGCACCCCCGGTAGTTCCACCCCAGTACACAGATATGGTTACCACCTGGCTGGTATTTTACTGGCCTGGCTGGTAAAAAATATTCTTGATGCCACTGTTATTAATAGGAAAAAACTGCAAAAATATAGGAAGGCCGGTATTTTTTTCCAGAAAAGGTGGCAACCCTATACACAGACCATGACATAGATACATTCAATACATCACAATGGGTGATCAGAAGTCATTATAACATGACATGCAGCCGCTCAGCTTCACACTGCTACCTTTGACATTCTAAAGAAAATAATGCATACCATGTGAACTTAACTGAAAGGTTTTCATTATATAAAGGCCCAAAACAGTATACTACATTGGAAGAGCATGTTATTGTGATCAGTATGCTGTAATGTCTGCATATTGATTCCATATCATCTCTAACCTAAAAGTGGATGCATGGATAATCCTTTACAAATAATAGCTCTGATGGGTCCCCTCCTTAAAGGAACAGTAACACAAAAAACAAAAATGTATCCAAATAATGAAAAAATAATGTACTGTTGCTCTGAATTTGTAAAACAGGTGCGTTTGCTTCAGAAAGACTACTATAGCTGTGTAATCATGAGTGCAGAAAAGGCACAGGTTACATAGCAGATAGATAAAATACCATTGTATTGGACAGGGATTATATGTTAATTACTTTAAAACGCTTGAATTTTTTGGTGTTACTGATCCTTTAACTAGGTTGCAGTGGAAAAAAACAAACCTCTTTCAGTTTCTTTTTACTAAGGAACAAGCCTGCATATAATGACCACAGCACATAGTGATTGCATAATGCATTTTGTTTTCCTCCAGACTACAAAACTAAGTGGACCAGCTGCACTGATTTCAAAGAGCTATGCAAATTTTACAGTGAGAATAAATTATACCTGCTAGGATTAGCCTTAAACAAAATGATTTGTCTGAGCTTTATCTTCATTAAGAAAAAACAAACTAAAGGTTTAAGGGCTCATCCAGACGAGAAGATTCAAGGAGATTCGTCGCCTGGCGACAAAACGCCACGTCTTTGAGGCGACTAATCTCCTTGAATAGTTTGCTCATATCTTTGACCAGCTAGCGCTAAAGTCGCTGGCGTCTATTCACACGCGGCGAAGCGATTTTCAAAGTCGCTCAAAATTGAGGCTAGGGCCAGTCTGGGCAGAAAGCAGCAGGCATATTTCAGCCCCTGACTTCTAGCAGAATCTTCTTCTCTGTTCACATCCAGAAGCTTTATGTTGGATATGGAGCAAACACACCCGGCGGATTTCAGCAAAGAAATGTGGTCCTGGTCTATTGGAAACTAGAAATGATAAAATATTTCAGAAACAAAAAAGGACATCGCAGCTGCAGATGAAACTGTACCCTAGCAATTCCTGTTTACTACCCACTAAAAATAGCATCTGGATTATATGGTTAAAAAAAAATACCAATGTGCCATCTATGGCTTTGGGTTGCTTCTTGATCTAGGCCACTCTATGTGTATGTCACATGGCAAGATCAAAAGGACCTTGGCACTGAAAAAGTTTAAAGAAAAAAAAATAGCATCATCAAACCATCAATTTTTAAACAATAATTTTTACACAAAACTGTTATTTTATGTAACATCAGTTAAGATTTCATATATCTACGGTTTATAAATTAAATAGGTTTACTTTGCCTTAACATAAGCCGCCTTATCTCTTTTATGTTCATTGTTAAAACAGCTGAGCTATAGTCATCCAAACCCATCCCAAGGGTAATTGATCCTCTTTTGTCTTGTGGGACGCTGGCTCAGATCCTGAGGGTTTATGTAGAATCCAGACCATAGCACAAGGAAGGGCTTCTATTGTTTGCCATAATAATAGAAATGGCACAGGAAATAGATACCACCCTGTAATCATAAAAAATGCAAGCAACTTTGCCAGCATTTTTACCAAAACTGTTTTCTGATAAAAGAGACATTTTATTTTGGTTACAATAATTGGAAAATGGCCCCATTGATTTTAATGGCATATGACATAAAAATACTTTGGAATACTGTAGTTTATATTATGACACTCTTATACCTCAATACTCAGGAAAGGTTAAAAATAAATGCATTGTTTGTACTGAGATTATTTTGCAACAAACTGTTGCTAAATATTGTTTGGTCAAAATAAAAATGAAGTAATTATATTCTTATGCAATCAGCTACAAGTTACCCATGCAGCACAGGTTTACAATCCAATTACCAATTCTACCCAACAATTATGCTATTGGCTGACTGGCTGCAAGTTGGCCTGTTTTTCTAGTCGTCGTAACAGGCCATGAAAAAAAACTTGGCTAGAAGCACAACTAATGAGAATGAAACAGTACCATACATTCGCTCTGAGGTAATGGGATATTCAAACTGACTTTCGGCTATGTCTCAGACCTCAATGTCTCAGCAGAAGAAATGGATTCAAAACAATTACAGCTCCATACAAATAAGGTTCTAACACTACTTATTTGGATGTTAGAAATTCCTGGCACATCAGAAATAACATCAAATTATATGCCATTAGGTCCCCTACCCACTTCAGCGTGAAAACTGAACTGGGACTAGGGTTGCCACCTGGGAAGTATTTTACCGGCCTGGCCGGTATTTTTGATGGTTGATCCCAATGTTATTAATAGGAAAAAAAGATAAATATATAGGAAGGCCGGTATTTTTTTCAGGAAAAGGTGGCAACCCTAACTGGGACCTGGAAAGTATAGTAACTTTAAAACAGAAATTTATTTCAAAGGAAACAACAAATTTTTAACTTTGTAAGATAATTATACAGTAGCAACCTTTTAGGCCTAGCAGAGCCATCTAAAGAAGAGAGGTTTCTGGACGTTTTAGAGTGCCTTCACACAATATTGTTTAATGGACATCTGCATTTGGTTAAAAATAGCTCCCTCTAGTGCTGAAAGGGAAGAACTATGGTTTGGACAGATTCAGATACAGATTTTCTGTACAATGGAGGGCCACAAACTTAATTGCAACAGTGATACAATGTGCATTGTGTGATATATATTTTTCCATTAGCAAAATGGCATGTTATGCACCAAAGTAAGTCACACCATAAAGCAGGGGTACAGTGAGGGAAGTGACCACATCATTCACAGAAATACCTTGTCACTCACTTAAATTCTTAATAAATAAGATTTTGAACATCAAATCTAACTTTGTTTTAATAAATTGATATGGGTGACTGCACATTATTGGATTTGCTGTCTCTATTATTTTCCTCCATGCCATTCACTGTTTTGAAAGGAGTTCAGATGCAAATAGGAATGTACCAATGGAATTAGGTTCTCTTCGACATCCTACTGTGCCTTGCCATAGCAGATAGTCTCCTAGGCAAAAAGTGAAATGTGCAAGCATACTGCTTAAACGAACATGAATAATTTTAATGTCAGTTTACAGTTAACTTTAAGCAGAATTGGTTATCAGGACCGGGCCAAGGTATTCTGGCACCCTAGGCAAAGGCTTCAATCAGTGCCCTCCCACCTGGTCCTGTATTTCCATTTCCCACCTTAGCATTCATATTGCTCCCTGTACCTGTGCCAGCACCTATCATATTCCCCCATTTGTACCTGTGCCAATGTCAGTTAATCCCTCAGGCTGAGGCATAAGACAAAACATCCATCATTCTGTTACCCCCAATCTGTAACTATGCCAGTGGAAGCCAAAAAATCCATCATGTTGCCATTTTTACCTGTGCCAGCAGCCAAAAATCCATCATATTGCCCAAAACATCTGTGTACTTATGCCAGCAGCCACCATATTGCCTCATGTATCCATGACAACATCCACCATATTGCCTCATATACCCGTGCCAGCAGCCACCATATTGCCTTATATACAGACCCGGATTTGTGGAAAGGCCACCTAGGACCGGGCCTAGGGTGTCAGGATTTTAGGGGGTGGCATGCTGCCCAGCCACACCCACATTGGTTCAGAAACATCGGGGCAATGAACGGCAGTGGGCCTAGGGGCGCCCGCAATGTAAATATGGCCCTGCTCATATACCTGTGCCAGCAGCCACCATATTGCCTCAAGTATCTGTGCCAACAACCACATATTGCCTCATATACCTGTGCCAGCAGCCACCTTATTGCCTCTTATACTCGTGCCAGCAGCCACCATATTGCCTCATGTACCTCAGCCAGCAGCAGCCAATCCCTCATATTGTCCCCAATCTGTACCTGTACCAGCAGCCAAAAAATCCACAATATTGCCCCCAAATATGTATCTGTGCCAGCAGCAGCTGGAAATCCATCATATTGCCCTAAATCATCGGTTTACCTGTGCCAGCAGCAGTCAAGATATTGCCCACAAATATTTATCTGTGCTAGCAGCAACCAAGAGGGAGGTGGGGAGTGCCCACCGTACGAATCACAGGCAAGAGGGTTGGAACAGGTGGTTTAAAAAATTGAAAAACGATTAAAAGTCATGCAAACCATGAAAAAAATTCCCTTAAAAGCTCGCCCCTCCCCTACAGCCATTACAGACAATAAACTCAATACTATATATTATACTATATTATTGATTGTATATTTAAATGAAAAGGCATTCAAAGTACCTTTTGTAATTTAACCACTTGCCTGCTATAGATGTCAAAGCCTATTGAGAACCTATGCATCTTAAGCTGGCCATAGACGTAAAGATATTTGAAAGATCCAATGGTTATCATGAGACCACGATTGTCTCAAAACGATCGTTTAAATGCCTGATGTGTCCATCAACTAAAAAGACCATTTCAGGCGATATTGCCAGCAAAAACTGAAGGATCGCAGTCTGCTTGCGCTGCAAACATAGGTAGATTGCATGGGGAGCGATAAAGATTTTCTAACCTGGCCGATCAATCATCAGACCAATGTCGGGCGAAAAATCGTGAGACGAACGATCGTTTGTATCCCACTAACCGCACGATAATTTGACAGATTGGTCGGACTTCCCTTAGATCGGTCGTTCGGCAGGGAACGATCGTTGCGTCTATGGGGAGCTTAACTGTTGGATTTTTGCTTTTTGATCTGTGCCATGTCCTATGTTGTCTAGCACACAGCACATCAAGCTCAATGAATCATGGCAGGCAAGGAGTTTATACCAGTTCAGTGAACATGTAATTAGCACAGAACCTGAACACTGTTTGATGCCGATGGGTGTATGCAAGGCATAGTCCTCTGTTCTTATTTTGGACTTGTAATAAAGTAGAACTTGCCATCACGTGCCTTACAGCTATTTGCAGTAGAAACAAATAAATGATTCTGTTGCTCAAGTATTCATTTTCGGGGTAGAGTTTTCCTTTAAGGGTCAGTTTACACAAGCAGATTCGGGGAGATTAGTTACCCCAGCGAAAAATCGCCTCTTCTTTGGGGTGAACTGCCTTCTCCTTCCTGCAGCAATTCACACGCGGCCGTTCGTTTTCCGAAGTTGCCAGAAGTTTCCTCGTGAGGCAACTTCGGAAAACGAACAGCCACGTGTGAATTGCTGCATGCGATTTTCAGGTAAGCGGGAGGCGGGCAGGGAGAAGGCAGTTCAGGGAGATTGTCGCCCTGAAGAAGAGGCGATTTGACAGTAGGGTGACTAATCTCCCCAAATCTGCTCGTGTAGACTGACCCTAATCCCAAAAAGTGTCATCATATAAATCTGTATTACTGTATATTTCAATAGAGAGATGCCAGATACCCATGTAGAGTTGACAAAAAGTATTGCAAAAATATAATTATATCTATCATATATTTGATTATTTAATTCACAGCAGTCATTTTTTATGATACTGATACTGCAGATACCCTGCTATTGCAGAACATCTTGCAAACACATACAGAAGGGTTCTGTGACAGGCCATTAAGGTACATCAATTTAATATTTTTATACCATCACAAATCGTAAATACAATGCATACACATAAAAACACCATCCTCTAACATTAAAAAATAGATACAATACAGACTGGCAAATAAAAGGAATAACAAGAACAATGAAGAACAGAGCAGTCTCAGCAGTTGAATGACTAATACATCAATAAGCTGGTTTGCATGGCAGTAAACAGTCAATGGGCATGCAAGTGCCCAGGTTATCCAGAACATGCTCAGAACCTTCTAACCAATTTCCCTCGGCAGACAAGGAAGGATTCCAATAGAAGAGTTACAAAGAATCAGCACTAGATCATGGCCTGAACACTTCAGCATCTGTCACTGTTTGAGTAATTTGCTGAGGCTCACACACACAGGGTTAGGTTAGAATTGAGCTATAAACAATTTATAGCTCAAATATGGCCCCATGCCTCCCCCACCAAGCATTTAAATTAGATGGCTGAGGACATTGTACACCTTATGCTGTTGTATGGAATCCCATTTTGCACTAGAAAACAAAGAGCGAATAAAGAGGGGGTGGGGAATCAGAACAATTGAGGGAGGGAATTGATGGAAGGGGGAGAGATGAATGGATAGACCAGGAGGGAAGTTCCAAGGGAGTCGAGAGAAAGGATGATCTAGGTTTATAATGATTCAAGGAGAAATAGGAAGGTGGGGGGCTAGAAGGTATAACGTGAGAGCATGCTGGTATATTTTCATGAACAAATACTGAAGCATCACCCAGAAAACACCACTCATAATTGCTGTGATCAATTTAGTCTAAATTTATAGTGAAAGCAAAAACAGCTACTACAGTGATATTTCTGAGAGCATCTTGGCACAATGTTTTATGAAAGGCCTTCGGTGACAGGAGAAGATTGTGTCCCAGTGTCAGATGCCAGCTCTACTTGCACGACATAACCATGGCAACCATTCTCTGCACTTGATGTGCAGACTAACCAGAAAATAAAGAAAATACATGTGAGTCTATTTCCAAACATGCACATAGACTGTGCTCCCATTCAATTCATACCTAACCCTTTTTCCTTCCAGAGCAGCACATAATAACACAGGCATCTGTAAACGCTATCAAATACACAGAGTCTTTTCTAACACCAAAGACAGTAAAGCTAGTTGAAGATTTTTTGAAGACAGAATTTTTCAGGTAATCTTAAATGTTTTCACTGATTAAATAAATGCATATGTATGAACAAACAGCAATCAAAAACAAATGTCAAGAATTTATTTTAAAAGTACAAATACTGGGACCTCTCTTAGATGTTATACCATGATAATATTACTATTATGGCGTTTGGGAAAACACCAGAATAACAGGTTTTTTTTTGGTTCTGAGTGAGAGTGACACACATGAAAACATGGGCTGGTGCCTTAAGAAGTGAAGGTTGTTGGTGGGGGCCTCTTGACAGATTTTCTGAGCTGCATTGACTTCACCATCTCCCAGAACAGCTCTACACATACATATATATATACATATATATATACACATACATACATATACACATACATGCATACATATATATATATATATATATATATAT
>CM044443.1:53610149-53622106 GCA_024363595.1 Xenopus borealis
TGTGTGTGTGTGTGTGTTCCTAAAACATAATAATACTGAGATAAGGCAGGCTTAGGAGGCACCAAAAGGGGATTTAATTAACACATCAAAATTAGTAAGCAGTTGAAATTTTCCAGTTCGTCACTTTCTGCTAACTACAAATAGCCAATATATAAATACACTGGCTTGCATCATTCTCCAATACACTAATCTGGGGGATATTTTTAGCTTGTCTGGAAAGCTCTCAGTTTTCATTTAACAGACAGTGAAATGTCTCCTACAACTATGAATTGCCTTTATGTTTATGCAATTCATTGGCTAAAAGAGCAGCGCTGTAAAATGTGAATGTGAATCTTGAGTTTCAGTAGCCAGCTGTTATAATTGATACAATAGTTGCTAAAATTCTACAGATGTTACTGAGAAATGTATCATCTAATGTAGCAAATTGTAACATTTCAGGATCTGTACCTAGATTACCAAACTGCCAGAATGAAACCTTTTAAAAACTAAAAAATGGAAAACAATTGAAAAAAAGTCTATTTCTGGTGAACAATCTGAAAACAACTGACTTTACACATTTAGATACTTTATCAAGTTAATAAAGAGATCCCCTCCTGAGCGGTTTAATTCATACAAAAGATTCCAAGAAACAATTTATTTCGTCTAAAGTGCTAGTGCTTATAAAATTTCATTTAAATATTAATATCACTATCAATAAATAAATAAATAAATAAGTAATTTAAATATCTGTCGAATATATGCCTTCAATAGCCACCAATATGTTTGGTTAATAATAAGTTGAAAATTAATTAGAGGAAAATCAACAGGAACACATTAAATTCTAAAAATCATTCAAGGTTAATTCATCAAATTATCATCTCCATATGTCTTGTGTCAGTAGATATAGTTAGGAAAATGGAAAATAAGAAGGGTGGCGTAGTCCCATAAGAAACTGTCTCTTATTTGGCTGCCTCTGGGACCCCGCAAAGGTAAGAAAGTCTGCCACTCTTACCTCTGTGGGGTCACTATGACATTTATCATTATTAGAAGAGCCAAAATTAAATAATTATATTTAAATGTGATGAGCCTAATTGTCTTGTGAAAGCTGCAGTTACTTATGTAACAATAAGGGCTAACGGCAGCAATATTTTTACCAAGCTGTGATTTTTTTTGGCCACAGTTTATCACAACTAAATATTTTCCTACACGCCTGCCACTACTACAGTATTAAAACGACATTAATAAAGTCTATGGAATATCAGTTGTATCAATGAATACTTGATGTGTGACATGGCAACAGAAATTAGCATGAATCCAGGCGCTGCAAGCTGCTAGACTTTAGTAAACATTGTGTAACAACTTGAATAGAGCAGTTGTGATATAATAGGCAAAACATATTTGTTCTAAACAAACAAAATCCAGATTAGAGATTGCAGTTTAGCAAAATGGCAATCTGTTAATTAAAAAATATACCAAGGGGCAAATTTACTATTCGTTTCTACTCGATATTCGATTAGCATTCGATTTTCGAATGTTAATCAAATAGTTCTAGGCTACCTTTTATTTGATAATCGATCATTCGACGATCGAATACAAATTTATTAGATTAGTCGAATAAATCATTTGACTGAACGAATAAATCATTTGATCATTCAAATGATTCGTACGATTCGAACGATCGAAGACTTCGATTGTATGAATCCTATTCGATCAGGACTTAGCCTCAGAAGCCTATGGGAGTGCTCCCATAGGCTTCTATTGCAATTCAGTATGTCCAATCTGCCGAAGTAGGCAATCGAATAAACTTTAAAAATAAAATCCTTCGCTGGTCGAATGATCGAATGAACGAGTATTCATTCATTAGACTCTATTCAAATGTATTCGGTCGTTCGAGCATTGCCTATTCGATGATCGAATATGCCAAAATTTGCATATTCGACCAAACGAATAAATCCTATGTTCAAAATTCGATTGAATTCGTTCGAACTTCGAATCCTTCACATGAAGGTCCCCAAGTGTCTACAAACTATAGCTTCATTTTCTGAAGCTTCCCCCCCCCCTCTGTGAATCTGTTGCCCCCCTCCTTTTATATCCCTGAAATTCCTGGAGTCTTTCCATGCAAGCAGACTAGAATGTACCATTAGGATGGTGGCAGACAGGGAAATTATTCACCCAGTGAGAAATCTCCAAATGCCTTCCCACCGGCTAAAATATAAATCACTTCAGATCTAAGTCACCTCACAAGGAAACTTCGGGCACCTTTGGAAATCCAAAGCGATTCGTATACCATCCCGTCGGCGATTCGTATTATTGGTGGCAGGTAGGCATTTAATTTGCTGCTGGGTGTTTAATCTCCCCTTCTGCCACCACCCTTAGGGTTAGTTCACACCAGGCAATTCTGGGAGATTAGTCACCTGGCGACTAATCTCTCAGAATTGCTGGTGTGAACTAACCCTTAGAGATGCTGGGGAAAGTTTAATATGATGGAATTTGTGGCTTATTGATGAAGGCTGACTTTATCTGGACATACCTTCACCATTAGGAGATAAGCCAAAGAAGGCAAAAAAGAAAAAATTATACTGCAGAGATTAATTGGTTGAGCTTAATGTGATTTAGTCTGTAGGGCTTGGTGTTAGGTTTACACAGTAGTACATCTGCACCTAATTATCTTATGCCCCTCCTCTTCTAAGCCTCTCCTTTATTATGTTAACTCTATTCTTACTTACTGTAAATAATATATGGTAAGGGAAGGTCTGCATGAGGAGATTCGGGGAGATTAGTTGCCCCAGCGACAAATTGCATCTTCTTTTGGGTGACTAATCTCCCCAAACCACTTCCCTCTGTCTTGTGCCGGCTAAAATGAATATTACAACAATGAACACGCGGCACTTCGCTTTCTGAAATCGCCCAAAGTTATCTTGTGAGGCAACTTTGGCCGATTTCGGAAAATGAAGAGCCGCTTGTAAGTTGCTGCAGGCATTTTAGTTAAAATCTACATGGGAGGTTAATTCTAAAAAGCAGACAGGACAGTTCTATGCAAGGGGGAGTTCATATTTCAAAATTCAATTTTAGTATGACACAGATAGCAGTATTCTAAGGCAATTTGCAATTAGCCTTTTTTCATAGTATTTAAGTTTGTATTCTGCAGCTATTAGCCTTTACACTTTAATTGCTATCTGGTTGATAGGGTTTTATTACCATAGCAACCAGGCAGCAGTTAGGAAACGAGAATAGAATATGAATAGGAGAGGAAGAAGAAACGTGATTGCCAGTTATCGCATTCCATGAAGCGAAGACTAATAATGTTATGTTTTTCCCCTTTATTCAAAACTTTTCCTTAAGATTTTTTAAATTATTTTCCCAAAGTTATTAAAGTGATCCAAGCACTCAACAAAAGTTGAATAAATCAGACCACCATGAAATCCCTGCTTAATGCAGCTCTCCATTGTATGTACTAATTTTGCCACATGCTACCAGACTTTGCAGATTTACTAACCAGCGAATTTTCGCCAGCATCAGCTTTGCACCCCCTGCAACACTTCATCAGGTACAAATGCACGGAGACTACACCAATTCACTAATATGCAGAGTTTCATCCTGCATGCTGAACGGTGGCGACTATTCGCTAGCTGTACGTCGGCAGTGCGAGAATTTCATAGAGAAGTCGCGCTAGCGTTCATTTCTGCCTATTAATTTCACTAGTGATCGGCAGGAAAAAGGTGGGAAATTTTACATTGTATGGACTTCTTTATTTCAAATGTTGGTATTAATACTTACAGTTTCCATTTTTTAAAACACATGTCCAGGGAACCTTAATAAACAGACAACAGTTATTATAATGACCTACAGATGAGCTCACTGTAAAATTAATGTTCCATATGTTTTAAAATGTATGGGGAAAACTGGTTACCCAAAAAAAAGTTTTGCAGGCAATCCCGCTTCAAGAAAGGAAAAGTTGCAACGTTTTTTGAACTTTGATGCATTTTCAGCACACAGGATATGATGGAAGTGACATGAGATTGAGGAAGATCTACCTACTTTATAGCACTTCGCCTGGTCTGAGGTGGCGAAGTCAACTCAGGTGAAAGAGGTAACGGTCTGTAAACGATTGTTCACCAGATAGAAAAGTCGCCTAGTGAGAGTGCGGGTGGCAATGCTAGTAAATTGTCGCTAGCATCAACCACTTTGCTCCTTAGTAAATCTACTCCTTATTATGCTTTATTAAAAAAGCAGTGATGTTACACAGTGCTTTGCAGAGATTGTTTAGAATTCAAGACAGGTGACAGGTTTTCTACTGCATTTGCGTGACTAGGCAAAATCTACTTAAAGGGATCCTGTCATGGGGAAAAAAAAATTTCAAAATACATCAGTTAATAGTGCTGTTCCAGAAAAATTCTGCACTGAAATCCATTTCTCAAAAATTTCATTTTGAAATCTGACATGAGGCTAGACATTTTGTCAATTTCCCAGCTGCCCCAAGTCATGTGACTTGTGCTCTGATAAACTTTACCCCCTCCCTTTCCCCCACCCAGCAGCCTAACAACAGAACAATGGGAAGGTAACCAGATAACAGCTCCCTAACACAAGATAACAGCTGCTTAGTAGATCTAAGAACAGCACTCAATAGTAAAACCCATGTCCCACTGCGTACTATTCAGTTACATTGAGAAGGAAAAACAACATCCTGCCAGAAAGCAGTTCCATCCTAAAGTGCTGGCACAAGTCACATGACATGGGGCAGCTGGGAAATTAACAAAATGGCTAGCCCCATGTCAGATTTCAAAACTGAATTTTAAAAAATCTGTTTTCTCTTTTGAGAAATGGATTTCAGTGCAGACGTCTACTGGAGCAACACTATCAACTGATGCATTTAAAAAAATATATATATATATTTTCCCATGACAGTTTCCCTTTAACAACCAAAACATGGTTCTTAAAGGGACGATATCAATCCTTTTAGCAAAGAAGTGCAAAGCCAGAAAATACCATGTTTTGTGCCCTATCTGCCTCCCAACTGTTAACAGAACCACATATGTTCCTTACATCTGCCAAAAACATTTGACTAAGCTATAAAACATGAAACACCATGGTCTTCCTCTGACACAATTCCTTTTCACTGTATTTTTATAAATTCAAAGTGGATGGTGTATATCCCACTTAACCTGAGTATGAGAATGTAAAGGGAGTGGGGCAGTTCAACTGAGACTGTACTATTCCTCAGTGTCTGGCTTGTTCAGGCACTTCCATCTTCCACAGGAGAGGATGTTATAAGTAAAATTTAAATACAAGTGCAACTGAAAGCACTAAAATGGTAGCAAAATGAAGTGTGCATTGACACTATTCTAAATGGACATTATATCCAGCTCTGATTGCATTAACACATTGGCACAATATCAAGACAGAGAATAACAGATACGAATAACAGAAGATGGTAGAAAAGACCTCTAAACAGATGCATTATACAGTAAGCAATACTGTGAGAATAGTGTTTTGGAGATATATAATGGAAAAAGTGCATAATAATTTACTCCACTTTCAACAAAAAAGATAACAGTGGTATGTCTTTCATTTACCAGGAACATTTGAGTACCGGGGTGTTTTCTGAACAAAGATTTTTAGTGAAGCTGTATTCAGTTGAAATTAGATCAAATTGAAAAACTGGCTGTGCAAAAATGTGAGAACCCTTGTAATTTTGCTAATTTGAATGTATGTAACTGCTCAATACTGATTACTGGCAACACCATATTGGTTATATTAGCTTGTTGAGACTTGAACTTCATAGGCAGGTGTGTTCAATCTTGAGAAAAGTTATTTAAGGTGGCCATTTACAAGTTGTGCTTCTGTTTGACTCTGCTCTGAAGGGTGACAGCATGGGATGCTCAAAGCAACTCTCAAAAGATCTGAAAACAAAGATTGTTCAGTATCATGGTTTAGGGGAGGCTACAAAAAGCTATCTCAGAGGTTTCAGTTTCAACTATAAGGAATGTAATCCTGAAATGGAAGGCCACAGGCTTAGTTGCTGTAAACCCCAGGTCTGTCAAACCAAGAAAAATACAGGAGCGGCATATGCGGAGGATTTTGAGAATGGTTACAGACAACCCAAAAATCACCTCCAAAGACCAGCAATTCAGTGCAATTTGCACAAAGAACATCTGTATGGCAGGGTGAAGAGAAGAACAACGCATTCCAAGAAAGACCCCTGCTACCTACTGTCAAATTTGGTGGAGGTTCCATCATGCTGTGGGCCTGTTTTAAAGTTGAGGGTCAGATGAATTCAACCCAATATCAACAAATTCTTTATGATAATGTTCAAGCATCATTCACAAAATTGAAGTTACACGGGGTTGGATATTCCAACAAGACAATGAACCTAACCAGACATTGAAATCTACAGTTATTTATGCAGAGGTAGAAGTACAATATTCTGAAATGGCAGTCACAGTCCCCAACTTAAATATCATCTACAATCTATGGGATGATATGAAGCAGGCTGTTCATGTTTGGCAGGCATCAAATTTAACTGAGCTGGAGAGATTTTGTATGGTCGAATGGTCAAAAATACCACCATCCAGAACCCAGACATTCATGAAAGGCTATAGGAGGCATCTAGAGGCTTTTACATTTGCAAAAGGAGGCTCAAATAAGTATTGATGCAATATATCTCTGTTGGGGTGCCCACATTTATGCACCTGTCTAATTTTGTTATGATGGATATTGCATATTTTCTGTTAATCCAATAAACTTTATGTTACTGCTGAAATACTACTGGCATAGTTATGTTATGTTATATATTAAAAGGAAGTTGCTACTTTGAAAGTTCAGCCAATGATGAACAACTTAGAGGTTGTTGCAAATTAATAACTAATTAAGAGGGGTTGCCAGAATTTTTCATATGACTGTATATTCCCCTATTTTCCTTGCTACTTGCAGACTTGACTGGGAATTATATTTTAGCACAGTGTAGCATCTATTCACCCTGCTCAGCTATAACAAGGTAACTACATGGTTTGCATATCTTGGACAGAGTCCAATCCAGCAGGGCTCCCAAGCACCACATGCATACAAATGCTTCTCCTGGCAGCACAAAACTAATGACTCATTCATAGAGAGTATGAACTCCATCCTCTGATTTGTGACTAAAACATACACAGGGATGGCAGGTCAATGGCAAAATTACATAGAAACCTTTATTCCCCCCATCCTTATTTTCCACACATAATTTGGAGCCATAAATCACTACACAGACAGCTGACCTCAAAGGCTCCTTGGCAGTCAGTTTGGAAACCCTTGGAGGAAAATGCTAACCTTGCTACAGTCCAGGAGGAGCTATCAAGATGTACCGATTTATACCTATATAATAATAAAAATATACTTAACCCTGTTTCTCCCAAAACAGCCTATAAATATGTTGTAAAGTCTGATTTTTTACACTGACGACAAGCACTTCGCAAAATACACCTCAAATATAATTTACATGCATCTCATTTTACAATAGACAGAAACCACACAATGTCCACCTTAATAAATTGGCACTGGTATACAGAAAGCAGCTGACTGGTGTCAAAATCACACAAACCTCTTAGACAAGAGTTAAAATACAAAACCCAATAGATAAGTACAGTTACTAAGCAACCATGTACAAATATTACGCATGACAGGCCCTGGCTTGTGTAAAGCACAACACTGCTTAGTTGGTATCTCAAGAAGATTTCTTGTTCCCAAACCATAAATACAAAAAGGCTTTCATCATACCTGCTGATTTGGGAGTGAACTTGTCTCTGTTAGCTGCACATACAGCCAGCAGCCTGTATCCAAGGTCCAGATCGAAACCTTGTTGTGCTGCAACTCGGCTAACCACCTGTGGGAGGAGAAACACAAGATACTCTTTGCATAGAATGCCTTGAATGTATTGACCAAAATAACCATTTCAAGAATCAGCTAGTGATATATTGTTCATCTACAATTTTAATTACTGGAACTTTCAAGCTGGCAACCAGTCTGGATCCATTAACAGAACAATTTTGCCAAGAAACACATCTACAATAGTTTTCAAATATGTAAACTGTCCTGCACTAAATAAAAGTACCAAAAAATCTAAATATAAAAAAGGGATGTCTCTCACTATCAGTGCCAGGCCAACAGGTGACGTGTGCCTCTTCTTTCTACCCCTAGTGCTAGCCCTGCCCAGAATCTACAACTAGTGCTACTTTGAGCAACGGCATGTTTTTGAGAGATGATCTACAGTACCTTCTGTTCAGGTGAAAAGCAACCTAGGGCAAGTAGTAAAGTTTTAATGTCCACACAAATAGCACTGGTTAAAATATGACATTTTCCATAGCCCATAAGAGGCACACATAAAGCTGTTTTAAGAAGAATTTTGGTTGAGAATATCCCTTTAAAGGAGAATTAACCAGCAGCCTAAAGTTTTATCTCATCAACAGCAGCATTAAACCAGGACTTCAAACTTGTCAAAGGGGCTCACCATCTTGGAAAGAGTTTGCGATACTCGCTTGCTCAGTGGGCTATGAGCAGCTGTTGAGAAGTCAAGCTTAGGGGTTGTCGCAAATTAGCAAGCAGAAAATGAGATTGCACCTAAACCCCGGTGCTCCAGTGTGAACATGCATATGGTCACAGGAGTGGAGGGGTGGGCACTGCATGGAGCAGTGGCAAGACCCTCTGCCCTACGTACACCCCAAAACAGTTATTCTGGCCAGTGGGGAAGTTAGGGTAGACGAGGCAGTGGGATTAGTAATGGGTCATGGGGGAGGAATGAGGGTACATACAGTTTACCAGCTAAGGAGGTCCCTATAGAGGATCTAATTCTAAGAACGTGATAATTACAGATTGTTATGATGAAGATAAGCAACAAAGTCAGGACATACCGTCAAACAGCCCATGAGACTCTGCTCAAAAGGTCTCTGGAAAGCTCGGGGATCACCACACCAGTCCAAAAGCTCTGTGGCCGCATTGTGAAAGTTTGCAGGATTCTGTAAGTGCTGAAATGAAAAATCAAATAACAAAATGAAAAACCTAAGTTGTCAGACCAGTGTGGATATATGAATTTCCAAGAAGCCACAAACAGTTGTACAACACTATAACTGTATAAAATTTTACTCTCCACAATAATTTCAGCAGATTTATTTTAAACCTAATAATCTGAAAATACAAAACAGTCAGGTATCCTCAAACCAATCCCACTCATTTGGCATTGGGTGGGGCTGGGCATACCCCAACTGTCTTAGTACATATTGGTATTAATGACAAAATAAATGGTAGGTGGAAGACCTTAAAGAGTGAGTTCAGGGATCTATGCTCTAAGATTCAGGGACAGACTTTCAATGTTGTTGGGCTCCTAGAGCACTGGGCTGTTTTTTCCTTGGGGTACATCCTATAAATTTGTGATGGATTGCACCTCAATGGAAGGGGGTCCAACTGTGCTAGGGGAAAGAATGACTAGGTGGTTGGAGGACTGTTTATACTAGGCAAAGGTGGGGAGTGGGTGAGATAAAGAATTTTGGGGTAGCTAGGGTAGACGGGGCAGTGGGATTAGTAAGGAGTCATGGGGGAGGAGTGAGGGGGGCATACAGTTTATCAGCTAAGGAGGTCCCTTTGTTACAAGGAAAACAGACTAATACTAACTGTTTTTTTCTGGAAAAAAAAGGTGCTTGCGAGGGGACACAATTACACTTTACAAGTACGTTAGAGGACACTATAGACAAATAGCAGGGGACATTTTAACCCTGAAAGAGGATCACCATACCAGAGGCCACCCCTTCAGACTAGAAGAAAATAACTTTAATTTGAAGACATGTAGGTGTTTCTTAACAGTGTGGACAGTCAAGTAGTGGAATGCACTGCTAGGTGATGCTGTGATGGCTGATTCTATTAATGCATTTAAAGGGCACAAATCACAGCCAAAATCAAACATACATTAACAATCTGACCAGTACAACCTAAATATATTTAATCAAACTACATATACAGTTTTTTTGGGGGGAAAAAAAGCAGTTTTTTTAAAAATCCCATACTTTGTCAGATGGGTTCTTTCTGTGAGGGAGTCCATACTGTGACTATAACATGCAAATGAGTTCATGAGCATGCTCAGATTGTAGCACTGCCCTGACTATTCTACCCAGAATGCCTAGCTTTAGTAAACTCCTCCATTAGAAGTATCATGATATTTCCATATCTCATTATGCAAATGAAGGGCACACACTAACTTCCAGAAGGTGGCAGCACTACTGAACAGCAGCTAACACATAAGTTTGCAGGTTTGAAAATAGCTTAGAAGGTTTATTAGGCAACCAAGAAATTTCAACTTAGCATGCGCAAGATTTCAGAGATACAGATGGCTGTTAAGATATAGGTAGGAGGAGTTTGTGAAATCCAAGATGTCTGCCTCAACTAGAACTGCAGTGGAGATAGGGGATATTTTGCAGAAGGAATAGTGAGCTGATGATTTATATTAAAAACAATTCTGTTTTAAAAATTGGATTTCTTGAACTTTCACAGTGTTTTCACTTAAATAAGTGAAATGATTTTAGTGAAATGATTTTAGTTATGATTGGTGCCCTTTAAGAGTGGCTTTGATGATTTCTTGGACAGACATAATATCAAAGACTATTATGATACTAAACTCAGCCCTAGCGCCCACACAGTGGATTTTGACACCTAAATGCAAACGTCAGCATTCCGGCACTGAAATTCACTAAGTGAAGAAGTGCCTTTAAACCTATTAATTATTATTGGAGCTTATTATTATTAATTATTAATATTGGAGCTCGAAGGATACCACTTCTATTATTAACACAGAGCTGCCCTTCTGCTATAAAGAAACAGAATAAAATGTCTCAGACAGAACTCCTTGTCACTCATGCTTTTTACCTACCAAACATTGCCATTGTGATTTAGATTTAACACCAGAGCTTACATTGCTCACTCTTGCCTCCAGATAGTTATTCAGTCAATACTTTTTTTTTTTTTATGAAGTTGACCAGGTTGAATACAATTTGATGCATTATTGTTTACAGTAAAATACAGGAAAGTGTAAAATCAGGGAAATGTATTATGCATAATATATAGGTGGGACCACAAACCAAAAATGTAAGATCCCACAAATTGAAGCCACTCAAATTCTCAACCACCACACCAAAGCATTGCAAACTATCTCTGCCACTGCCAGTAAATATCAAGAGATGACGCTACAGATCCTTCATAACTTGTACCTCACTCCACTTAGAAGACAACACATAGACAACACAGATAATAGTTTGAGATGTCACCAAGCTAAAGCTGACCTCGTGCACTGTCTATGGCTATGCCCTAATATCCCTCCAATTGTGGAGGGAAGTTCAAGAATACTGGAAATGCCTAACAAAACAAAAAAGCCTATTCACGTTAACATGGGCCCTTTTCGGCACACTGCCTCCACAACTAAAATTTTCCAGATCTGACAGAATGCTAGCAGACAGACTAATGGCAGCAACCAAGAAAACAATTCTACACCACTGGCTATATCTGTCAGCACCCCCACTATCACTAGTCAAACAAAAATTACACCATATGGACTGGGTAAAATCAACTACAAATAAAGAACAACTCACTGAAAAATTTCTCTCCATCTAGATGAATTTCCAATACATACCAACTATCTCACAATATATACATTCAGACACACTATATGGTTTGACACAAAACTATTATTAAACAAGACAATGGTTCAAAAAACTGAACAATATATCCAAAGTTTACAAGACCCACAGGAACGGGATTCACCCCCCAAGAGTCATCATATAAATCAGATAAGCAACAGATGTGTTTAACAGACTCCTTTAAATCGACAGCATAGGAGAGAAAGATTATTATATACTAGACATTAAGCCCATTAAATTAACGGGCGCTAGAACATATGTAGTCAAACTGTCACGAAAACACTTCCACTCCACCACACTTAACTCTTGGGTTTGGCTACAAGGGGT
>CM044443.1:53623847-53636326 GCA_024363595.1 Xenopus borealis
AGCATTAGCTAGTGATTGGCGACCTCTAGTGGCCAAAACTGGTAAATTCGGTCAGTGCGGTTTCCAGGGACACAGGGACTGGACGCAGAGACACTTGAACTTTATTATATAGGATATAAAAACCTATACAAATATCAATCTTGACTGTATTTGTGACATGCAATTCCAAATTCCATACTATTTCTTTCCTTTTTTTTTCTTTTTTCTTTCCATTACTGCTAATTTGTTTGTTAACTTATATCTTATGAAAACCAAATAAAAACATTTAAAAAGAAAAAAAAAATAAAAAAAATGAGGGAAAACTTAAAATCAGGGGGTGTAAAAGGAGAATGAAAGTTAGAGGCATTTTATTGTCAATAGATTAGCTGCGATAATGCAAACTAGAATTCTTTATTTATTCTGTAGAATGTTTTACCATTCCTGAGTAAAAAGCTCTAGAAGCTCTCTGTTTGTTTAGAATAGCAGACTGCAGTATTAGCTTGGTGTGACATCACTTCCTGCCCGAGTCTCTCCCTGCTCTGGGCTCAGATTTCAGCAGAGGAAAGGGTGGGGGGGGGGGGGGGGGGGGGGAGAGGTGCAAACTCACACCCAGGACTAGGAGGTTTAAGCTGAAGGCAGGAAGTCAGACACAGAAGCCCATGTGTACAAAATAGAAAGAAAGAAATGCTGTTTCTTTTGACAGAGGCACGCTACTTTGAGGGTATACTGGTACATTTAGGTGGAACTTTCTGATTAGGCTTACTTAGTTTTAACCTTTCCTTTAAACCCCACCATATCTGATGCATTAAAAATCCCAAAGCCAATTAATATTTAAACACATATAGTTAAAATTTTCTCTGGAAGTTGAATTTTTTTGTGATAAAATACAATAAAAATATTTTTATTGAAAGCACGTTACTATGAATTGTTTAGTATAACCATTAACTGCAACAAAGCATGGTCTGCTTAACTGCAACCAAGCATTGTGCATGTCTGACCTTTTTATAATAGCTTAGCTTCTCTTTGCATCTGCTGTAGACAGCTGGGTCTGTGCATGACTACTTGACAGCCATGGTAAGATATTTCACAGAGCTATGATTTCTAGGCCCTTGTTCTTATTCAGTTTAAGATGAAATAGTTGAAGATTGTGAAAATATATTATCACTTGATTTATATAGCACCAACATGTTCCACTGTGCTTTGCAGTGATTCACATCAGCCCCTACTCAAGCGGAGCTTACAGTGGAGCTCAAATTCACACACTTTGGTCAGTTTTTTTCAGGATCCAGTTGACTTGCTCATATGTTCTTGCAATGTAGGGATACTTGTAGGAAACCCATGAAAACTCAGGAAAGCATACAATCATTCTGTAAATAAGATTTGTTGGTGTTTTGGTGCAATTTATTTTCAAACCAGAAATACTTACAGAAAACGTATGGAAAACACTTATAACAAAAAGATGGCTCAACATTAAGGGGCAATTTTATTAAATCTGGAAATTCCATGGTTCCAGAAATAACGTGACTAAGTTCCTCGAGTATAACGTTTTACAACTCAAGCACTTGCAATTCATTAAAGAAGCACAACTCAAAATTTGAAATGAAAAAGCTGCCAAGTCTCTTGGTCAAGTGTCTGAAGATTTCCAGCAAGTTAGTTTTAAGTTTGTTCAAGTTTATGGAGTCAAGATTTGAAAGCACCACTGAAAATGTATTGAATAATGTGATTTTTACATGCAAACAACTTTCCCCCAACAAAACAATTGTTGTTATTTTGTATGAACTTCTTAAATATGTTAGACATGTTAGAGCTTGAGAATACATTTTTCCATTTTTGAAACCTGAATATTTATAAAGCTGTATCCCATGCAAGTTCTGTAAATTCCTAGCTAGTTTAGTAAATCATCTTTGTAAAACAAGAAGATGGAATAGGTTCTTCTAAATTCACATACCTGTTTTATACACTGCAAACGATCATTAGTCTGTTGTATGTGCCTATCCATAGAGTTCATTCTGGAAGATTCCGCTCTTCTACCTGAAAGCCATGAAAGATATTCAGACCTGCAAAAACATAAAAAAAACAGACAATTAAAATTATTGCAACAATAGCAAATATTTTATACATAGGAATAGGATTTCTTATCTAGAATGCTTGGGACTGATGATTTTCCAGATTAAAAAAAAACGGTTGTCTATAATGTTTGGTACAGGTTCCTCTTGAATATACTAGATTTTACATATCTGGCAAGCACAGTACATATATAATATTACATTGAGAACGGCAGACCAAAGGATTATGTAAAAAGTTGAGTTTTGTATTTACATTCTGTTTTTTTTTCTTCAAATAATAGACAGGAGCAGCATAATGACATATGATATGTGTATTATAGTAGCTAAAATACATCCTATCATTAGGTAAAGGGTATTGGCACACAAGGTTATAGGAACTCACAAAAACAAATCACCAAAGCACCTTGTGCTGGGCTTCAGTGTTTCCAGGCAAATATTTCCTGACAATAGCGAACCCTTGTAAGCAACTGCTATATAATTTAATGGGAGCTTTTTAGACACTTTGTTATGGGTTACTTTAAAAATGGTGCTCAACATTGCTGGACCATACTTTATTGGCACCCTAACCCAATATCTAACCCCCCCCCCTCAAATGGTTGCTTGTTCTCCTCCTTACGAAGGTGGCAACCCCTCAAATTGTTGATGGTTGGATATGGTGTGGGCTTAGTCAGTGTATGACAAACCTTAAGAATGCTCTGGCAAATAGACTTGAAGCAGCAGTGATAAGATTGCAAAGTAATGAAAAGGTCAGCAAATTCTTATGCTGAATTGAAGCCAGCACTGGTAACCCTTTCTGCGGTTGACCAATATAGATTTGTAATTTAATCTACCATTTCCAATTGCAGCAGCAGCAGGAGGCATGTGGACCACAGTAAATCACACAGCAGTAGGATTACCCTGTGATGATAGAGCAGTGCTGAGGACTCTAGTAAGGAAGTTATTATACAAACACTACCCCTGTTTTATAGCCTCAATATCATATTTCTCCCTGGGGGCCCAGTGGAAAGACACAACATAAGACTATACATTGATTGAAAAGGTGCAGCCATCATTGTATGTATACAAGTGCACACACAGACACACAAAGAACACAGAGGAAGATAGATGCACCTTACTCGTAACCAGTACACTGACGCATTCATCCTAAATGCTAGTTCGTACCACTGTATTTGCATGATTATATAGTACTTGTGGCACTAGTCACCCCACTACATAAAACAGTAAATTGTTAATCAAATATAAAATCCTACATGTCTTGTGTCCTAGTGGGCTGACAATGTTTTGCAGAAAAGATGGGCCAAAGAGAGTGTATGTTTAATGCACACAAAATGGGAAGATTGGCACAGGCACAGCTTTCTCTATGGGTATATATTCTCTACAATACATATGTTGGATACAAGCCTAAAAAATTATGAAGTAGGAAGGAAAAAATACATATTAACTCTCTTATGGGAGTGATATGCTCACGTTCTAGCTCCATTTTAGGCTGATAAATGTAAAAGTAACAGATGTTTGCAGTGTGTGATCTTTTGCAGAAAATGAAGGACTTAATGACTATAGATGTGGTGAAAGGTCATTTGTAAGAGAATGAACTCAGTGACGTTTGATTTGTTTGACCCTTTTGTCTATATGTGCACAATATGTGGATCACGGTCCCACCTTTTCTCCGTTTCCCACAGCAATTTTTTTTTTTTCATGTCAAGACATGTGCACCCAACATTTCCATATTCAGTTTCTCACTATATTCAATTTCCACTACATCTACATATAGCTGGGCTCATATTTTGTGGAAATACCACAAAGTGCAGTAATTCTTATGCATGCCATGTAGTGAACATACCTCACCACACACACAGATTATTAAAGGGATCCTGTCATGGGAAAAAAAAAATCAAAATGCATCAGTTAATAGTGCTTTTCCAGAAGAATTCTGCATTGAAATCCATTTCTTAAAAGAGCAGAACAGATTTGTTTTATATTTCATTTTGAAATCTGACATGGGGCTAGACATATTGTCAATTTCCCAGCTGCCTCAAGTCATGTGACTTGTGTTCTGATAAACTTCAATCACTTTCTACTGCAAGATAACAGCAGCCTGGTAGATCTAAGAACAGCACTCAATAGTAAAACCCATGTCCCACTGCGTACTATTCAGTTATATTGAGAAGGAAAAACAACAGCCTGCCAGAAAGCAGTTCCCTCCTAAAGTGTTGGCACAAGTCACATGACCGCAGTGTCGGAATGGCCCACCGGATACCAGGAAAACTCCCGGTGGGCCAAGGTGTCGGTGGGCCCTCATGCTGCTAAACTTTTGGCCTATTTCATGGCCATTCCCTATTTATATGAGAAGAAAGAGGCAAAATAGGTGGAATAACTGATTATAGTATGTAAAGAAAACAAACTAGGATAATAGAGGTTGATTGAGGAGATGAAGAATATTAGTACTGATGTGGGCCCCTGGTCTAAGGTTTTATGGTGGGCCCCTGGTCTAAGGTTTTATGGTGGGCCCCTGGTGTCCCAGTCCAACACTGCATGACCGGGGCAGCTGGGAAATTGACAAAATGGCCCCATGTCAGATTTCAAAAATGAATATAAAAAAATCTGTTTGCTCTTTTGAGAAATGGACTTCAGTGCAGAAGTCTACTGGAGCAGCACTATTAACTGATGCATTAAAAAAAAAAAAAAACATCCCATGACAGTTTCCCTTTAAACTTTTTGGGCATAAGTCACAAATCATTTGAACATACTCTAGCAAAGATTGAATATTTATCATGTTCTTGAGGACAAATGGAAGGCCTTTACTATCATTTTGTCCCCTAGTTAAGAATTAAAGGAGTTGTTTACCTTCCAACACTTTTTTCAGTTCAACTGGTTGCAGATAGTTTAACAGAAATAAAGACTTTTTCCAATTACTTTCAACTTTCTATTTGTGACCAGTTTTCTAATATTGTAAAGTTTCATTTTTCACCTTCTAAAGCAGCTCTGGGAGGGAGGGTCGCCAACCCTGTAAACTGTTCTAAATCGATACATTTAGTTGATACATTTGTATGTATGTATATTTTTATTTGTATAGCGCTCCTTGAGGGCAAAGCACTGTACAGAAACAATAATTTAGTAGTAACAAACAAGGGATCTCTGCATTAATAAGTAACAATAAGTGCATTATTATAAATACAGTTTGCATAAATATAAAATATAATTACACAGTGTTGAGGAGACAAGATGATGGAGGACCCTACCCCTTGGGTACAGTCTAAATGTGTATCTTAAGGTGGCCATACACCGTGAGATCCGCTCGTTTGGCGACATCTCTCCTCAATATGCCCACCTTGAGGTGGGTGATAGGCTGATCCGATCGTGGGCCCTAGGGCCCAACGATTGGATCACACTGCAGGGCAAACGGGCGGTCGGATTGCGGGACTGCATCAACGGACAGATGCGGCAGCGATCCGACAGGATTTTTAATCCTGCCGATCGACATCTGGCCGACTTTCGGCCAGATATCGATCGGAGTAGCCCGTCGGAGGGCCCCATACACGGGCCGATAATCTGCCGACTCAATCTGTCGGCAGGTTTTATCGGTTATTGAAAAACTATTTCTGGGGAACAATTAGAAAACAATTGAACAGAACTAAGTGTTTGGAAGCTGAGCAACACTTTTAAGTTAATTCATAATAACTCATACATGGATTGTTGACAAAAAGCACACAAAGGAGAACTGTCATGAGATATAGTGTTCTCTATCTTTTAAATTACACAAAGTAAAATTAACAGTAAAACAAAGAATACAGTGTTTTTTAAGGGTTAAACCTATTACTTACTGAAACAATAACCTTATATCACCTCTGCATCCGCAAACAAGCTTTTACTAATCACACGCAGCCAAACACAAAACCGGCATAGTTTGGGACAAAGTGTCATCATAAACATATCCCAGTATGTTCCTCCTTCCTGACAAAATCCACCCCCTGGCAAAGCTTCAAATCTGCATCCCCCTGGAGGAGCCAATCACGCTGATCCCCCCTCCACCAAAGCTGATGTCATAAAGACACGCCCTCTATAAGAAGCTTGCCATTTGCAATGAATTATGGGGATTGTAGTTTAAATATATTCATTCCATTAGTATGTTTAACCCTCCACAGTTGGTTATAATGGGGATCAGAGAGGAAATACAATAACAGCAATAATCTCAGCCATAAAGCAGGGATGCTTCTTTTAATGGGTATCAGAGAGGAGCTGTACCAATGTGAAATAATGTGTTATAAACTTATATAGAACCTAGCCATACAGCATAAAGTATAGCAACACAGGCAGCGTGGGACAGGCAGAGTATGGCAAACACACAGGGAACATAGTATGTTATGTACATAACTGTTATATATATATGTGTGTGTGTATATAAATTCTGTTCATACATACTCCAGCAGCTTGTCTGAAGTGAACAATGCAGTCTGGGTCTGAGGAGTGAACAGTATACGGTTTTACACGAACAATACTGAGGGGAGATTATAGACATTAACAATACTGGGAGGAGATTTTACGTGTGAACAATACATGCCCCCCCCCCCCCCAACAAGAAGCAGTACTGTTGAAATGATCCTCTACAATAAGCTTGAAAAGTTATTTTCCAGTTCTTTGTCAACCAAACCAGAGGCACAAATGCAGCTCTTCGTACTGCTTGCCTGCCTGCAGACAGAGATGTGTTGCACACAGATATAATGTAACTAGTGGATGAGGGAGGGGAAACATGACTCAGGGAACATGGGCAGGGCTAAGTGAATGTTGCTGAACTGAACGAACACTTCTACTTTCAGATTCTGAAAAATGCTTGATCTGGAGAGCTGTTAGGAAAGAATGATAAGTAAGTGTTTTATAACACAAATTTGATGGAGTTGGGTATAGATTTTATTGCACTAATTGATGTTATATATTAGTGAGAAAAATAGTATGGTTTAGATTTCATGACAGTTCTCCTTTAAAGAAACTTAAAAATGCCTGCATTTCCTATGAGCAACTAATAAGCAAGGCAACCTCATGCTAAGCACAACGCTGTTACATTTTTTATAATCAACAGTACTCTAGTAAAAATATGCATTCTAAATTCATATAAAGGGAATGTCAGGTTAAAGGAACAATACTCTACTTCCCTATAACCAGCATTTAAATGAAACATAAAAGTTGCATATTAAAAGGGAGGTTAAATGGTTGTATAAGAAATCAGTTAGCATGCTTTGGGAATCAACATCAACCCAGTCTGGTATTTGTCAGCACTTGGCAATATATTATAATCGCTAACTTAAAGGAGACCTTTGCTCTAAATTTAAGAAGAATTGCCACCAACATTCTCTCTAATCGGTGATTCATCCTCAACATAACTATTCAGTCATCATCTTGATTACAGAATCTGTGGCATTATGGCATATTGCAATGTTGATAATGCAACCTACTGTTCAGAGCACATGGTCTTGTGTTTATTTTACTGGTGGTGGTTAATTGTTGCCATTCCCTTCTTCAGACATTAGATGTCTCCCTTACCTACAAAAGCACATTTCAAGCTCTACTGCCCAGGCACCATGCTCTATGTTCCTTTAAGCCTTTACATGTCCCTACAAATCCTCTGCTGCTGCTTCCTAACATAGAGAACTAAAGCTGACACTGTCTGTCTGACCTTGTGGTTATTGATTAACTATCTCCACATTCACTGCCATCTTTCACACCTCCAGGGCTTGCAAACAGAGAGTTTAGGAACAGCAGTCAAACACAGTGACAGCTACTCTCAAAAAGGCTGATCCTGAACACAGAGATGAAGAGAAATACTTTTAAAAAGGGGTATGGGGCTGAAATCAAGAGAAAAATAACAGAAATTGATGATGTAGAAGGCAATATGCCACAGTACTGCAAATCAAGCTAAGGGGATTAAGGGGCCAGGGAACAGTTTTAGCATGGACATGGCAGCAGTATGCAAGTGGGTGGAGAAATGTAATATGACAACTTTAGCAATAACATACATCAAAGAAAACTGATCTATTCTCAGTGAAAAAGTGAGTACACTGATCAGGCAAGCCAAGGTTAACACAATGTAGAGGATATGTCAGTATGTCAAATCAGCAGCCCTCCTGAGTCCTGATGCTGCTTGATAACAACACCCAATCAGCCCTCGGGGTATGCTGGGAGTTGTAGTTTGAGAGTTGTTGAAGAATGACAGATTGAACATATTGGTGTTTTGACAACATAAGAAACACATCCATACATTTACTAATGCAAAAAAAGGCAAAGCCATGTAAACCTTTATCAGTCTACCAATAAATTAACATACTAAAATGGTGGCAGTGATTTAGTAAAAGTAAAAACATAAAACTCAGAGTATTAGAAAATGTAAATATGCAAAGAAAATGAACAGCCTGGACAAATAAAGCTGTTCATACATGCATAGATCTGCAAGTTTGGTGAGGTGGCCAAACATTAAATCAGTGCCCAGTTTGGCCAACAACAATGGCTAACAATTGGATCCTACAGGGGGTCCTAGGAGATCTGGTCCTTGGGAGAGGACCACCTCACCACACAGATAGGATCCTCATTCCACTGGATTTTCAAAGTGATTCCAAGGAGCTCTGTCCACTATTCAGAATTACAGAAACAAGAAAACTAAGTAAAGCCTTACAATGATGTTGCCACTTACAGGAAAAATGTTACATGTTTTAAGACCTGGTATTTTCCAGTGTGACAGTGGTGTTTGCAAAGCTGCATTATTATACTGTTTTGACTTTTCATTTATGTAATAAAAAATGGGTAGCATTAATATATCTGTTTAAAAGCAAACATGTTGGTTTGCCGCCTATTGTTACATAGTTAATTTGGGTTAAATAAAGATCTAGCAATGAAACATTTATGTATTCTAATTCAGAAAGCAGATGAGTGCTAAATGGGACTGTCCTCTTAAAGGACTTAGTTGAGCACATTATACGATTATTATATGCAGGAGCTCTCAAACCATGCTGGCAAGTAAACCCCAAAATACAAAAATTGCCAAATAAAAGAAAACCTAATTCTAAGCAACTTTCCAGTATAAATGTATCAAACATTTTCAATGCTTTCAGTTATTTGTAATAACAACTGCTATTGAAAGCAACATTTGTTTAACTCCTGGTTATTACTTTCTAAACAATGCTGCAAAAGTCTTGGTTCCCCAGCAAAGACAGGTCTTTCTGTTTCAACAGTCTGAGACACCAAGGTGGGAGGAGTTTAGCGCCAGAGGGGTTGAATTCCCCTTTAAGTTCTATATTCCAAGCAAATTTTCTACTCCTCTTTTAAGGAGTGGGGTTGAGATCACCTCTTGCGTCTGTATTTAAGAGGGGCACTTTTCTACATAAACTGTTATTCTCAGTACTTTGTAGCCCACATAGATCTTTCATATTCTCATTCACCTCCCAGGGTGCATTTCTTCTCTTTCCTCCCCAGAATAAACACTGAAAGACCCACAGCAAAGTTAACTGATCTATAAAATTATTAAAGATAGCTTGCAGGCTAAAATGCTAATCCTCCCATAGCAGTAACAGCTTCAAGTAAATGATCCATACCTAAAAGCTTGCAGATCATGCACAGTAATTCTAACTATTGCCCTGACCACACAAATCTCAAGCCCCACTACGGTTGAAAAAATTTCCATTAATCCACTCACTGTCTCCACATCTCTCCTTCTCAGGAATGTGGACTAAACATTTTACTGTATGGAAAACTTTCAGGAATGGTTAAGAATCAATCTAATATGCAGTGATACTATCTGAACACTTGCATCTGGGAATACCGCTGTTAAAGGAGAACTAAACCCCCCACAGCCAAAAGTCCCCACTGGTCCCTCTCCCTGCCCCCCCCAGAATTGTGTCCTCTCTAGAAATACTAACCACACATACAGAGTCAGCGAAGCAGAACTCACGCCATTTTCCGTCACTTCGGTATTCTTCCTTCCATTCAGCAATTTCCGTCACTTTTGGTGCATGCGCAGTTGTCATGAACCGGAAGATTGCGTCAACTGTGCATGCGCCAATATGGCGCTCTCTTTACTAAGAATACTGAAGCACCCAAGATGGCACCCATGACATGAGTGGGGATTTTGCCCATGGGGATCTAGTTCTCCTTTAAAGAAAAACTATACCCCCAAAAGGAATACTTAAGCAACAGATATTAACAGATATAATATTAAGTGGCATATTAAAAGAATCTTACAAATGGGTATATATATTTAAAGGGATACTGTCAAGGGAAAAAATATTTTTTCAAAATGCATCAGTTAATAGTGCTGCTCCAGCAGAATTCTGCACTGAAATCCATTACTCAAAAGAGCAAAAAATTTTTTTTATATGGGGCTAGACATTGTCAATTTCCCAGCTGCCCCAAGTCATGTGACTTGTGCTCTGATAAACTTCAGTTTACTGCTGTACTGCAAGTTGGAGTGATATCACCCCCACCCCAGCAGCCTAACAACAGAACCTATGGGTTGGGGCAGATGAGCAGATTCGGGGAGATTTTGTTGTCTCCCCAAACTGCCTTCTTCCTGCTTCAATGAAGAATTGCCTGCACTAATGCACTTGCGGCACTTCCATTTCCGAAGTTGCCCGAAGTTCCCTTGTGAGGCAACTTCAGGAGACTTTGGAAAACGAAGCACCACGAGTGCATTAGCGCAGGAGATTCTTCATTCAAGCAGATGGATGGTAGGAAGAAGGTAGTTCGGAGAGATTGTCGCCTGCCAGAAATGGCGAATAGTCGCCAGGTGACTAAATCTCCCTGAATCTACCAGTCTGCCCCAAACCTTACACAAGGTAACAGCTGTCTGGTAGATCCAAGAACAGCACTCAGTAGTAAAAACCCATGTCCCACTGTGACTTCTGTTACATTGAGAATGAAAAACAACAGCCGGCCAGAAAGCAGTTCCCTCCTAAAGTGCTGGCACAAGTCACATGACCAGGGGCAGCTGGGAAATTGACAAAATGTCTAGCCCCATGTCAGATTTAAAAATTGAATATAAAAAAAAAAATCTGTTTGCTCTTTTGAGAAATGGATTTCAGTGCCGAAGTCTGCTGGAGTAGCACTATTAACTGATGCGTTTTAAAAAAAAACATGTCCTGGTCCTTTAAAGATGTCACTGCAGAATCAATGCAATAAAAGTATATATCAGTGCACAATAACAGCCACATCCATGTTCTACCTTTTTTTATTCTAAGGCTGGATTTGTGAATTTATATGGTGAAAGAAAAGTATTCCAAAACTGCTCTGTTAATCAAACGCACAAACATTTTTTCATGCACACAAAAGGGACATGAAAATCCAGGGACCTATGTACAAGAACTAAAAAAAAACCAGAGCAGGGGACCCTAAAGAGGCACCGTAGGAACAAATAATTTGACCTTTCACTAAAGTATAAAAAAAAGATTATTGTAGCATCCCACATGCAGGCAATGAAGGGTATAGCTCTGAGCTAAAAGGGCCTGTAACTAAATTTTGCATAGGGGGCAGACATCTTTTGCTATGCCTCTCATCAAAACACTAAAGTATAAAAAAGATCTGTTGTAGCATCCCACATGCAGGCAGTGAAGGGTATAGCTGGATATATGGGTAAATGATGGGCTTGTAACCAAATTTTGCATAGGGGGCAGATGTCTTTTGCTATGCCTCTCAGCAAAACACTGACATCAGAAGTTCATGATAAAATAAAGAGAGAGGGGAAAAAAGTGTGTGGGAGAGAGAAAAAATATACACTACAGTAGAAGGAAAATTCAAGTAGGAAAACAATGGAGAAAGGACAGAAAAGCATACTGATGAATACAGTGAAAAAAAAGAAACAGGTGTAAAGATGAACAGAGGACAACAAAATTGCCTGCAATTTTGAGCGACTTTTAAAATTGCGCCGCTGCGTGTGAAAAAGCGCAGGCAACTTTACGTCTAGCGGGTGCGCAGCGCTAACAAGCTATTCGGGGGAGATTCGTCGCGGCGATAAGTCGCCAGGTAACAGATCTCCCCGAAAACTCCCCGTCTGGCCTTACCCTTAAGCAGTACTTTAGATTAAGTGGTGGTTGCATATTAATTACAGAGTTAATTAATTAGGTACTATCATGTAATCATGTTGTAATTCATTGGTTTACTCTCAAGTGTATGAAGCAATACTCACAGATGAAAGCAAAGTAACGAGTCATATTTCTTCCAATTAACACTTGGGAGTTTCTAAGCAAGTTCTACAGCAGGGGGTCCCCTTGCATCCAGTATATTAAATAAAAATGTATTTTTATTAAATAAAAGGGCATTGCCTTTCTCATCAGATGGCCTATACTATATGGCCCTAATAGCAAATATAAACAGACTACAACCACTGCAATAACATGGCCAAGTCAAACTTGTCTGATTTTTTTTAAAGGGGGAGTTCACCTTCCAAACACTTTTTTC
>CM044443.1:53652258-53665257 GCA_024363595.1 Xenopus borealis
ACATGCAAAAGAATAAGAAATCAGGAAGGGGGCAAATAGTTTTTCACACCACTGTAATCCTAGCAATTCATGAGAACCTACAGGGAGCATACAGTATATGCTATAGTATAGTATATTATAGTATGCTAGAGAACTCTAGAAACCCCAGCCTTTCAATATGAAGACAAAAAGGAACACCAAGAGCCCAAATAGTGTAATATGTTTTTACAAGGAGTAATGGTAGAGTAAACAAATTAATACTCACAAACCAGGGTTACCAATAGGCAACCACTGTATAGGCAGGTGGGGAGATTATCCTGATCCCACTCAGAAATAAGAAGTCGCTCTCTGAAGAAGGAAGAAAAAGGGGATGACACCCCTCCACTCGGGGTGGACTTGATATAGTAATAAGACAAAACAGAGGTGCCAAAAGGATAAAATTAGCTAAAAAAACACTTAAAAACCCAATGGGTAATTCAGAGGAGGTAGTAGTGGACTTACCTCCTCCAAGCAGACACCAACGAAAGTGGTATTTTTCAGTAATTACCACTTTTGGCGCCTCTGTTTTGTCTTATTACTACAGCCTTTCAATATGTTCATTATTGACTTGGAGGAGGGGACTGAAAGTGATTTGACTAAACTGGAAAACTGGCCAGCAAACTGGAAAATGAGGTTCAATGTTGATAAATGCAAGGTTATGCACTTTGGCAAAAATAATATAAATGCAAGCTATACACTATGTGGAAGTGTGTTGGGAGTTTCCCATAACGGAGAAGGATATGGGCCTTTTGTAGATACGTTTTCTAACTCCGGGCAGCGTCATTCTGTGGCGACTATAGCAAATAAAGTATGGTCTTGCATAAAAAGGGACATAAACTCTGGGGATGAAAACATGATTGTTGTCCCTGGTAATGCCTCACCTGGAGTATGCAGTGTAGTTTTGGGCTCCAGTCCTTAAGATGGATATACATGAACTGAAGAGAGTACAGAGACATGCAAGCAAACTGGTTAGATGGTTGGAAGACTTAAATTATGGTGGTAGACTGTCAAGGTTGGGGGTTGTTTTCTCTGGAAAAAAAAGACGATGGGGACATAATTACACTTTACAAGAACATAAGAGGACATTATAAACAAATGTCAAAAGACCTTTTTACCCATAAAGTGGATCACCGCACCAGAGGCCACCCCTTCAGACTAGAGGAAAAACTTTTATTTGAAGCAGCATAGGTGGTGCTTCACATTGAGGGCTTGAGGAACCGCCGTATGTTGTTGTGATGGCTGATGGGAGTTAATGCTTTTAAGAGTCGCTTGGACAAGCATAATATCCAAGGCTATTGTGATACTAAAATCTATAGTTAGTATTGATATTGGTATATATCATTTAATTGAGGTCTGGAGGGGTCAGTGTGAGTGTGTGTATATATAGATGCTGGGTTTGATGTGCAGGGGACTTTGGTCTTTTTTCAACCCAATTTACCTATGTAACTATGGACAAAAACAGACTTGTGCCAACATTATTCCAACACATACAGATACAGTCATTTGGATTTGTAAGTTAAATGCGTCGTGACTCAGGGATAATTGAAGAAACTGTGTTATCTAAAGTTATCTTAACTCATTTAATGCATTTAACCTTTTCATTAGCATACCAAAGCACCATTGTTTTCAATGGTGAACTCTTTAATTGGATGGGATGCCGTGACACAATATTCTGTGCTAAGTGGGATAAATGAGATAGATGAGTTAAGTCACGACGCATTAAACACACAATCCAAAGTGACTGCATCTGTACATAAAAAAGGCAAATTGTGCGGTGGTCACAAAATAATGCATATACAATTATGCGGTTATTCTGGGTAAATAATACGGCATAAGAAATTGCATCTTGCACATATTTTGTAAATGAGGCCCCTTATCACTGATCCAATACTAAAAGATGTGTGTTCTTATTGTGCAGCATGTTACCAGTAAAACAACATGCGTGCTACAGATCAAAGAAAAAGCATGAGCGGTAAAATCTACACTGTTGGCATGAAAGCACTTTTATACTGGTGCTGTATATTCTACAATGAGGGTCATGTAAAGGGTTAAATACACTGAAAACATTTTGTAGAGCACTTGTGCAGAGAGTTTATATGCACTCTGGGTACAAATCATCAAGCAACGAGAAGCATACATTTCCCAAGCAAATGGAAAGCCAATCTGAGAACCCATCCCAACTATTTTTACAGATGGCAGTAAACAGGAAGTTTTTTGTTTTTTTTTTCATTTCATCTTTCCTACCTTTAACCCTTCCCAGAAGGCTGTACTGTGCAAGTGCCAGTAGCTCATTCTCTTCCTGCACATGAAGGTAATTAAAAACAAGAGAGACAGATCAGCCAAGTGGAAGTTTATGGGGCATTCTTTAGACAGTCTGTTTATGAGCAAGCTGTTTGATTGAATAAGATTGAAAAAAAAAGCCTAAACATGTTTATTGTATTGCTTTCCAGATTAGTTTTTGCCGCTAGTTTTCCCAAATAAAGAAATATGAATCTATATGCACTGCTAGTGCTTATGGACAAACAGATATGAATATTGAGATTTACAGATTGAATATTACAGATTCATTGGTTTGTCAAATAAAATCATTGGCAGACATATCTGGTTAGAACTAGGCAAATTCTAGGTGCATGAAAAATGTAATCAGCAGAGTCAAATGGTCATACATACATAGTCATACATACATAGTCATACATAAAATCAGGAAACAACCAGTGCACAAATAATTAAAAACTTTCCTTCTAACGTGAAAAGTATATAGCAATGATGATCTCGTATCTGAATCTTATTGTTAAAATATATGGACTACACCCGCCAAAGCTAACCTTGCTTTCAGATACATTCCAGGGTTGACTAAATATGTACAACATATACATATCTTTCATATGCAAAATTGGCATCCGAACTGCTGAAAAGAAACCAGACATTAGGTGACAAAGTATAAAACAAGAATTGCTTTACTATATATACGCATGTTGTAGCAAAATAAATGCCTTGATGATTGACCACTGGTACAATAAATGTCATGAATCAAATCTTTATTTAGAGATATAGCTTAGATGTCTTACCGCATCCCATGTTACTACATTCAAACAAATCACAGATTTTTTTTCATTTTGTAATTGTTATGATTTTTAGTTTTGCCATGATGTATATCGCTGTGCTATTAGAAACAAAGTTTGCTCTGCAAGGTTTGCACTAGCAAAAACTGGTGCTTGTTTGCTAGTCTGGAGCAAACTTTTTCTATGTTGCTTTAAAAACAATTGTGATTTCTATATCTGATGCCCAGTAAACTAAAGTTGACTAATGCATATTTAAAATCCTGCTATGAACGATATTAGCGCAGTTCAGAAATTGCTGTTTTACCTGATGGCAACTTGTACAAGCCCATTAGAATGTTATTTTTACTGGTATATCTGCTAATACATATTTTGAATAGTTCCATTGTAATTTACAGTTGATTATATAGATAGTTATATGCATATTAGACAAGGCTAAGACATACTGTATCTGTCAAGGGCAAACTCTTACTCAAAATTTTCCTACAAATATCTATTAGATCCAGATGAAGGAAATATTATTCCATCTGAAGTGGTCTCCAAACTTTTCTTCCTTTAAATCACTTAAATTGTACCCATCCAATCATATCTGTACTAAGAGTATTAACATCAGTAGTATTACATTTTTACACTTTCTAAAAATACACCCCATTCTCTCTTAAAGCAATCTAATTCATCTCCCAATGCAGCCATTTCAGGTAGAAAGTTGCCTCAGTTTCTCACTTTAAAAATAAAACAAATCCTTTTTTGCACTGCAAAATTAAACCTACTCACTTGTAATCATAAGGGGTGCCCCATGCATCCTCTACAAACAATCTGGTGAATAGGGCACTAAAGAGTTTATGGTATGTTATCTTAAATTTCTATAAAGAATGAGCCAGACTTTAGTGTATTTCAAAGAACACATAACAGAAAAGTTCCAGGCAGATGCATTCTTGCAGCCACTTCTAGAGCAGACTTTTTCATATCAGAACATCTTTTTTCTGTAAGTTAGGAAATACATGTTCACAAGACAAAGTGCAGAGGGCGAGCTTCCCTACTTTAATTCCAATATATATTGCTTAGGCGCTCAGCTACTTTAATAGAGGAAACCAAACGCTCACAAACACAGAGGGCCAAACCTAACTCCTAATGTAAACCGGTGGATGAAAGTTGTTACATTGTTTTCATTAGCTGGCCGTGTAGAACTGATGGCTTCAGTGCAATCATAGCTACTCAGAGCAGACGATTGTCTCATTTCATGTTAGAACACCCTAATGACTTTATTGTTCTGCTCTCAGTGCAACCTCTGCTATTATTAAATCACCTACATTATCTGGGTTTCCGAACAAGAGCACATATTGGGGAATTTAATAAAGTAGGAAAGATGGGGCCATTAAAATGGAACACAATAATTTCATCTACTGCTATACTCTAACATCAGGGGGGAAAACTTTACTTTAATATAAATGTTAACAAAATAAGGTAAAAATATTTGCAAATGATAACAAAAATGATAACATCTTTCATTTCCCAGGAACATCCGAGTTCTAGGGTGTTTTCTGAACAAAACAACATTCAGTTGTATGAAATTAATTCAAATATGAAAAACTGTCTGTGCATTACTGACAACACCAAATTGGTTGGATTAGCTTTGAACTTCATAGGCAGGTGTGTCCAATCATGAGAAAAGTTATTTAAGGTGGCCAGTTGCAAGTTGTGATTCTGTTTGACTCTCCTCTGAAGAGTGAAAGCATGGGAGCTTCAAAGCAACTCTCAAAAGATCTGAAAACAAAGATTGTTTAGTATCAAGGTTTAGGGGAAGTCTACAAAAAGCTATCTCAGAGGTTTAAACTATCAGGAAATGGAAAGCCACAGGCACAGTTGCTGTAAACCCAAGGTCTGGCAGGCCAAAAAAATACAGGAGATGCATATGCAGAGGATTGCGAGAATGATTACAGACAACCCAAAGATAACCTCCAACGACCTGCTAGAACATCTTGCTGCAGATGATGTATGTATACATCCAGGTCTGGACTGGAGTTTAAATTGGCCCTGGCTTTCCAAGTTCAGAGAGGTCCAATCAGCTTCCCACCAGCCCACTAAATAGTGACTTTCTATGGCATCTCATGGCAGCCCCTCTGGCATTTGCCAGAAACTCACAGATGGACAGTCCGGTCCTGTATACATTGTTCTGTAATTCAGTGAAATTTGCAAGTATGTATGGCAAGGTGATGAGAAAAAAGGCCTTTCTGCACTCACAACACTGAGTAACTTGTATGCAAAAGCTCATTTAGACAAGTTACAGTCATTTTGGAACAATGCTTTGGACTGATGGGACAAAAATTTAGTTATTTGGTCATAACAAAAAGTGCTTTGCATGACAGAAGAAGAACACTGCATTCCAAGAAAAACACCTGCTACCTACTGTCCGATTTGGTGGCTGTTCCATCATGCTGTGGGGCTGTATGGCTAGTTCAGGGACTAGGGCCCTTGTTAAAGTCGAACGTCTGATGAATTCAACCCAATATCAACTAATTATTCATATATTGTTCAAGAAGCAGTCACAAAGTTAAGCAGGGGTTGGATACTCCAACAAGACAATGACTCTAAACAGACTTCGAAATCTACAAAGACATTTATGCAGAGGTATAAGTAAAATATTCTGGAATGGCCGTCATAGCCCCCTGAATTGAATATCCTTGAAAATCTATGGGATGATTTGAAGCAGGCTGTCCATGCCTGGCAGCCATCAAATTTAACTGAACTGGAAAGATTTTGTATGGACGAATGGTCAAAAATACCACTATCCTGAATCCAGAAAATCATGAAAGGGTATAGGAGGCATCTAGAGGCTGTTACATTTGTAAAAGGAGGCTCAAATAAATATTGATGTAATATCTCTGTTGTGGTGCCAAAATTTATGAACCTGTCTAATTTTGTTTTTATGCATATTGCATATTAACTGTTAATCCAATAAACTTTCTGTCAATGAAATTTTAATGTAGTGTGCACCCAGGAAACAGTTAACCAGTAAACAGGAGTGCAGTTAATTGAAACATTTTATATATATATATATATATATATATATATATATTTATTTTAGAGATCCAACGTTTCAGCTGACTAAAGCTCCTGTGTGGAGCTGAAACCTCCACTTCACTAATCCTGTTGTCCTGCTGACTTGGTGTGAACTTCGCCTTGGTGTGCCCTCACCCTGTGCAACATATATATATAATTTTTGTGTGTGTGTGTGTGTGTGTGTGTGTGTGTGTGTGTGTATACTCAAGAAGGTTTCATCAAATCTTCCAGTAAGCTATGGCTGCATAAGAATAGTGGTACAGAAAATATCTTCTATTACAATGTATTATGACATACATATTCCACAGTGCTTTACAGAGTTTGTTTATCAGTCCATGCCCCAATGGATCTTACATTCTAAGTTTCAATTTCACACAACTGTGTAACACACTGGTGCTTTATATGCACTAATAATGTGGTCATTAATTTCCTTATCTCATGCCCTCATGCTATGGACAATTTTTTCAGGAACCAATTAATGCTAACTAGTGAGCCACCATGCTCCCCTATACACTCTTTGGCAGAAGTCATTATGCAAGTACAAGTGTAACACTGACTGTGCTGAGCAATCTAGCTAACAAATCTCTAAAAGCAGCAGATATTCAAACATAAATTTCAGATCAAACCTACCTTATGCTTTTAGTAGATACAACTCTATGAAACATAAAGTGGGCATACAAATTATACCAGCATATACTAATTTCCATTACTTTACAGTACTTTTCAGTACAATCCGTATCTATGAAGGCCTTGTTATTTTATTATATGATATCACTGTATCATTATTACTATTTTAATCACCCATAAATGCATATTTAAGCAAAAAATAGGCCATAAATAAGCACCTATGCTTTTTGCAAGCAAAGAACAAAGACAAGATAAACCCATTATTTCAAGGCAATGCCTCTTTAATTAAATCATGCAGCATGCGGATATGCCCGCTTGGCTGAAGTATTTAGCTGTGTGCAAACCTAAGACTGGATCCATTTGCTGAGAGAGGGGAGGGCAGAAGTATAAACTGCAGCAGTTAAGACAGAGGTAAGTTGAAGCTAGGTCACTGAAATTTAGACAGTGCTGAGACTGAAAGATGGAAAATAACTGGCGCATTTGGATCCACACCCATCACTAGCCATCCAGTAACCAGGGAGGCAGAACACATTCACACTAACTTTGAGCTGCCAACAAATAGGAGCGGCACAGCTACACATTTAACTATTTAAAAGCATAGTAACCCAGAGGAAAATATACACTGTTTCAAAACAGATTGATACCAGACCACCACCTTTTAAAAACATACTGTAACATTTATCAAACTCTGGTACTAGGTACTAGTTATAGATCACTCACCCTAAAACCAAACTTGTAATTGGAAAATTAAAGGCCAAAAGTTTGCCTTAATAATGAGTATAAATGCACACATATGAAAGTCAGCTTTGCAGCTCTAAAGATGAAAGAATTCACACACACACACACACACTGTTCACACTGACAAGTAAAAACAGGTAATTTAAAGTCTAAAATGTCACATTTCACCCAAAACAGGACCATTGAAATCTTTTGTGTAAAAGAGCTGTTCTTCTTATATGTCGTCATACTTCATAATATTCTATTTATAAAGTGTATTTACAATTCTGCATTTATGTACTCAGGGCTGACCCAAAGGAATAAGCTGGATAGGCGTCCAAGCATTCATGTGAATAGTATTCAGATGACATGCCACTCTTACACACTGCCACTCCACTGTTTCCATGTGATCACACTCTCAGCTGGGTTCCATATTTGCAAAAGCTGCTGCTTTTGTGACAACTGTGCTGGGAGCACTTTGTGACAGTTTACTCACGCTTCGGTACGGCCAAATGTCCACTTCCTTCCAAAAAAAATTTGCACCTGCAGCAGGCAACCTTGGAGGCTTTTTGGCTGCAAGACACAGCAGTCAGTAAAGAAAAAGCTTGCCTGCTTGGGCAATACTGGTAATGAAACCACTTTTTGCTGAAATGTTAGTGACAGGAAAACTGTAAGCTCCTTTTGATATTAACTTAATTAGTACGGAGAGATTGCCAGAGAAACTTAATGGGTGTATTTGTACAGATATATTAAATGAGAATGGTTCGCTCTACTATTTGTTTACCCAGCACCAGTCCAGAAACTGAAATATACAATCTTGAGAGTTTTGTAGATAAAATCACATCTTTTGTGTGATCTGGAAAACCATTAGCTCAATTTTAATGGTACACTTATTGCCTCTCCTTTTTAAGAGCCTTATTTAAAATTCCACACATATATTCTAAGGGTGAATGCAGGCACGTTTAACCCTTTGCCTTTTATAGTAGGGGATGAATCAGCTTAGCACCCGCAGATACCAGTAGGATCACTGATCAGGAACTCAAATACAATTTATGGCTTTAGTAATTAAAGACATTGCTGTACACCAGGGGTCTGCAACCTTTTCCCCTTTCCCCCTTCAGAGTCATCCTCTGCTTCCAAACATATGGTCCACTTTCACTACATTGGTGATATCTTAATAATCTGGACTGGAGTCATATCTTTCCACAGGGACTATAGCTCCTTCCACTCCACCATAAAATTAAAACTGAACTACTCCAAAACAGAAATCAATTTTAGACACCAAAATCCATATAAAAAACAATACTTTGGTAACATCCATGTACAGAAAACAGACAGACAGGCACACATTCTTCAGAAATTACAGTTCCCACCCCAAGGAAATCCATTTTATACAGCCAAGCAATAAGATATAACCGCATTTGCTTAGACCCCACTGTTTGGGATACAAGTCTGTCTGAGCTCAGGAGGGACTTCATCCAACAAGGATATAGGCCCAGAATGACTGACAGGCAAATAAAGAGAGCAGTTGCCATACCTAGGGAAAACCTCCTCAAATACAAACAGACAGACAATAACCATGTCCCCCTTGTTATTACCTATATATATGTATATTACCCCATGTATATGTAATATTACCCCATCTGGAGTCCATACGCAAAACCATAATGGAACTGCAAAAAATACTCCTTAATAACAAGAGGCTACCAGAATATAATTCCAGAACCACCACTCCTAGCATACAGACAGCCACCCCCCCCCAATTTAAAATACATTATTTTACATAGCTCTCTACAAGGCCCTGCAGAAAATGACAAATCTCCCTGCCTGCAAAAAAGATGTGAAACATGTGCACACATACATGCAGTAGAATAGACCGAGTACCAATACTTCACCGTCAACAGGTACACCAGATAAAAGGTTCATATTTACCTGCAAATGAGACATAGTAACATACATAGTAACATAGTAAGTTAGGCTGAAAAACGACACACGTCCATCAAGTTCAACCTTTTTAATTTGCCTGAGGGGGAAAAAATTCCTTCCTGACTCCAAAAAGGCAATCGTACTAGTCCCTGGATCAACTTGTACAATGAGCTATCTTCCATAACCCTGTATTCCTTCACTTGCTAAAAAGCCATCCAACCCCTTCTTAAAGCTATCTAATCTATCAGCCTGAGACAACATTGTATACCTAATAATGTGTTTGAAATGCCCCAACTGATGAGAAAACTTACCCCCTAGAATGTGGCCTGAACAGAGACAGGAGACATATGTCGAGATAAGACTTCACCTCACAACAAGGTGCTGAGTGTTTGCTTCCTTGACTAAAGCCAAAGTGCTTACCCGTATCAATATCTGGGCTGAAATATTGTTACAGGTCACAATTCCCATTTGTAGTTTATTTGTTACAGTCTGTTATGGAATTGTGAAGTGGATATGTTATGTTATCATATGTTATCTCACCAAGTGGAACCGGGCGACTGATCTCCCAGAATCTGACCGTGTGCCCTAAACCTTACCCAATTCTATCTTGGTCCAGTTCAAACTATGTAACCTGACTGAATACAGACCCCTGGACTATTTACAACCCATCCTAATTACTTTTATTATCTCTACAAGTTATCTCTGTCTATCTGTACTTTCTAACTTGTTGTAAATAAACCCTTTTGCAGTGATCTAACAGTATATATATATATATATATATATATATATATATATATATATATATATATATATATATATATATATATATATATATATATAAAGCTTGCAATTTTTACTTATTCAGTTAGCCAAACTTTACATTTTCATCATTTTTTCAATGGCTAACATGGTAGAACATCTTAAAACTATTAATAGTCACAGAGAACAAACAGCATTTTTTGGTACCATCAGGAAAGATATTTATGTAAAATCCAGGAAAACATTACTTAAAATCAAGGAAATGCACCTATTGAAATGCATTCCGGGACCACAAATAAAAAATGTAAAATGTGGGAAAACTTCAAATCAGGGTAAAGGGGACTTTGTCCTAGACTGAACACCATAGCATTTTCTGGAGCTAGGATGATATGCAATATGGCATATTGGTACCAGAGCCGGGCCAGGATGGCCAGGCGCCATAGGCAACTTGGCCTGTCGCGGTGATGACTGGGTGCATGCAAATAGAGACGTGTGTGCATGCGAAAATAGATGCACGCGGGCAAATAGATACATGCGGGTGCATAGACGTGCATATGCAAAGGATAGTCGGACAGAAAGGGGACCAGACTAGGAGGCAGAGGCCTGGTGGCCCCCCAGCTTTGTGCTCTTGGCTCGGGTCTACTCTGCCTACCCCTAGTTCCGGCTCTAATTGGTATATTTAATCTAGCTGCATCCTGGTTTATCTCTTACCTTTCTAAATTATCCCATAGGGGTGTACCAAGCTTCTGTATTTGGGCCATTTTTGATCTGCATATATACTCTTAGAATGTTTCATTCGGTCATTTATTTGTAAGCTAATGATATTTACATATATGTACCCTTCCCTTCAATAACCTTAGACTTCCATGGCTAACTGCCTCCTTTCTATCTCATCCTGGATGAATTAATGCCATCTCAAACACCCTACACACCCTTTTGCTACCAACAGAATGTTCATTAACCCTAGTACTGCCTGTGGTGAATTTTGATTCTTCCCTCTTTTTCATTAATAACATCAATAGCACCAGGACTGGACTGAGAATCAAAATAGGTCCTGGCATTTCAGGTACACAGAGGCCCAATCAGCCCACATAGAGGCCCAAACAGTCCCCATCAGCCCACTAAATACTGACTTTCTATGGCACCTTATAGCAGCCCATCTGGCATTTGCCCTAACCCACAGATTGCCAGTCCGGGCCTGAATAGCACAGACAAAACCAAATGCTTTAGAGGAACAGGAGAGATTTTGACAACATTACATAACAGCAGCAGTTAAAACCCTTTACGCCTTCATCCTGTACCAACTGGGCTCTTGCAACCTACCCTTTCTAAACACCACCTATCTCAAAAAATAACTTACAAAATCCAACAAAGTCTCTTGTTTAATGTACCTTCTGGAGCATATCATAAGCTTTAGCATGTATGATGCAATGCTTCAACCTTAAACTGGCCATAGACGCAAAGATCTATGGATCCACTCTATTCCAATGGCAATACCAGTCATCTTTCTCTTCTACAGGCCTGTAACAGGCAACTAAAAGAATAACAGACAGGAACAGCAGAGATAACTGAAAAAACAGCAGAGAAATAGAAAAACTACCTAAACCATCCAAAAGTGCAACGTGACACAATAAAGTACCCTGTAAACAAAAGAGAAAGGTTAGATCAGTTGATTTTAGTTGTTTTAATATACAAGGAATAACCTTTCAGATAGTTTAAGAGTGCTACATTATTCGTTTATATATCTTTCAAGTCATAGCATATGGATTTATGGTTACTGGTACTTATGGTCTGTTTTCTCTGTTACACCCCTGCATACTGCTTTATCTAAAACTGGTCTTCAGAAATGCTGGTTTTGTTATACTGGGAAGGGACCTCTATCCTCTAGTGCAGTGATCCCCAACCAGTAGCTTGTGAACAATGTGTTGCTCACAAACCCCTTGGATGTTGCTCCTACTGGCCTCAAAGCAGGTGCTTATTTTTAAATTCCAGGCTTGGAGGCAAGTTTTAATTGCATAGAAAACAGGTGTACTGCCAAAAAGACCCTCACGTAGGCTGCAAGTCCTCAAAGGGGCTGCCAAATAGCCAATCACAGCCCTTATTTGGAACCCCAAGAACATTTTTCATGCTTGTGTTGCTCCCCAACTCTTTACTGCTGAATGTTGCTCATAGTTTCAAAAGGTTGGGGATCCCTGCTCTAGGGGAAGATTTACTATTGGTCGAATTTGAAGGTTAAAAAACCCTTGAATTCGACCATGTGAATAGCTGGGGAATAAAAATCCTTCGAATTCAAATATTGAATTTTACCGCAATTCGATTGGTCGAACGAACAAATAGCAAACATTCGATCGATAAAATCGATCGATTGGAACGATTTTAACCACTCGATCGAATATTTTTATTCGAACCCAATTCGGTAGCTTTGATCTGGCGAACTAGGCAGTCAAAAATTTAAAGGGGAAGTACTTAGACTATTGAATAGTCCAGGGGTAGGGAACCTATGGCTCTAGAGCCAGATGTGGCTCTTTTGATGGTTACATCTGGCTCACTGCCAAATCTTTAATAAAAATAATGGGTGGCATGACCTGCGCTCTGTGGATAGAAGACATGTTCTAAGCGGAGGCCACACCCTCCTCCGCATCACATCCGCATCCGGCTTCGCTGCGGCCTAGCTCCCATCAGCGTGACGCACCGCTTTGCATCCTGCTTCCACAGCCCCTGCTCTGCTGGGTGAGTTCTGTTTGTGGGTTCCCTGCACCCATGGATAAAATGTAAAAATCAGCATTGGACAATTTACAAATGTACAGTTGGTAGAAGTAGCATGTTGGGTAAA
>CM044443.1:53667736-53703526 GCA_024363595.1 Xenopus borealis
AAAAAAAAAAAAAACATGTTTTCCCATGACAGTTTCCCTTTAAAAAAATTAAAAAAAAGAATTTCAGTGCAGAATTCTGCTGGAGTAGCACTATTAACTTGTGCGTTTTGGAAAATAAAATGTTTTCCCGAGACAGTATCCCTTTAATAAGTTTAGGGTAGAACTACACAATCATTTCTTGTCAGATCGATGCCCAGCAAGTCTCACGCATCAAAATAGAATACAATTGGATGAAAATTCACAGGTAACAACTACACGTTTCGACTGTAGGATGAAGATGCTACGTCCACATCAGACAGTCGTGTTGCGTCGGATGTATTGTAGTTCTTACCTGCGATTTTTCATTCAGTCCAATTAGAATTGTGATGCCTGTCTCCATCCAACATGCGTTTTGTCCCGGGGGTTGATCAGCAGCAAAAGGCTTGTGTAGTTCTACCCTTACTTAAAGTAGTAGTCCTAGTATGAAATAACTATTCTGCTTGAGTGCTGGCTTATCATTGCTTTGCTAAAACTGAACAAGAAGGTGGTCCTTGTAAAGAACATACATTGTTTTTAATTTATTTAAAGAAAAAACAAAATAAACAGTCTCTCCCAGCTGGTACTTTTCTCCTCTCAGAGCTGCAGAAGATGAAAATCCAATAAATTGTTTCACTTAGTCTAATGAATTGGGCCAATACAAAACAGTAGAATTTGTGATAAGCAAAGATGGAAACAGAGGGTGGCCATTAGCCTGATTTTTGGTTCCAAAAATCTAAATATTTAGGAATACATACACTCTAGGATCTAGGAGGCATTAAGGAATGTAGAGCATCAGAGATTTTTGTTTGCTTTTGTAAGGGATTCTCCACCTACTGGAGATTATTATTTATAGTAAACAGAAGGAAGGGAAAGTGAAAATAATGCATTAACCTCCAGAGTGCTAGAGAAGTTTGCAACACAGCATGACAACCTACTATGGTATTAAGCATCACAATAATTAAACTTAATGTTAAATTTAGATATTTTAGCTTTTGTAAGCATGCTATTATAGTTTTCAGTAGTATGAAAATATATATACACACACTAACAGTGCCTTGCAAAAGTATTCACCCCACCCCCCTTGGCATTTTTATTGTGAGGCAAACAACAAATATCAACATGCATATTCCCCTTTAGTAGCCAGACAAAGAATAATTTTATATGTGTAAAAGCACAAGCTTTTAGAGACCTAGTGCACACCATTAATTAAGGATTAATTTATTAAAAACAACAGGTACAAAGTATGCTCAGTGAAAGGTCTATTCACTAAACTCATATTGAGCGAGGAGTATTACATTTATCACATGTATTACATTTATCCAAAATGGCATGGTATAGCTCTGTTGAATATGAAGATACAAATTTATGTTGTTGTTGTCAGACCCTCTGAAAGTTGGTTTCAGCTTCTGCAACTTTGAATTCCCTTTCAATTTGAATTGTCTGTAGTTTTGAACATTACAATTTTTTTATCTGCTCAAGTGAACATCAGTATTTGTATCTGTTGAAAATTATCTTGCACCACTGGCACTTCAATTAGTGAACTGTATGTAGTGCTATGCAAATGTGCCAGTTGCCATGCTTTGCATTCTAGGCACACTGAACACCCATTGATGATTAGTTAATTGTGTAACGCATTTCACAACACTAAAATCAAGGTGGGAGAATTCTTGTTTTCACTGACCGTGACACTAACTGCAACACACTATCATCCTTCTCAAGGCTTAAAAAATGAAGAAGAAACAGCAGAAATTTCATTAGTTCATTGGCCAAAACCCACCGAAGGATTTGGCCTACAATTAAGTGCCCTTGTGCATGAAATAAATAATTCATACAGATTCTTTATTTAAAGCTACATTAAAATAGCAAGTTTTTATTTTCTGGTCCTTGTGGAATCCTTGAGTGTCTGAATTGTTGATGCTGGCCAGAGCTGGGCCAAGGTAGTTTGGCGCCCTAGGCAAGGACTTCAATCAGTGCCCCCCCTGTTTTGTAGGACCATTTCCCACCTAATTACTTAGTTTTTTTAATAAAGAAACATTACAACACATTAATGAATTAAACCTTTCTTTTATATAAATATGTAATGTTAAGTCCAACCAGCAGCACCCAAAATATTGCCCCCAATCTGTAGCTGTACCAGCCAGCAGCACCCAAAATATTGCCCCAATCTGTACCTGTGCCAGCCAGCAGCACCCAAAATATTGACCCAATCTGTACCTGTGCCAGCCAGCAGAACCCAAAATATTGCCCCTAATCTGTACCTGTGCCAGCCAGTAGCACTCAAAATATTGCCCCCCTAAATTTGTACTTGTGCCAAACAATGCATTGCCCCCCCCAAGTCTGTACCTGTGCCAATGTCAAACAATGAATTAATTTGCCCCCCAGGCCCCCCTAAGTCTGTACCTGTTGTGCCAAAGTTTACAGCGTCTCTGTTCTTCAAGTCCACACAGCACCCACCTGCACCGCTGCTCTCCAACATGCCAGGACCAGGCCAGACATGCGCAGTTGCGCACAGCTCCCCCTCCCTGACTAACATCATGGTTCCAGGCACACGCCGGAACGCCACTTATTAGTTAGTACAGCCAGCGTCAGCCGTGTGATGCGCATTGCGCACAGCACAGGCAGCAGTGCAGGTCATTTGTCTTCTAAACAAAAAAAAAATTCTTTATCCTCAAAAGTACGCCCACCTATAACTGCGCCCTAGGCGGGCGCCTACTCTACCTACCCCTAGTTCTGGCCCTGATGCTGGCAGATTAACACAGTGTATTGAGGGCCTGGTGCACCTGGCCCACCTTTTCAACCTGATGAGAGTTGCAATGCTGATCTCATGAGCCCCCTTTATTGCTAAATGAAATGTGTATCAAAACCCACCAAGTCATTGGTTTAACCAGAGGACTTACCAAGAGAGTCCTCAACCATTAGCCTCCATTCACCCCTCCACGCTTCCTCCCCACATAGTCCACTATGAAGAAAAAATTGCTTAAGTTGCACAGACATCTTCATGCAGAGTAGCGCAGGGGAGCTAACTGCGCATGTGGTATACATACCTAATGCGTATGTGCTGAAATGCTCCGTAAATAGCCAAAGGGTAGAGGAGGATCCAAATATAATGATGATGGCACATGTGAGCTCCACTGCGTTACTCTACATAGAGTGGTCTGTGTGACGTTCAGCAGCTTTTTTCTAAATAGTGGACTATGTGGGGAGGAAGCAAAGCGAATGGGGGCTATTAGATGGGGACTCTTTAGCAGGGGGTTTAGTTCTCCTTTACAGGGATTGTTCTCCTTGAATGAATAGGAAGCAGCCTGAATAGAAAGAGTAATTCATAGTAACAATACCTTATAGAGCTGTTTTTTTCTGTAAAGACCCCATTTAAAAGCTGGAAAGTGTTAGAATAATTAAAAAACAATAAAAAAAAAAGAAAAAAACTAAGGCCAATTAATCAGTTTGGCTAGTCTATAACATACTAGTTAGTTCAACCATGGTTTTAATCCTATCAATTTTTTGTAAACTTAGTTAGAAAATATAGCATCTTTATTTTTTCTGTTACTGTTCAATAAAGCCAGATTTTTCTTTAATATATTAACCTTGCTATATTTTCCCTTTTAATAGGTTGAAAATCCTACTTCTTTTGTACACAAAACTTAATTTGTATAACATTAATGTAAAACATAAAATAAAAATATCAATAATATTCTAAAACAGCATCGATCATGAGATACAGATATGCATAGTGCATGGTTGGAAAATACCCCAAAATGTTACAATTCATCCCCAGCAACTGTAACAGTATCTCATGCTAGCCCTCCAATTTACTAAGGAAAAATTGATCCCGAAGGCAAATAATTATTATAGCAGCTAAGAGTGATTAGCAAATTAAATACTACAAGGTATTTGGTTATCTCCTTTACCGACCAATCAGTAACTTCAATTCAACTGTGCCAAAGAAGAACTTTATAGAAATCAGTTTTTCAACAGAAACATAAAGAGATGGCTTTCCTTTCGGTTATGTGTCTATGCAAATCAAATATGCAGGCTCTGCAGGTCAAAGGCACTGCAACAGTCTGACATCCTTTTTGCTGCAGCATTTTCCCTCCCCCACTTCTCTCAAAATAACTGCTCATCCACTGTCTCCCCACCCCCTCTGTCTGTTTATGAAGTCTCAGGAAATACCACAGCTCACATTCCATCTCTACCCCAGTGAAAGGAGACCATGTGACCTGCAAGGACCTGTATTTCTCACAGGGAAAGAGGGTATATTTTTCTGCTAAAACTTTTGCTCACCTCCTCCCCCACTTTAGGGATCAGCAGTTTTTTTTTTGGACAGAATATACATTTCTTCCATGGGATGGGGGGGCTGAGCATCGCCCAAGCTGGCTTCAGGCCTTTCATGATATGACCAACTCACGTCAGTGCTGCATTCTTCCGAGAAAAGCATTTCAGGTCAATGAGCATCTATCCATCCTCCCTCATGGTGAGGATTTGGTGGTGAGGAGTGGCAGAAAAATCCCAGTTGTTGTGTTTGCAGCAGTTAAAATGTTAAAAGTTATGCTACTAGTTTCATTAAAACATATTTATACAGAGACATCCTTAATTTCCTTGGCAAAAAAATCCTTGGGAAATGTGCAGGGTGAAAATGACAGATAAGCATGAATTCCCATGGCTGTGGACACTAAAGGGTTAATGCACATTTAATCATGATCCCTTTTGAAAAACTTTGTTACATTTCAGTTTTCAAAAGGCAAGATTTTGAAACAATTTCCAGGAACTGTACAGCTAAAAATGCTTTGAGCTTTAAAAATCAGTAGTAACAGAACACACAGTTTAATTAACATATACACCCCCAAAGTCTCCACTGCTATGAAAAATCAAACATAGCCACCTAAATCTATTACAACTGCAAGAAAATTCACCAGTAAGACTATGGTTTATGTGTACAAAAATTACTGTGTTTTGCAGGCATGATATTACACTGTAATCAAAAACTGCTCCAGTTTCAGGAACAAAGAACAGAGACAGACTTACACCAGGTGGGATTCTCAGTGGAGAGTTCCCTGCACTTTAATAGGTAGCTAGCCCTGGGGATATGGGTATACATTTTGCTGTGGAAAATTGATTTGAGCATATAACCCTGATGTTGCTGAGCATTTTTAAGGTAAAATTTAGTGACAGTGATAGAGGGCAGCACACTTTTCCAGGGCAGTCCTACCATTAAATTGGTCATTTTGTTGTGCTTTGCACACTGCATTCTGGCCCTGATGGCAGACAGGGATGAGCTCAGTATGCTGATTCACTGCCAGACTGTAACACAGTAGCAGACAGAGCTTAACTGGTAATAAAAGCCAAGGGCTTCCTGAGACATTGTAAGTACAATACATGATGTAAACATGTAATTTTCAATGATAGTTCCACTGCACTGAATCAACACTCCCTGAAACTCCACCCAAGATATCCATGTGTTTGCTACTAAACTTTAATATACATGTGATGCTTGCGCTGCAAAGTAGTCTATTTCATTACTGGTGGTCCTTTTTGACAAAATAATTCATTATGAAAAGATAACAGGACCAGTGTGCTGTGGCCCCAAATCTTTAGTTGTTCTAGGATCTATACACTAGCCAGGGACCACCCACAAAGAAAAATTTGTCCCCAAAACATGGTCAGTCCCCGGTGTTTGGGGACACACTATGCTGGGCTACCACTTCTAGCATGCTGAAACCATTCATATATTAATGTATGTTGTGATTTGAATTTCAGAAAAAAATGTAAATTTGGTTTAGCAAACAGTGTTTCCAACTCCTTTAAAACACAGTGTGCATCTGAAATTTTGGATTTATATTTATGTGTTGGGAAAGGTTCCCTCTAAGCTGTGTGCTAGTGCACACACATACAAATTGTGAGGCCAACACACATAACCAATTGTGGTGTGCACAGTTACCTATTTTTAAAAATGTGCCTACAAGTTAAAAAATGTGCGCACAAAGGATTTTTTTTAGCCGAGAAGGAATCAGAAGAAACATTGGTTTTGGGAGACCCAATTATCTTAAAACTATGATCTCATACAGAGGGGTCTGTGCATCAAATTTACCTCCAAAGGAGGCCCTGAGCCAGAGGGGAAGCAAATCGGTAATGTAGTCGATCACATACAGCTTTGCAGAATCATGTAAAAAAATAATGTATTATGTCTTAGGCCCGAATTAATCTATGTATGCATGTCAATTTTGAATGTTATTCCTTTTATTTGAAAAACATGCATCATTATAATTTCCACACAATTACCTACTACAGTTGTTCAAGGTTACAAGATGACAATAGGAAATCACATCCATGCATTATTTTTTTAGAAATGCCTCCTACAAGTCCAGACAGTTTCTATAATTGCAGCTACTTCAGTCTGAAATTGGTCAGGCAATTGTTGGCCAGACTTGATAAGGGATCTCTCAGCTTGCCAGTATGACCTTGGGGAAACTGACCTTGTACTCATAATTCCTGGCAGCATCTCTAACAAATAGCATAGAATCTGTTACTATGCAGGAACAACACAGAACCAAAGAACACTGGAAACTACATTAAAACTCAAAAAATTCATTCATTAACTTGCAACTACTATTTGTTCATGGATTGTGCCTTGCTTAATTTAAGTGAAACATGTGGCATCACAGCTATTCTGAACTACAACGCCCAGGGTCCTCCTAGAAATCTAATGCTTTGTTAGCATTCCTTTGGCTGGAATGCTGACATTTGTTAACAACCCTAAAATAACAAATATTAAGTATTTTTGCAACTGGCTAACATGGTACCACAGTTTTTGTTTTGTGCTTTACAACCCTAAGAATCCCATGGGCTGAGTATGTTCAGGCCAACTTCCACACAATGTTCACAGACTGGTTGGGGATGAACTTTAGCCTTCATTTTACTCCTATAGAGCCCCGCTTCCCCTCCCCAATGGTCGTCTTTTTATACTCTCATGTCTATGTGCCCCACCCCTCATGTGACATCAGCATATGTGGGTTGAGCGTGGGATATTTGGAAGTTCTCAGGTGCTGGAGCACCAGGTTAGCTAGAATTTGTGTCGACCTGCACATCACAATAAGACACAACCTGTGTGCGTCAACTAAAACCTAAAAATTAATATGGTTAAAATGGTTATTTTATATAGTAGACTGCGCACCATCTTAAAGTTTCAACATCTCAACAGTAGAAATGATCCAGGACTTCCAACTTGTCTCAGAAGGCCATCATCTTGGCAAGTGTCTGCAACACTCACATGCTCAGTGGGCTCTGAGCAGCTGTTGATAAGTTTAGCTTAGGGGTCATCACAAATTTACAAGCAGAAAATGAGGTTTGTCTCTAAGTTGATTTGTTTGATCTGCCTGTCCCACACTGATGGCAGCCCTACCCATCCATACCTGTATATATTTCTCATAAAAAACAAACAAACAATATTATTAAAATTACAATATGTACTATATATGCATCTCTGGAAACACAAGATTGTTACTTATCTGATCTTAAATGCTTCAAATCAACTTAAAGGGGAACTATCTCAAAAATGAAAATTTTATATTAGCTTTGGCATACTGAAATAAGAAACTTTTTAAAAACAAATCTTCACTGTTCCGCTATCAGCATCTGTTTCTCTTCATGCAGGAGTTGGGTGTCAGGTGAAAGATCCAATACATCGTATAGTGGGGATCCTTTTGCCTAGAAGATGTATTAGAGATCACTCTATTAAAATCACCAGAAATCATGTTTCTGTACATGCAGAATTTGTGGAAAAGGCAGTTATTTTGTTAGATTTTTTTGTAATGGAATCAGTTTTTGATTCTGCATGTAGAGAAATCGGATTTCTGGTGATTTTAATAGAGTGAGCTCTAATACATCTGCTAGGAAAGGGAGCCCCCCGATAAGATATACTGGATCTTTCATCTGACACCCAACTGCTGCATGAAGAAAGAATAAAGATAAACAGAGCTGATATAGGGATAGTGAAGATAAACTTGATTATTTCAGAAACAATGCAGAATTCTTAATTGAGTGTATTTAGAAAGTTCCTTATTTCAGTATGAGGAAGCTTATATTATATTTTCATTTTTGCAATAGTTCCCCTTTAAATAAGTAACATAAAAGTTTTTACATTACAGTCATGGCTTTGTTTTTCCCTTTACAGAAGGTAGGACAAACAACCTGATAAATTCCTTCATAGCAACGGTATTGGAAGTCTATCAGAAATAGTCACAGAAATTAAATGCAATTCTTACCCACATGTGCCTTTCTCTTGGGCGGTCACTGATTCCTCACTTATCTAAATCCATTGTCCTGGAAGACATATAAAGTCATAAAACAGATAAATAAAAACAGGTAGCAAAAGCTAAGAAAGAAATGAATAGACTGAGGAAAGCTCAGTAAAACTGGCATCACCATATGTAAAATACTTTACATATGTGATCCAGTGAACTCACGCAAAAATGCAGCAGCAGTCATTTTCAAAGAATTACATGGGATTGCTGCATGTTAATTGTTTTACATGGGGCAATTCTTGTTTGAACGGATGAGAATGTATTTTTGTGTTATTTGTCATCCACAGGAGATTTGTCGTCGAATCAGTGGTAAAACAACCTGTGTGTTAACCTTAAAGTCATTGAAAGGTATTTTTTACGGTGTGTGTATCAGCAGTCTGGGTCACCATGTAATATTTAATTTTATTACAGAAGACAGTGTATCAAAATCACCTCCAAAATGTTCTTTAATGCTATCTTAGAGCAGTGCTTTACAGGACACTAAGTTTGAAGCAACACAATTTGAAGTTCATTATTCTAATAGGCCCCACTTGCCTCATAATGTTAATCATTAATTAAAAAAAAAGTGTTCTATTAATAATATTCCTTTAACAAAAATATGAAAGGTGACAAATAAATAGTTGTCCTAAATCTCACCCCCAAGTGGCTTATGATTGCTAAACATCCAAGAATAACTATAACAGCAAATACACACTAAGTAAGGGTCACACCAAACCCCAATCCAATATTTTGGGTCCAGATTGGGCTATTTAGCCATGAACAGTACACCAAAAGTTAGGCTTTGGAAACAGAGCCAGCGACATGGAGGATGAGAATGCAGTGCTATTGGTGTTTTAATGGCCTAGTGCCTCAGGTGATCAAAGTAGTTATTGTCAAACAAGTAAAATTTCTTATAAAAATAGTTAATTTGTGTCAATAGCTTTGATTTAATATCCAAAAATAAGCTCCTTTGTAACAGTCCCATGTAGGGTTGTAGGGTCCACTTTGCGCTACAGATACAGACGAGAGTTTGCATTTCGGCACCAAAATCAGTTGTGTTGGCCCCAGGTGCAGGCAAGGCAAGGGGCTGACTGCAGTGCAGTGGCTGATTCTTGGCATGCATTTTTCAGTAGGTCGAGTTTCACCCATGTGTGACATTGCCCTTTTTGTCTCAGTGAGATCACACTATGTGGCTCATTAGTAAACTAGCCCCAATACCTTTAAAAGAAAGTAATATGGCATGGCTTTATGTGGCCAAAAGCCATTTTTTTTCCTTGAAGGAGGACCCCTTGAATTCACATAGAACTGCACAGTAGATGCTATTTAAAAAAAAAAAAAAACCTGTCCATCATTTCAGCCTTTTTTTGAAATTGAAATTTAGCTGCTAATCCAGAGGAAGGTAAAACAATTTGGCTTAGGGGAGATACTTTTCTAGCTATCAAAGGCCAACCAGAGTGGCTCCTTCATCAACTTTCTGCAAATTTTAGTTAAACTGGTCATACAAAGGCAGATTTAAGATGCCAATTTGGCCCCTTCAGATTGATTAATTAAATGGACTAGCCTGACCTGGCCAAAAATCAGCAGGCATCTTAGTCAAATTTAGTCATAATTTATTTAAGCTTAGTTGTGCTTGGATCTTTTCTTACCACCAAGAGCAACAGCTCACAGTTTTTAAAGCAATTGTTTATGAGCTGATTTAGGCGACTAATCTCCCCGGAACGCTACATGTGCCAACAGCCTAAGACTCCTATTTGTTAAAAATTGTAAAGCAATACTTAACTTGTTGGTGCTATTTAAATAAATAATTATGATGGTTTGACACAGCAGTTAAATCCTTTGGCAATACCTAAGCAGAGCTACTCTAACACCGACTTCCTACATAATAAAATCATTGCTTCATAAAACCATGCTGAATACTGCTGTTTTCTCCTAGATAAAATCTTCTAGTAGCTTGCCCACAACAGCAGTCAAACTTTCAGGATAATAATCCACTGGTTGAAACAGTAATACCTTTTAAAATATTGGACATTCATCATTTTCCACGAGTCCATAAGTACATACCTGATGAAAGGAGTCTGATAAAATCAACCCCGCAATCCTGTGCCAAACATGTTTAAACAGTCAGAGTGGCAAAGTTGTGTGTAGTAAAGTCTGCTTACATGTGCATTTCACGGTAATGTCATAGACTGTCCTATTCTTAAAGGGCATCAATCATAACAAATCATTTACTAAGTAAATACACTATATGAAAGTTGAAGAAATCCAATTTTTAAAACAGTTAGAATTGTTTGTATAATGTAAATCATCAGATCACTATACCTTCTGAAAATCTCCCCAATCTCCACTGCAGTTCTAGTTAAGGCAGGCATCTTTGATTTCACTGGCTCCTCCTACCTATATCTTCACAGCCAACTGCAGCTCTGAAATCTCGCACATGCTCAGTTGAAATTTCTTGGTTGCCTAATAAACCTTCTAAGCTTTTTCAAATCTGCCAAATTTCTGTGTTAGCTGCTGTTCAGTAGTGCTGCCACCTTCTGGAAGTTAGTGTGTGCTCTTCCTTTGCATAATGACATCACCAGCAGGGGAAAAGTTAGGGAAATCTCGTGATACTTCTAGTGGAGGAGTTTACTAAAGCTAGGCATTCTGGGTAGAGTACTCAGGGCAGTGCTACAATCTGAGCATGCTCATGAACTCATTTGCATGTTGTAGTCACAGTATGGATTCCCTCTGTGAAAGAACCCATTTGACAAAGTACGGGATTTTTTAAAAACTGCTTTAAAAAAACCCCAAAAAACTGTATATTTAGTTTGATTAAAAGTGTTTAGGGTTGTACAATGAGCAAGAAATAAATAAATATATACTGTAAGAAGGCTGATGTAAACAAAAGGAAGATTACATAGACAAATAATGAATACTGAAAACTCTAAATATTTGGCATGAACATACATCTCATATCCGCTAGTATCAAGACAATTCCTCACAAAGACAAAATGAATGGAAAATGTTACATGAAAATAGTGAAAAGTATCATCACATTATTTGTGAAAACAATTTTAATCACATAGCTTTTATTGGCAAAAGCTTATATTGTACTATGTGGTACATTGGTCAAGCCTCCTGTACTTCTAGCTAAATAACGGATACAGATCAGAGCACTGCACTTAAGACAGCATGCAGCTTGTTGGAAAGAAAGGTTCCTCCTCCCTTCTCTACAGGAACACAAAAGAATTATTTCCTAATAAACCTCCGGTTCTACCACTCTTAAAACATCCGGGCAGCTTTATGTCCTTTTCTCCAGAAAGCTACGCAGGATGGATATGAAACAGTATAACATTTTCAAAGAGCAGCTCTTTCAAGCAATGCTTTGATTATTATACGCAGGAAAGAAAAATATCTTAGGTCTAGTATCTACACCCCAGAAAAGTAGTGAAAGGGTACAGACATTTTCTACATGAACCAGAAAATAGATCTGCCATACTGTACAAATGATGCATTACTTAATAAATAAACACATACATGGATTTTCATCTTCCAATACCACAGAAACAAGGGGGTATCTAGAAAAATTAAAAAGTGCAGTCATTTGTTTTGTCCTGGAGAGGTGCAGGTAATTTCAGAATCTAGATCTCGAGATTTGGAACATATTCAAAGTAATCTTAGTACTAAATGATCAGCATAGCTTTAAACTGTAGCATCAATAACCGAGGATTGGAAATATGGAATATACTGTGCTGCAGTGAGCTAATCAACAATCCATGAGCAGACTGCTAATGTTCTTCTTCCCGGCAGATGGATAGCTGTGCAGAAACAGTGCTTGGAGCTGCCAGGGACCAACCAATTTTTCACTGGGGAATTCTGTGCATAGTGACAAATTCATAACTGTGGCCAAACTCACAAGAATCCTCATGGCAGTGGGTGACACAGTGTTCACAAGAGATATATTAATTGATGCAGGCAGGAATATGGATAAGGGAGGTAGGCAAGAGGAAAATGACATAAAACAGAACATAAAATCTGGGCAGGCAATAGAGACAAATATCCTGCTAAGCTGCCTAGCATAGGGGCTGTAGTTGAGTGCAGATGGGCCACCTGTTGTGCATCATTACTTTAACTAGTTATGCAGCTATCTTTGGTTGTCACTGCAACTTTCATGTTAGTACCTAGGGTTGCCACCTGCCCAGTTTTCACACGGACAGCCAGACTTTTGTCCAGATTAGGAAATCCGGACAGGCCATTGACGTTAATGGAATGGTGATCAGCCAATTGCTATGTCATAAACCCACCCCTGGAATCACTAATCCTACCCCTGATATCACCCACTCCACCCCAATGTCACCCCCCCTCCCCTGTACCTGGAGTTGAGCTGTGGAAAAGGGGGCAACCCTATTAGTACATCATTAATAAACAAGTCATGTCTGGACTAAAACTAGTGATTTCTTCCATTAAACCAGAGCGGCTTATTTGTCATGCAGTATTAAAAAAAAAAACTTTAAACAAGTACCATTACAACTTGACATGATAAACATACCCTGTAGATAAGGCACTGGTGGATTTGAGGTAAGAAAGATTAAGTGTTTCGATTGTAGTCAATTTGAATTCAGACTAGACCCTGGATCAACTTGTACTATGAGCTATCTTCCATAACTCTGTATTGACTCACTTGCTAAAATAAGCCATCCAACCCCTTCTTAAAGAAACACTGACACCAGAAAATAACATTTTTTAATGTCTATCATCACTGTCTTTGAATGCTATTTATAATTTTGCCATAAATGTATTTGCCTTATGCTTTTACATTACCTATCGGATTCCCCATGTTCCTCTATGAGGGGGCTGCCATATTTGTGCAGCAGGATTCCGTTGGCATTAGAAACTCCAACCAACAGGTTGAGTAAAGACAGTCAGGTTGGCAAAAGTCAACGCCAAGTAACAAGTGGAAAATGGTCAACACGACCTATAGTTAACTTTTCATGTAGATTAATATTTTGAAAAGAAATTTTTTTGTGTCAGTATCACTTTTAACGTAGGGTTGCCCAATATCACTTTTAAGCTAATGTAATCTAATGTATAAGCCTGAACAACAGATTCAGGGAGAGATTTCCACATCTTCACAGCTCTCACTGTAAAAAACCCTGAATATTTTTTCTTCTAATTGGAATGGGTGATCTCACATCAGCTGGAAAGACCTACTGGTAAATAAAGCATTGGAGAGATTATTATATGATCCCCTCATATATTTATACATAGTAATCATGTCACCCCTTAAGCACCTCTTCTCCATCGTGAACATCCCCAATTTGGCCAGTCTTTCTTCATAGCTAAGATTTTCCAAACCTTTTACCAGTTTAGTTGCCATTCTCTGTACCCTCTATAATAATTTGTTTTTAAAAAGTTAATAAGGGGTTGTTTTACTGCTGGTAGCAAATATAGTTTTTTTCTCTCTCTTTCCCTCTGCAAATTAACAGGAGGAGTTAATCAGGTAAATTCTGATCAGGCTTGTGTTCTGTGGTTTGAAACCTTAAATCTTCGATTTCATAAGCAAGTGTGGGAGCTGCTAAGCAAGCGTTGCATGTGATCTGTGTGTTGCATGTGAATTGAGTGTTAAGCAGCGTTAAAAACCTTAAAGCGTTTAAAACAAAAAAGGCGTTTGTGAGGAATTGCATTTGGGAGACTTTAAGTACCCAGTATAACTATGAGTGCAAGTGGGTTTGCTTGTCCGGTCACATGTATGTGGTGTTGGAGCAGCAGTTCCATGCAGTACTTACATGTGAAAGATGTTGGTGGGTTTTCATCTTGTAATCTGAACTGCAGACTCTAAGGGGGGAACTTGCAGCACTGAGGGCAGCAGCAAACATGGGGGAGAAAAGGAGGCTCACAGAGCAACCACTGGCAATGGCTAGTGGAGTGGGTGGATTAAAATGGGCAGTGGAGGCTAATGACGGAGGAAAAATTGTGACAGTCAGGAGGGGAAGTAGGGGGGCCGGTCCACGGCTTGTCCAAAAAAGCAAATTCGCTGTTTTGGCAGAAGATGCTGTGGAGGAAAGCTCTGACGTGTATGGAGCAGACTGACTCTCAGAGCACCCTGGGAGGCAGTAGTTCTAATATGGGTGGGGGGGGGAGGGCAAGGAAGGAAAGGCAGGTTCTAGTTATAGGGGATTCAATTATTACAAAGTTGCTGTAAGTTGCCGTAAAAATTCAGCATGTGGTGGAACGAGTGCACTGATTATTGGGAGGGGATGGGGAAGACCCAGCAGTCTTGTTGGTACACATAGGTACCAATGACAAAGTTAGAGGAGGTGGTGAAGTCCTCAAGAACAATTAAAAAAAAAACTAGGTGTAAAGTTGACGGCGAGGACTACCATGGGAGATTAATGTGATTGGGGTAGGGAGGAGGGATTTGGGGTTCTGGAGAACTCGGATGATTTCTCATTTGGCTACAGGTTCTTTGCTAGGGATGGACTGCACCTCAATGATGATGGTGCAGCTGTTTGGGAGAGAAAATGGTTAGATGGTTGGAGGAGATTTTAAACTAGTCGTGGGGGTGAGGGTTCAGTAAAAGATTCAGGGGAAGACGAGATAGTGGGCAAAGCAAGGGAAAATGGGGTAGGAGATTTGGTTGGAGGTACTGTTAAGGATATGGAGGTCCACGTCATTTGTTAAATATGGTACCAGTATTAAATGTGTGTTTACAAATGCAAGAAGTCTGGCTGGTAAAATGGGAGAGCTGGAGGTGCTGATGCTGGAGGGAAAAAATTATGTGATTTGTGTGACCGAAACATGGCTGAATGAGTCGCATGACTGGGCAGTTAATATCAGCAGCTATACATTGTTTTGTAGGGACAGAAGCAATAGAAAAGGAGGAATGGTATGTGTTTGTTAGGCAGGATTTAAAAGCTTATATAAAGGAGGAGGTTATGTTAGAAAATGAGGAGCAGAAAGCTTATGGGTGGAGTTCTTCAACAATTGTAAAGAGTCCATCAAATTAATTGTAGGGGCATGCTATAAACCCCCTAATGTAAGTGAGGAAGAGGCTAAGCTCCTGATGCAAATAGAAAAGGCTGCTAGTTTGGGGAAAGTAATCATGGGGGATTTTAATTTCCCAGATATTGATCTATATTAATGGGAACAAGTTTATAAACTTGTTGCATGACAATTGTATGGCACAGGTTGTTCTGTATCTAGTGATCTGAAATGACACAGAACTTATAACAAATGTGCAAGTCATTGAACCCCTGGGTAATAGTGACCATAATGTTATATCATTTAATGTCTGTTGCAAAAAACAAATATATACTGGGGCAACAAAAAACATGAATTTTGGAAAAGCTAATTTTAGTGCCTTGAGGGCTGCACTTCAGAGTACTAATTGGGGCATTAAGTTTTCAGGTAAACCATAAAACCAGAAATGGTTGTCATTTAAAACTATATTTAATCATAACTGTTCTCAATTTAATTTATTCCCTTAAAGGAACAGTTACACCAAAAAATTAAAGTGTTTTAAAGTAAAGAAAATATCATGTAGTGTTGCCCTGCGTTGTTAAAACTGATCTGTTTGATTCAGAAACACTACTATAGTTCATATAAGCAAGCTGCTAAGTAGCAATGGCACAGGATAAGTAATGGATAACAAATAACATTATGTACTACAGAGCTTATCTACTATCTGCTGTGCAACTTGAGCCTTTTCTCCTTTGAATGTCAGCTTATTTATATAAACAAAAGAAGGGTTTCTGAAGCAAATACAGCCATTTTACCAGCGCAGGGCAACACTGCCTTATATTTTTATTACTTTAAAACAATTGAATTTTGTCCTGGTCCCTTAAGGAATAAATATAGAAATTCTAAGAATCACCCTATGTGGCTTAATATACAAGTAAAGAAGTTAATAGGAAAGAGAAAGGCATTTAAATACTACAAACCTAGATGTAATGTATTTGGATTTTGCCAAAGCGTTTGATACCGTGCCCCACAAATGACTGCTTTGTAAACTAAGGTCTGTTGGGCTTAATGAAGGCGTTTGCACATGGATAGGAAACTGGCTACAGGATCGGGTACAGAGGGTGGTTCTTAATTGGACATTCTCTACTTGGAGTAAGGTTCTTAGTTGGGTCCCTCAAGGCTCGGTATTGGGTCCACTTTTATTTAGCCTGTTCATTAATGACTTAGGGGAAGGTATTGTAATTAATGTATCAGTGTTTGCAGATGACGCAAAACTATCCAGCCCAATTCATTCCATCCTGGATGTGGCATCCTTGCAAAAGGATCTTGACAAACGGTCAATCTGGGCATCTTAGTGGCAAATAAGATTCAATGTTGATAAATGTAAAGTCATGCAACTGGAATGTAAAAATATCTAAACCACTTATACCCATAATGGGATTGCTCTAGGCAAATCCATTATGGAAAAGGACCTTGGAGTTCTTGTAGATGATGAACTTGACTTTAGCAAGCAATGCCAGTCAGCAGCATCAAGGGCAAATAAGGTCTTGAGCTGTATTAAAAGGAGCATCGATTCACAGCAGGAAGGGGTCATTCTTCCACTTTATAGAGCATCACTCAAGACATTTTGAATTAGAGAGGGTACAGAGAAAGACAACATATATACATAATATGGCCAAAAGAATGCAGACTTCTGCCTTTCCAAAACCTTATCCCAAAAGCAGGGGTGCTAAAATTAAATGGTCTTTTATTTCCTACACTACTCTACTGGGATTTACTTCTATTTACCACCAGTGTTTGAACTGGAGTGAAAAAAGTGAAGGGATGCTCTGTGTGGTGAGAATACCACTTTGGTTTGTCCTTCTAATGCACAGTTTAATGCCCAGTATGCACAGATTTACCTAAGTATGTGACTTGTGCTTATGCCTTTTCTTGGCGGTCAAGCCAGCTTCTGCAAACACAGCTTCTTGCCTGTGTATTGTGTGCCATAACATAACACAACCCCATCATATACTATATTACCCAAGATGTTTTCATATATACAGTATCATTTTCTAACTATTCCTTAATCTGCTGTTCATACCTTCATTTTCTCTGTTTCCAGTTTTCTTCTTCTTTCCTTTTCTCTATAACCCTCTTTGATGCCTCCACCTTCTTTATCTGTTTAACACTTTTCTATTTCTTCTCTATTTCTCTCCCACCAATCTTTTCTTTCCTTTTATCTTCTATATATTTTTTTTTTTTACTCAAAGAAGCTTTATTCAAACAAGCACATAGGTTAACAGAGAAAGTAGACCACCTAGTCTTCGATGCAATTGTTATACACAGAAGGGCTTACATTCTAATACATTGTAAAGTGACATATTAATTTAGTGCCATATTAGATGGCACTTATTATGTTAGCCTACCACATCCTAAGCATTGGGATCGTTTCCCTCCCTTCCCTGATCATTCCAGTGCCGCCAAGTCACTATATACTTTAAAAGTTGACCTCTTTTGTCCAGAATAGTTCGTTCCAGTTTGGCTAAATCATCCATTGCTTTTGTCCATTCCGAGTGTGTCGGGGGTAAGGGGTCCTTCCAGTGCAATGTGATAAGCCTTCTGGCCTGAAATAAGGCTTTTGTAACGAAGTGCAAAGTGTTAGTGTCCAGAGATACTCCAAGGTCAATAGAAAGTAAACAGTTCCGTGCATCTCCCCTTCCCCAGTCAGGTATTTTAGCGGACAACCATGTGGTTATTCCAACCCAGTACGGTTGAACAATGGGGCAGTCCCACAGTGTATGCAGTAACGTAGCAACATTTATTTTACATCTGATGCAGTTGGGGGTTAGGGAGAGTTTCATGGCATACAGACGATGTACAGTATAATAAGCTCTATGTATTAGGTACAATTGCAGCAGCGAGTGCTTATATGAGTGTGCCACTATTTTGGGAGTGCCCAGTACCCACTCCCATTGGTCATCATGAATAGTACCCAGGTCAGCTTCCCAAGCATCCCTTGCTTTGAGGTCTGTGTTTATATATGCTGGCTTACTTAACTGCTTATATAATATAGAAATTTTCTTTTTGTGGTTAGTTTCCAGGAGAGCATCTACTATTGGGGAGTTAGCAATCATTACCCCTTTGTCATGGGAGAGTTTAGTCAGTGTTACATTCACCCTGTGGTGGGTTAGCCATTGCGTGCTAGGGAGATCCCTTTCCTCCATCAGACGTGGCATTGAAATAACTTGGTCATCAGCCCATATGTCACTTAGGGTATGTATATTAAGGTCTAACCAAATTCTAGGGGGGTTCACCCTGGCTAGTGCTAGGAATTCTGCGTTATGCCATATGGGGGTTTGTGGAAGATAGGCCACATGTTTCACGATCTTATGTGCCAGTGTCAGCACTTCACCCTGAAGTTCCAGTAGTGGTGAGCGGGCCGCTTGTGGCTTCTTAATCAGTACCATGGGCCAGACTGCAGCTGGGTGGGGCCCAACCGTGGACCACAGGTGGTGAAGCGGGGGGGGATAGGTCCTGATGCATCATTGGTAGAATATGTGTAAGTTGGGAGGCTACATAATAGATATACAGATCAGGGAGAGCCAAGCCCCCACAATCCCTGGGTCGCATTAGGGTAGTTAGGCGCAACCTAGGCCTTGAGGTGCCCCAGATAAACTTGCCGCAGAGGCTGTGCACTACCCTAAACACTTTTTTGGGTATCAGGATCGGTGCGTGCCATAATATATACAGCCATTTTGGTAAAATAAACATTTTAATAAGTTGGACCCTCCCCGCAGGACCCACTGGGAGGGATTCCCATTGTCTGAGTTTAGTTCGAGTCCAGTGAACCAAAGGGTCCATATTGAGCTCTATGAATCTCGTCAGGGGTAGTGCTACCTGAATGCCCAGATATGTAATTGAGTTTGCGATTTCCAAAGGGCAGTCAAGAAGGTGTTCGCCCTCTTTTTGCTTATCAACTAGGAGCAGTACTGACTTGGCAGTATTGGTCTTAAGGCCTGACAAAGCTCCAAATTTTTCGGTCTCTTCGATTAGATGTTGCAGTGACTGTCCCCTGTCCCCCAGGTACACCACCGTGTCATCAGCGTAAAGTTGGATTTTTCCATGTGTGAGCCTTGCTCAAATCCCTTGATGTGGGGATGAGTCCGAACTGTCTGGGCAAATGGTTCTATCGCCAAGGCGAATAAAAGGGGGGAGAGGGGACAGCCCTGACGCGTCCCTCTGCCAAGCACAAAGCTTGATGTACTCCGTGAGTTGAGTCGCAGGGAGGCAGTGGGGCGTTCATATAGGAGCTTTGTCATTTTAATGAAATTAGGTCCAAAGCCAAATGATGTCATAACCTGCCACAAGTAAGGCCATTCTACAGTATCAAATGCCTTGGCTATGTCTAAGGCAGCTATTGCTCTTGTACCCACATTGTCATGTGATAGTGAAAGGTTAAGATACAACCGTCTAGTGTGTAAACTAGTAGTTTTGCCGGGGATGAACCCTATTTGGTCGGGATGAATAATATGAGTTATGACTTTCCCCAGCCTTTTAGCCAGTATTTTGGCGTATATCTTCACGTCCACAGTTAATAGTGATATTGGGCGAAAGGATTCGCAAAATTGCGGATCCTTTCCTGGTTTGGGGAGTAACACTATTGCTGCGTCGTATAAGGATTGCGGGAGTTGGCCTATGTCTAAGGCTTCATTAAACATTTTCAATAGTTGAGGGGCCAAGGTCTTGGCATGCCTTTTGTAAAATTCGATGGGGAGCCCATCAGATCCCGCAGCCTTACCTTGCGGAAAGGAGTCAATGGCTTCCTGAATCTCTAAAAGTGTTATAGTAGAGTCAAGGTATTCCTTAAATTCTGGGGGGAGGGTTGGTAGGTTCAGAGAATCGAGGAAAGCTACCGTCTCAATCTCATTAGCTGTGTGTTTGCTAGTGTATAGGTCTTTATAGAACTCCACCAGTATTTCTTTAACCTTGTCAGGTTCGGTATGGAGTGTTCCCTGTTTGTCTTTAAGGGCCGGTATGGGGGCAGGGGAAGTATGGGACTTAGCAATATGGGCCAAGAGGCGCCCTGCTTTGTCCCCGTATTCATACAGGTTTACTTTGCTAAAATAGTGTTTGTTTAGCGCCTTGGACTGTAGGTCTTGCGCATACCTTTCCTGCGCTTCCTGAAGCTTCTTGAGATTTTCTGGGGAGGGGAATGTGACTAGCCGGCTCTCGCACTCTAGCACCTTTTCCTCCAGCACCTGAGTAGCTTTCCTGGACTGTCTTTTGTGTTCAGCTATCTCCGAAATAATGGAGTTCTTAATATACATTTTAAAGGAGTCCCAAAGGGGAAGTGTTACCTCACAATCCTTGTTCAGTGACAGGAATTATTTCATGGTTCCCTCTATCTGTTTGTAATTATCCAATATGTTTAACCACACCGGATGAACGGAGGGTCAAGGCCGCTCCAGTTTTTGTGGTAATTCTAACCTAAGCTGCATCGGGGAGTGGTCAGAGATACCCCTTGGGAGATACCTGCTGGACTTGATGTACAGAAGTATTTTAGTATTAGTAAAGGCCATGTCTATGCGTGAGAGGGCCTGATGCGTAGCTGTATAGCAAGAAAATAATGTTTTACCGGGGTTAGTCACTCTCCATATGTCAATCAGCGCCATGGAGTCTATAAGTTTAGTTAGGCGAGTAGAGGTTGGTGGGGACCTATCAGCTTGCTTCCACAGCCTGTCCAAGTTAGGGGACATGACTTCATTGAAGTCGCCAGCAGCAATGACCAAGGCATGTGGGTATTTGGTTAAGTGGTCGGCCAGGGAGTGCAGGACAGTAGGGTCAAAGGGAGGAGGGATATAAACATTGGCCAGTAGAATCTCGCTGTTGTATATATACCCATGTATCAAAAGGAATCTACCCTTTGGGTCCAGATTTAATGCTATCAAATCTGAACGGGACTGATTTACCTATTAGCGTAGTCACTCCCGCGGAGTGAGTAGAGTAGCAGGCGTGGTACGCCCAGCCCACCCAAGGCCTCCTCAGTGCCAGGACCTTAGAACCTTTCAAGTGCGTTTCTTGTAGGAAGGCAATGGACGTGTTATGTCTTTTCAAGCAGTCCATTACCAGCCTACGCTTAATGGGACAGTTTAAGCCCCTCACATTCCAGCTAGTGATATTTATAGCCATCCTCCCTTATGAGTTGTGGTAAACCTGGGTATACATCCTGTACATTGTTTAAAAACATAGCATTCCCTTGAGTAAAACGTTTAGATGCATAAACATTGGTAACAACTTTGTGCAATAACTGTGCACTACTTAAAACCCCAAACAAATTAGCCCCCCCTCCCCTTCTAGCACCACCGTGTCGGCAGGTAGAACTGCTCCCATAACATCACAATGTTAACTTTAAATTTTGATTAGGGGACAGTCAGGCCACGTTGTGGCAATGGTAGGAAGATATTGCTGTTTTCAGCGATATTGGCCGAGGCCAAAGAGTGGAAAAATAAAATAGTGAAGAAAAATAAAGGGAAAAATGAACTATGGTATCCGATATGCTCCTGTCTTGATCCGCCGCAGACCCAATGGTCTATACATGTTAGCCCACGATCTACTGGGGGCCCCATTCTGCAGGATGCGTAAATGGTAGTGTCTCGTATGCCAGGTCGTGCCCAGAGCGATAAGAGTAGCTTCTCGGTTGCCCCTGGGACAATAACGGGCACAAGTGTGTAGCTCCGGGCCTACCTCCGCTCCTCTCCTGGGGCCTAACGCTCATTGTGTCTCAGAAGGGACCCCCTGGGCAGAGAAAAGAATTATAGACCACAGTACTTACATGGGTCTGAAGAACCAGTCAAGCGGCACCACATCCCGATGGTGTCAACCTACGCACGAGCTCCCTGTGTGTCAAGCCATTGATTCAGCTCCTGAGGCGATGAGAAGAAGTAGGTGCGGCCGTCTGCTTGTACGCGCAGTCTAGCCGGGTATAGCATTGCGTAAGTGTAGCCCGCTGTTTTTAGGCGTGTTTTCCCGCTTTGGAATCCGGCTCTTTGGCGTTGCACCTCCATTGAGTAATCCGCATAGATGGAGACTGTGGCGGCCTGGAACCTCAGGGGGGACTGTACTCTCGCCAAGAAGAGTATTTTGTCTCGGTCTCGAGCATTCAGCAACTTTGCAATCATGGGTCTTGGAGGGGCGCCCGGAGGGGGCTGCCTGGTTGGTATACGATGTGCTCTCTCGACAGCGAAGGTGGCGAATAGGTGTTCCTCACCAAAGGTTTCCCTTAGCCATGTTTCAATAAAGGTTTCCGCTGCCAGTCCCTCAGCCCGTTCTGGGAAGCCTATGAACCGCAGGTTACTCCGGCGAAGCCGGTTCTCTAAGTCGTCAGACTTTTTATGGCAGTCCTCTATGATTTTTTTCACCGCTTGGTACTGCTCAGGTAGTTTTCTACAGGAATCCTCCAGCGTACTTACTCGAGACTCGACCGCCGTCGTTCTTCCTCTCAGTTTTTGCATGTCATGCTTGATGATCGACAGGTCGATTTTGATCTCATCTGTTTTTGTATTTATGAGCGAAGTACAAGCCTCATTCGCCAATCTTATCTCTGACATTATGTCTCGCAGTGTCGGTTCTGTCGAGGATGTCTGAGATTCTGAGGTCGAGCCATTACTATCGATCAGTTGCTCAGCTGGTGCGCTAAGGCGTGAGGCAGGTCCTTTGGCCTTTTGGGCCTTGCCGCCGCCATCTTGCTGGGATTCGCGGGCAAATTTTTCTAGGCGGTTAGCCACCTCCGTCGCTCGTTTTGTGCCCGATTCTGGCCCATTAGTATTCTCTGTGGGTTCCTCCAGCTCACCAATGTCGCCGGGAAAGTGGGTTCAGCAGGGTTTTTAGCTGGGTCTGCAGCGGAGCTCAAGAACGTGCGTGCTTTCACATCAGTGACCAGACCACGCCCCATCTTCTATATATTTAACTGTATTTTATTTTACCTCTGCATTTTATTTGCATGCAGAAGTGGAGAGGATGGCATCCATGTGCATCCCTCCAAAATTCCAGCACCGTTACCACAAGATTACTAGTAAAACTGGGCACTGCTGCTGTGTGATCAGGTCTACATTGCAGATGGCATTCCAATTCATCCCACAGGGCTCTGCACAGGCTAGTAAGGGTCTTCCACTCCCATCTCAGCAAGCCCAAGCATTGCGCAATAGGGAATTATTTTGCTTTCGCTGCAACCAGTTTCCATACCTCAAACAAAACAAGTTCAGGTAGGTACAGTTTTCCTGACAAGTGCTAAACCCAGACTCTTTCCACGATCCATGAAATTGCTCCGGAGTCCATTGGCAGTACCATTTACACCACTCCAGCAGATACTTTGCATTGTGCATGATGAGGCTACATACTTGCATGCAGCTAAGGTTGCCACCTGTTTACCAGCCAGTGGTGGGGATGGGCACTAAAGAAAGCCTCTGTGGGGTGCTGCAAAAGGGGGTGGGGCCACGTTGCAAGAGGGCCCGAAGAAAAAAAAAAGGTACCTTTCCACCGATGGGCCAAGGGCTTTTCTTAAGGGTATTACAAATTACCGACAGCTACATTGCCGGTAAATTTGTAATACCAGCCCCAGCCATGGCAGGTATTTTACCGGCTATGCTGGTAAAATACCAGCCGGTTGGCATACCTATATACAGATTCTTACCCAAGAAAACCCCATGCTCCCAACAAATATTATTGTCCTGATGTCAGTGTGGAGTGCAGTAGTAAATTTTATACTGCCGAGTAATTTAAGAAAAAATGTCCATATATGTTTGGTATGTTTTAAAATATATTTTCTGAAAAGAGATTTCTCATGTAACAAAACAATTACCTTATGAACTTGTGTTTAAAGGTGGGATCAGCATGGCGAAAAGACTGTATAACATCAATGAGCCTGTACTCTGTAAAAAAGCAATAAAAGATTCAAACTAAGCTTAAATAGGCATAAGAGAAAGTAAGATAAAGTAATGGTTCAGCTACAAATAGGTAACACAATTTGCAAAAGAATCCTGCAAATTAAAGAATCATTCTCTCCTTCCCAGACTTTTCTTTTCCTCCCTTTAGGAGGAGGTGGTGTAGGGTGGGGTAAAGTGTGCAAGCACTTTCATAGTCCATCTCCTCCCTCTATGCTCTCCAGGATTTCAATGAATCACAGCACAAGGGATCATTATAACTGCAAAGTTTTGCATGCCAAACACGCTGAGACAGCAAGGGTAATTCTTACAGAATATAGAGTACATAAGACAACACTGCAGACCTGTGAGCCTTTTACAGTGAGAGCAGAATAAGGGAAGACATTAGCCTTAATATGAAGCTCATAGGGTACTTCTCTTACAAAAGGAAAACATTTTTTGTATAATAGGTACCGTTTAGTAGTCATTTGTCTTTAAAAAAAAAAGAACTGCAGGTATAAAAAGAGAGAAAACTAAATGATATATTTAATTTATATAGCATCAAAACATTTACGTAGTGCTTTACAGAGAAGTCCATGCTCCAGTGAAACTTACAATCTAAGGTCCTTATCACACTTCATCAGAAGGCAATAAACAAACAAGGCATAAATGAGTGAACGACTAAACTTCCAAATGGTAGGAAGTGACAAGGACCTGCAGTTCCTATTAATTTCCTAATCTGCAGATACACAGATAAAATGTTCAAACCTACCAACCCCAGACCAACCAATCTTTATTTTACATGGATATCATTCAGCATTAGAGGGCCAGCATACAGAGATACATATAAGTATAGCTATGTTTCATGTGATTTTGTGTGTGTGTGTATGGTCAGTACAGCTAATCAGCCATTAGAAAGGTGAAGTCCTGAGGCTTCCATTTGAATGATGACCAATATGAGACAACTGCAAAATGGATTTCCTGTTTTAACTATTTAGACAGGTTGACCAATCTGAAGGGATTTAAAATGGTCTGTCTAAACTGGCCCCAACCCCAATGTACACTCATATGCATGTAAGGCTTAATTACATCATTGTCTTATACAAAAATGCAAATACTAAAGGTAAGGTTTTCCTTTTCAGGAGTTATTTACCCTTACTATGGACTGAATGGCATCCACGTAAAATGATCTAGCGATAGTTTCCAATAGGAGCAATATACCTCCTTAAGTCAAGAGTGCAAAAAAATATGGCTAATGTTAAAAATGCATTCAGCCTATGTTTTCAATAAAAAAACAAAAACTTTTGTTAGATGATGTAGAAAACACCGCCACTGTGACACAGAGGACCACTTTCAGTTTAAACCTCCTTAGTTCTTCAGATCTAACTCACTGAGAACATCCCTGTATAATTACTTTCTACTTATCTGGAAACTTGAGGAAAAAAAACAGCAACTATGGAAACTAAGGGATGCCTTAAAGGAGTTGTTCACCTTTGAGTTAACTTTTAGTATAATGTAGAGAGTGATATTCCGAGACAATTTGCAATTGGTTTTCATTTTTTATTGTTTGTGGTTTTATAGTTATTTAGCTTTTTATTCAGCAACTCTCTAGTTTGCAGTGTCAGCAACTTGGTTTCTAGGGTACAAATTACCCTAGCAACCCTGCATTGATATATGAATAGGAGATGGACTGAATAGAATGATAAGTAATAAAAAGTGGCAATAACAATACATTTGTAGCCTTACAGAGCATTTGTTTTTAGATGGTGTCAGTGACCCCCATTTGAAAGCTGCAAAGAAACAGAAGAAAATTGCAAATCATTAAACTATGAAAAATAAATAATGAAGACCAATTGAAAAGTTTCTTAGAATTGGCCCTTCTACAATATACTAAAAGTTAATTTTTGTAAACACCCCTTCAATATCTCTCTTTAAACTAACATTGCTCATTCTTAAAGGAACAGTAACACCAAAAAATGAAAGTGTTTTAAATAAAAAAATATCATGTAGTGTTGCCCTGAGCTGTTACAAATGATCTGTTTGCTTCAGAAACAATATTATAGTTCATATAAACAAGCTGCTAAGTAGCAATGGCGGAAATTGAAAAACGGCTACATGGCACAGGATAAGTAATGGATAACAGATGTTCTGCAGAGCTTATCTGCTGTGTAACATGAGTGTTTCTCCTTTGACTAGTTGCCCGCATGGCTACACAACAGCTTATTTATATAAACAATAGTAGTGCTTCTGAAGCAAACACTGCAGTTTTAACAGTGCAGTGTAACACTGCATTACATTTTTATTACTTTAAAACAAATTTCATTTTTTGATGTTACTGGTCCTTTAAGAGAGGGACGTGTGAACGCAATAGGGAACTTGGACTATAAGCTCTAGTGGGGAAAATAATTTTTAGAATGATGTATAACCACTGTAAAGAGCTACAGAATATGTAAATGGTAGTTACATAAAGAACTAATAAAACATAATCTATGCTAAGGATTTGTGTAAACATTGTTAACCATAACTAGTGATGCATAGGCTAAAACAAGGGATAGCAAAAGTTTTCATTCCATGGGAAAATATCAATAGGACTGTGGCTTGCATTTGGGAGTCATTTTATTGGACAAAATATATAAGACTTCTGACAGGTTATTGTGTATCAAACTAGGGAAGGATTGCATTGTTATTTTTATTGGCACCACTGGCCAGGGAGCAGAACTTAAGAAAACTGTAACAGGAGAATGTTTTGTTGTTCTGTATTTTAGGGCTGTAACCATCTCATACTGCTATGAAAGTGGAATTAAAAGTTAAAAGTTTTTATTCTGGGAGCACAGAGCTGATTTTGGACAGAATATGCATTTTTAAGCTTTTTCTGGCCACAATCATCTCTGTATGCATAGTGACAGGTAGATAAATGGGCACACACACGTGGGTGGGGCTGACAAACTTTTCTGAATCCGTGTTTTCACATGTTACTATAGCCTAAATTGTCTCTGAACATAGCTCATAACACTAAATCGTTAAACTATAATTGTGCAAAGACAGACACAATTACATGTAAAGCCGAGGGCTAACGGAAAGCTCTGCCCATAGAAGAGTATATCATAATGTGACACTGACATCTCATGGAAGTGCAAGCAGGTCATTGATAACTAGTAACTTCTAGGAAAAGAATAAAAATGTAGATGTAAACAGGGCTTCTTCAGTAGAAAATTATAAGGTCAAAAGTAATATATATATATATAACTTTTGACCTTGTAATTTTCTACTGAAGAAGCCCTGTTTACATCTACAATTTTTTTCTTTTCCTAGAAGTTACTAGTTATCAATGACCTGCTTGCACTTCCATGAGATCTTAAAGGAGGAAACATATACATATATATATTACTGTTAAGCTTCTAATCATCAACTGAATGTAAAAACTCCAAGTCAAGCTCTGGATCATCTTCAAATGATGACACACAGCCAATGAGTCCAGTAAGGGGCACAATCTCATTTTCCAAGAATGCAATTCTCTTCATAGCAATGAAACAACACCATCTACCCCATTCCATGACATCTCTGCAATACTAAATAGCAACAGCATAGTGTTTGGAGGCTGTATGCACCCCAAACTCTCCTACTTTGTGCCCTCCAAATTCTTCTCATACTCAATTAAATATGGGGCCCTTCTGTATCCATTATTTTCTGAGAAATTTAAGTTCTTAGTTCTGACAATGCTTTTTTGAGGTTTTAATTATAAAAATAAAAATAACTGATGGCTGATGTTTGCAAGCAAATTGAAGAAATAGGTAGTCAGTGGATACCGATACCTTGATAAAACTGAATACATTTTTGTGAAATTCTGCACCAGTCAGAAAGACTAAATACACATTTTCCCTAAAAAGTGGTTTTGTTTAAAAAACAAAAAAAACAAAAACAAAAACTGTGTAGGCCCAGCAAAGAGGTAAAGAAAAAAGTAAGAAAGAAAAGAAAGAAAACTATATTATTATTATGAAAGTGTTTTTTAGGTTTGGAGACATTACTTAATACATATACATATATTTTTGATTAAAAAAAAAACCCTTAAAGTAGGATTTCAGAGAAAACAGTTTTAAAGAATGAATAAAAAAAAATATTCCTGCAAATTAGTAGGAGATGACAACTCAAATGGGAATTACCGCAGTAAAAACATAATTAAAAACTTGATTGAAGTTAAACAGAATTTGCATAACATTGCAAATTAACTTTTAACGCAAAGCTTTCAGCATGAACGAAATAAAAAGGCATTTCATTAGAAGGCTATATTAAAAAATATCGAACAGAATAGAGTATACGAAAGACACATTGTTTTCTAATAAAACAAATTCTGAAGTCAGTAGTTTTTGTCAGTTAGTTAGTAATGGGGCTGCAGTCTCAGACAAGCTTGCTACAATGTCAAAAGATTTCTTATTATTAGATTTCTGACCTCAAAATAAAAACTAACTTTGTTAATATGGGGTTTTACAGAAATACCTGTAAATTATTCACATTAGCAAAATAAATTCTGTACCCCAGAGCTAAAAGTAAAGCATTGAGATCCACATCTGTGTGGCACAAGCCTAATGGTTTCACTATACCACTTTCCTGAATAGTCTACGGTTACCAAAAAAAAACATTTATATTAACTGCATTGCTATAACAATGGCCAGCAAGCATGTCAGTAGTGGTACATTATGTCCTAATTTAGTGTATTTTTCAGATTTTGAAAAGTTGCACCAAAGTGAACCCAAATATTATTTATTAATATTGGGCTAAAGGAAACACTGAATAATATGTAATACATAAAGCAATAATGTTTAATAATGTTTAATGGTGCAAAAAGAATTGTTTATTTTTATGAATATTTGCCTTACAGAAAGGTATACAGAATTGTCTAATTAAATTCAATAAACTAGTCTTAATAATAAAGCTTTTCCAGACCCTCATTAATGGTGATGAGATAATCAGCTTCTGGCAATCAATATGTTAAGCTCCTTTTACAAGCACTTCTGTGTTTGTATGCAAAATCACCAATTAGCCCACCAAGTGGTGCTTCAGTTTGTTCCCTTCACCTTTTTGAAGAGGCTATGTTTAGTCAAAGGCAATACAGTTTACCTGAACAGCAGTATTAGGCATTGACAGAACAGCATCAGAACTACTTGAACCACACGAAGGCTAACTTCAAGATCAAAATGGTTTTGTGCTACCAGAGCAATCTAGTATCTAGTTAGCACTTTACATGGTATGCAAACTAATCCATTGATGTTAATTTATAGTAGTTCTCGTAATAAACTGGGTTCTTAAATGACATTCAGTCTACAAATTTTTAAAGATGAGTAGTTTACAGGGATTTTTAAAGACGAGTAGTTAAGGGGGGAAATTATTTATTTACATTTTAAAAAGATATAGTGAGTCATTTGCCTACTTTTAAAAGTGTACTTAAATGTTTAAAACTCCTTTATCTTTTACATCAGTAGTTTTGTCATGTTTTGAAGCTGAGATTTCAGCTCCCTTTTTAAAAGTAGCATTTAGGCTATGGGCACACATATGATTTTCTGTGGTGCATCCGTCACCACAGTTACAGTTTTTAAAAAAGCTGACTGCTGCGTATCAGTTTCCAGTTAAGGCTATGGCAGCAATGCATCTGTCAGCTTTTTTAAAAAACGCGGCACAAACCGCAATGTGTGCAGACATATGTGTGTCCATAGCCTAAGGCCCTAAGCCAATTGTATCCACTGGTGAATCCAATATTTAAGTTCCATTGAGCAGGGCCCTCTTTATCTCTTGAATCAATTCTCTGTTGTACTTTTGGATGTAACCTGTATGTTCAATGTATTTATTGTACGGTTTATAATAATAATATTTTCAAGAGTACATGATTTTGGGTTCTTAGGGTAAAGGAGCATTTGCCCTGTATGATCTCTAGTCCGTGATTGGTATTTGTGTGAACCCTGCCAATTCACTTAAACATCAGGCCACAACTGTTCAGAAACGCTCAGTGACAAAATTTTGAGCAATACGCTCAGTGACATTACATTAGCATGGGTAATTAGAAGAGTTGTTGTGTCACTTTCTACAAGCCTCAGTCCACCTTTCCTTAATTGTTATGTAAACAATAACCCTATAAACTGGGTTCATGTTGAATAAAGTTGTAGGAATATTAATTTAATAATGCAAAGTTGTCTCTGGAAATATTTATAAGTCAGTTAGCCAGTAACGATACAGAAAAACTTAATATTTAGTGGAATCCCACAGGTGGCAATAGGTATCCACAATTGCTTGGGCAGTTTCACATACATGTAAAATCAAGGAGGGAGGCTATTTTGGTATACATTTACTAGATGCTGAAATACAATGTTCACTTATCATTCAACGCTCAAAAGTAAAAACATGAAAAAATACTTCTTGGCCATTCTTAAGAATAGTCAAATCCATATCCAAATCTTTGGCCAACAGGCCATATTGTTGAACGTGGATGATTTTTAATGCTTCTTAGTGTTGATGTTTCAGCTAAAGAAATGCATAGTATCAGCATAGTAAATGGTTTAGGTTATGGGACCTAGGAATTGTATTCCCACATTTAGCAAAGCTCTGGAGACCATGGCAGCAAGAAGTGATGCCATTCTCAGGATGAGGTATAGAACTGAAGGATGCCTTAAGGGCTTTCCTGTTCCAGTCCAATTACTGCTGGGTCTGATACTCGGATCCAATACAGCATCACTCAGTTGCTTTGCAAGATTTTCCTACACTGGACACACCCTGATAAAAGCACTTATATTATGATTATAATGAAATGACAAGTACAGTGTTCTAGGAAGCATGTTAGACATGAAGAAATGGAAAGAAGCAACATAGAAATTCACGATTTGTAAGAAAAAGTATTGTATTGTGAGTTATAAGGAATTATGCATTTTATAATAACAGTAAACATATTAAACAAGTAGCATGGCAAGATTAACCGTGATAAAATGTTACACAGATGTAGTGATGACAGACCCCATTCAAAGAAGCAAAGTGGTTATTCTGCATTGTTTGCTACCATACAGATCACAGTATAAAACAAGGTACACTCTGTGCAGATTCAACATACTGTATAACATATTCCATAATGATGGTTCTATAGTTTAAAAAATGCATACCATTCCATATCTGTAGAAATCTAATTTCTTTTAAGAATTAAGTATATTTTAACAGTAAATGCTACAGTTGCCCTGCTTTAAACTGTTTCAGGGTAACTTGGATTTATTAGCTGTGATTTGGTATTTTGAGTACTTTGGAGCCAGCCTCAGAGTACAATGAGCTCTGCAGTTTCCTAAAAGGTACAGATGTTTTAAGTTAGGAGCACCTGGAAGTAATTACTATCCTGTCCCTCTAAGAAAGAGTATTTGTTTATAAGTTAAAGATGGAAGTTAGTTTCTACAACAACCCCATCCCTAGTGCTATAACATTCATGACATTTCACATCAGAAGTGATATGGAGGCATTTTTTTTTTTAGACAGGTGCAATTTACCACTATCCTGTTCATACAAAAGGACAAACTTGATTATGAAAGACAGCAAAGAGTAATATTCTGTAAGATTTATGTCAGTTGGTTATTTTTGTCTTCAGTTCAGCAGATTCTGAACTGTGTATATACACATTAGGGAAAATGAGACCAAGCTAACAGTTAGGAATATGCAGTCTTGTGCTTTCATTCTTGTACTTCAATGCTGCATCCAACATGGAGGCGCCCATGGTCCCCACGTGCAGTAGCGTTCTGTCGCCAGCACCCGACGTTATGATGTCACACACACGGGATCAATGCCCAATTACAGCGTTTGCTTGGAACATTCCTGGGTGTCTGATAATTCTTGTTGACCTGTTTCCTGGACTTTTGACCCTGCCTAGACTTTGACACTGATATTATTCTGCCTGCCTTTGAACTCTTGCCTGGACTTTGATCACGATTTTGCCTGAACCCTTTTGTACTGAAATTTTGGACTTTAACCCCTAAGGGTTCCTCCTTGGTCCGGACTACTCCCACTGGGAGCCGATAGACCCACCTGACATTATAATCTCCTCTGAGGAAGCTGCATCATATGTCAGAAAAGCCTTTGGGGGGCTGGACCCCACATGGAAGCATATGAGACTCAGCAAGTCCGCATTGAGCAAGTGCTTGATACGCTTATTTCTCGTATGCCTCCCACTCTTCCAGCCACGGGGAATCCCTCTGCTGCGGTTGCCCCTTTGATGCTGGACTCAACAGCTCATGAGCCGCATATCCCTCCTCCTCCTCGCTATAGTGGGGACCCACTAGCCTGCAGAGGGTTTGTTACTCAGTGTTGTATCCAGTATGAATTTCAACCCTCACAGATCTCCTCTGAGCGGGCAAAAGTGGGTTATGTGATGGCTCGTCTGGAGGGCAAACCACTTGAGTGGGCTACACCCCTCTGGGAGAAGAATTCTCCATTTACCTTGGATGCCAAAGATTTCCTCCTGGCGTTCTGTACTGTGTTTGATGCCCCGGATCGGGTCACTAATGCCTCATCCCGGGTTCCTGCAAATCCGGCAGGGAAGTCGCAGTGCCAGTGAGTATGCTATTGACTTTAGAACTTTGATGGTTTGCTTCACCTCCTGTCCTTAGACATCCTGACCTTTTGCAACCTTTCTTTATTGAAGTAGATGCATCCGATGTGGGGGCTGGTGCTTGCTCAGAGGCAAGTCGCACATGGGAAGCTTCACCCTTGTGCTTATTTTTCTGAGAAGTTTTCTCCTGCAGAGCAAAATTACGATGTGAGTAATCGTGAGCTCTTGGTGGTGAAACTTGCACTCGAGGAGTGGTGACATTTCCTGGAAGGAGCCCCTCATCTTGTGACCATTTACACGGATTGCAAGAATCTAGAGTTCATCTAGAGACTCTCAAGAGACTGAATCCCTGTCAGGGTCATTGGGAACTCTTCTTCACTTGACTTAATTTCATCCTTACGTATCGCCCTGGCTCCAGAAACTGTAAGGCGGATGCCCTATCCAGAAGTGTTCTCCCTGAGGGACACATCAGTGAAGACAATGAACCAGTTTGTTCCTCCCACAAAGATCATTGCTTCCCTATTTCCACAAATGGCCAGCCAGATCCTATCCGTCCAGTCATCTGCTCCTGCATATACTCCCATTGGTATGGTTTAAGTGCCACCCAAAAACCACACACCCATTCTTCAGCAAAGTCACTGCTCTAAGCAAGCTGGACATCCAGATACTCAAAAGACCTTTGAGCTTGTCAGTCTGGTGGCCTTCCCTATGGAAAGATGTGAAAGACTTTGTGGCAGCCTGTGCCATCTATGCCTCGTCTAAATCCAGCCACTCTCACTCTAGTGGGTTGTTGCAACCTCTACCCATTCCTTCTTGACCTTGGACTAATTTGGCTATGGACTTTGTCAAATTACCACCTTGCAAGGGGAATACAGTGATATGGGTGGTTATTGACCGCTTCAGCAAGATGGCACACTTTATCCCTCTTTGTAAACTTCCCTCTGCCATGGAACTTTCTCAGTTATTCATTCAGTTTATTTTCCGTCTGCATGGCTTCCCGGCAGAGATTGTATTGGACAGAGGTTCCCAGTTTGTTTCCAAGTTCTGGCACTCGTTATGTAAAAATCTGGGTATGGCTCTTCAATTATCCTCTACCTATCACCCTCAATCCAATGGGGCAGCTGAAAGAGTAAAAGCGCTGGAACAGTTCCTGAGAAGTTTTGTATCCCTCTGCCAGGATGATTGGTCCGATCTACTTCCTGGGCGCATACCTCCCAACATTTTGGAAATAAAAAGAGGGACAAAAAAAAATTGCTGCATGTAGCACGGCAAAATTTTTACACAACATTTTTGTAGCCACACCATGTTATTTTACAAAATTTGGCAGGTTATGAAAGATTGAAAATATTTTTTTCAGTAATTACAGTTTTACTAATGAAGGCGATTGCTCTTTAAGGTGAGAGTAACTTTTCCCAAGGGACCTCCTTATCTAAACTGTTACAATTACTTATTTTCATATATCAAAACTGTTACAAAGCATCTTATTGTGAGGAGATCTTACCGGACGTCCCAGGATGGCCGCATCCCTCCGGTTGATCCACCTGCTTCCGCTCCTGCCTCAACGCTCCCGCGACGGAACGAGGCGCGCGCGTCAACTTTGACGCTGGCGCTTATGTGTCGGCGTCGACTTCGTCGCCGGCGTCGAAATGTCAGCGTGTCGACGCAGTGACGTCATCGCGTCCAGTTTGGCGCCATTCTTGGCTATTTAAACCTCCAGCTGACTACAACCTATGCCCAAGTATAGGTCTTAGTTACTAAGTTCCTGGGTGTGACTTTCTACTACTGATTCCTGTTTTTGACCCTTGCCTGAACTCTCGACTACGAACCTTCTCTGCCTGGATTCACCCTTTTGCCTGGACTTTGACTACTCTTTTGCTTAACCCTCCGGATACTTCGTTTGTATTGGACTCTGCTTCTCCCTTGGTCCGCAACCTCACTCCGGAGCCTTCGGGCCCTGACATTATACTTGGGCCATGGACCCTTCAGGAGAAGCGCAGCCTGACTTCGGTCGGGCCTTCCGAGGTCTAACGGCCCGTATGGACACTTTCGAGGCTCAACAGTCCCATTTTGGATTAGCACTGGAAGCCATTCTGAAGAAACTTTCCATTCTCACTCCTACACCCGCTGCTCCGAGTGTAGCTGCCGCACCTATGGTTCCCGCACATGCTGCTGAGCCACGCATTCCTGCTCCTCCTCTATATTCCGGTGATCCACAGGCATGCCGAGGTTTTATTAATCAATGCCAGATTCAGTTCACCTTATTGCCTAGCCAGTTTGTTTCTGAACGTGCCAAGGTGGGCTATATGATCACCCGCCTGACTGGGAAGGCACTTGAATGGGCTTCACCCCTGTGGGAGAAGGAATCACCTCTCATCGACGATGCCTTGGCCTTCATTCTGGAATTCAGGACCATATTTGATGCACCTGGAAGAACAACTACGGCATCCTCATGATTATTGCAGCTTCGTCAAGGGAGCCGCAGTGCTTCTGAATACGCCATTGAGTTTCACACCCTGGCCGCTGAAACTGGTTGGAACAACGAGGCGTACCACACAGCCTTCTAGAACGGCCTCTCCATCCGCCTTAAAGATGACCTGGTCTCTCGTGAACTTCCTGCACGTTACGAAGACCTTATTGCTCTGGCCATCAAAGTAGACACGCGGTTGAGAGAGCACCAGGCTGATAAGGACAGGAGCAAAAGATCTCAACTGTTCCTGGCACCGCAATTCCAGAAGCCTATCCTCCCCTCCCCGTCTACCTCCTCTCCTCCGGCCTCTGACGAGCCCATGCAGATCAGACGAGCCCGACTCTCCGACCAAGAAAAACTACGTAGACGGGCAGCAGGACTTTGCCTTTATTGTGGGGGTAAATCCCACTTCGCCCACGAATGTCCTGTGAAGCCAGGAAACTCCCGCGCCTAGGTAAGTTTGGGGATACTTACCTGGGCGGAATTGATTCTTCTCCCCATTCTTCCGCTCATCGATTTCTTCTCCCGGTCCAGATTGTGCTCCCTTCCAAGACCATCCAGACGCAGGCTTTCCTGGACTCCGGTGCTGCTGGGAACTTTTTGGACCAAGCCTTTGCGGAATTC
>CM044443.1:53704313-53740504 GCA_024363595.1 Xenopus borealis
TTCCATCGTCAGTTCCCTTCCTGCCCGTCTCCTGGTGGTCCGGTGGCCCCCCGTGGCGGGGGGGTACTGTGAGGAGATCTTACCGGACGTCCCAGGATGGCCGCATCCCTCTGGTTGATCCACCTGCTTCCGCTCCTGCCTCAACGCTCCCGCGACGGAACGAGGCACGCGCGTCGACTTTGACGCCGGCGCTTATGTGTCGGCGTCGACTTCGTCGCTGGCGTCGAAATGTCAGCGCGTCGACGCAGTGACGTCATCGCGTCCAGTTTGGCGCCATTCTTGGCTATTTAAACCTCCAGCTGACTACAACCTATGCCCAAGTATAGGTCTTAGTTACCAAGTTCCTGGGTGTGACTTTCTACTGCTGATTCCTGTTTTTGACCCTTGCCTGAACTCTCGACTACGAACCTTCTCTGCCTGGATTGACCCTTTTGCCTGGACTTTGACTACTCTTTTGCTTAACCCTCCGGATACTTCGTTTGTATTGGTCTCTGCTTCTCCCTTGGTCCGCAACCTCACTCCGGAGCCTTCGGGCCCTGACACTTATTTGCCGTTATTAGCTGTTCTGGGCTCTCTGCCAAAAGCCAATTAAGTTAGAAACTGTTTCTTTTTCTGGCAGTTCAGTGCAGAGAAAATATGGACTTTCCAGTACAAATGAGGGACTGCAAGTTGAGCTGTCAAAAGTGGGACTGTCCCTCTGAAAAAGGGACAGTTGGGAGGTATGCCTGGGTGGAATTCGCTCACAACAACGCTTGTCATGCCTCCACTGGGATATCGCCCTTCTTGACTGTGTATGGACAACATCCTCAAGCTTTCTCTCAGTACTTCCTCCTGCTCGATGTTCAAGCAAGATGATGATCATGTAGCCCACATGTCGGCCATTTGGTCAGCTACCAAAACCAACTTAGAGAAAAGTTCCTTGTCCCACAAGAAGTATGCTGTTCAAGGAAGGATATTTTCTCCCTTATATAAAGTTGGGGACAAAGTGTGGCATTCATCTCAAGATTCCTTCCCCAAATGGGTCCAAAATTTCTTGGTCCATACTCCATTATCGAGATTGTTAATCCTCTGGCAATCAGGCTACAACTTCCCCTTCAGATGCAATTCCCTAATGTATTCCATGTCTCTTGGATAAAACCAGCTAACGCTAATCACTTCTCTTCAGAACAATCTCCTCCTTCTACTGTCTCCGTAGACAGCCAACAGGAATACGAGGTAGAGAAGATCTTGGACTCCAGAATCTCCAGAGGGTCGCTACAATTCCTGATTCACTGGAAGGGGTTTTGTCCCAAAGAGTGTTCCTGGGTAAAACATACCGATGTCCATGCTCCCCGCTTGGTGAGGGAGTTCTACAGCCAATCTCCCCAGAAGCCAAGACTTTGTGGTCCGGTGGCCCCCTGTGGGGGAGGGGGTACTGTCACGAGTGATGGCCGGCGCCATTTACTTCACTCCCCATGTGCAGCAGCATTCTGACACAGGCGCGATGATGCCACGCGCTTGGCTCAAAATTCAAAATATAAACCCTTCCAGGTCACGGGTTCAATGCCTGATTATAGCGTTTGTTTGGAACATTCCTGGGTGTCTTATAATTCTTGTTGACCAGTTTAGTGGACTTTGGACCCTGCCTAGCTTTGACACTATTCTGCCTGCCTTTGAACTCTTGCCTGGACTTTGAACATGATTTTGCCTGAACCCTTTTGTACCTCGATTTTTTACTTTAACCCCTAAAGCTTCCTTCTTGGTCCCGACTACTCCCACTGGGAGCCGATAGGCCCCCTGACAATGGCACACAGGTGATCTACAGCACAATGTATTAGCAGTTGTATGTTCCCTTTTTCTTCAATTACTCGGAAACGAAGTATATTCAGAACTACACGGAGCAAAGTAATTCCCATTACACTTATGTATTAGTGAATAATTATTAACTAGGCCCTCAAAGAGTCTCCATGTCATGAGATCTCCAGGCAACATGCCATAGCCAGCATTCTGTTTGCAAGCAATGAAACAGATGCTGTAAATAGACAAGGAAGATGATCTTTCTACAATAAAATATGCATGATAGTAAACAGCCAGTGGAATATTGCAAGACTTTTTGTCTACATGTCAAATAATTCGTATATCTTAACAACTGTCTGTAAATGTAAAGACTATAATAATATTTTGTATAAATAATATCATATTCTGTATAAAGAATGTCTCATTAGCTCATATACAAATACACTCGCTCTCCCTCTTTTTTCTGACTGAAATTGTGTTTCCATAGTAAATTGCTATTTGCAGATACTATTTATGAACATTCACACAATGGCCAGGAGGTAATCAAATTATGTTCATACTCCCTGGTTGTTACAGAAAACTGGCATCATATTTTAACAAACAGCCAACCTAATTTACAGATCTATCTATATATTTATAAAAAAAATCTATACACAGCCACACAAAGCATATGTTTCGAAATGTTAAGCATACAGTTTACAGCATGAAAAAAACTTAACAAGCTATTTCTGACTGCAAGAGCAGATAAATCCTGCAGTACTGCTCAGAAATCTTTCACTGTTGAATTGAGCCAACCAACCCTATTTTATCTGCTCTGCCAGCTCTCTCCTCAGAAAAAAAAAAAAAACTCAGAGAGAAAGCAATCTGTGTGTCTGAGCATTGGATAACCCCATGAGTCACAGCTGTGGTATTTTTAGCCGAGCATATGAAACTCCCAAAGTGTGATTCTTATAATATATATTATATATATATATATATATATATACACACATATATACATACACATATACATATACATATATATATATATATATATACTGAAAAATTGGACGCGGATACAATGTAAACAAAAAGACACAGTTTTTTATAAAGGGTGTGCCAGTTATAAGATATATATATATCTATCAATCCAGGAAAGCACTCACAGCAATCGCCATCCAGCGTGTATCAACAAGTGATATATTAGTGCATGGTATATATATATATATATATATATATATATATATATATATATATATATATATATATATATATATATATATATATATATATATATATATATATATATATACGTTTACAAAGCTGAACATAAAGCTAAAATACCCGTGTACTGCAATATATACTTGATGCAATTGTCAGAAAGATCTGAAGGGGCCAAAAGTAGAAGAAATAACTACCACTAGAACCTAGAGAGAACTTTCTCAGGACATAATCATATACTCTGAAAGGGATACTTGGAACATTAGTAAGGCTGACAGTACAGCCTGTAAGTTTGACACTGTCGACCAAGTGCCAGCTTTGGTGCTCTAACCTAAGACTACCACCTTCTCAAATAAGTGCTGCTTCTAGCATACCCATGGTTTATATAAAATATCTGCTCACAACTCAAGACAAAAAAACAGATATAACTACAATTTTCTGATGTACACAGATTCTTAAATGCAATATATGTAAACAAAGTCTAATTTTAAAAGGCATTTACATGAAAATAGATGCAGCTATCAAAAAGATTGAAGATTTTGCACATTTGGAACTTTCAAAAAAGTTCAGTACGTAAGGGGAAACAATTGGGTAAAGGAAAAGAAGAGACAGAGGGCTGGTTTACAAGAGAGACATCAAAGACTCTGCAAAGCCTCCAGGACAGGAAGAGACAGGGAGGTGTTTTTAAATGGAAACATTTTTTATTCCTGAAGGCTTTATCCAAACAGAAAAATCCCATTTTAACCCTGTACAGTGAGAACAGAAAGAATATGTAATGCTAAAACACTAACAAGAGATTGAAGTAAAAGTCATTCATGGGACAGAAATATATGTGTTAAAATCATTTAACGTGGCACTTATTTTTTAATAAGTTTACAGTGTACTAATAAGTACTACAGTGCCTCATCCACTAGCAGAAAAAGGACACATAGTACATAGCTTTAAGAAGGGGTTGGATGGCTTTTTAGCAAGTGAGGGAATACAGGGTTATGGAAGATAGCTCATTATACAAGTTCATCCAGGGACTAGTCCGATTGCCTTTTTGGAGTCAGGAAGGAATTTTTTCCCCCTCTGAGGCAAATTGGAGAGGCTTAGGATGGGTTTTTTTGCCTTCCTCAGGATAAACTAGCAGTTAGGCAGTTAAGAAAAAAAAAAAATTTAACTTGAAAGACGTGAGTCTTTTTTCAGCCTAACTTACTATGTTACTATGTACTAAAACATCATAGTTAAAAAGTTATTTTTTGCATAAACAAAAAAATGTGCTATTAAGGTTTGCAGTTTAATAACCAATTAACAGTATATCAAAAATGCTAATTATTGCTCTTAATTTTGCAAAACCAAAGTATACAGCTTAAACATTCCAGCAGTACTTACATTTAAATATGTTTAACAAGGCAGGAAGAGGCAGTGCCTAGACTGTGAGCTCTTGGGCTAGGAGACTCCTGAAACACATTATTCATGCTGAAATACTTTCGGTTGTGGAATGCTATAAAAGTTGATGTTGCATCGCAGATCTGCATTATATCATGAAAGAAACAATATAAAAATGCGGCATATTTTTGTATATTAAAAAGCTTTAACTGCACACCAGCACATTGCTAGATCTCTCTCTGCACAAACAATACCCTGTGGGCAACTGTTTATAGTTGCATCAGTGTCCAGCTAGGATCGTTATTCTACTGGTGGTCTGGGTTTCTTTCCTGCAGTCTTAATAAATTGCAGCATAAAACAAGGCTTTGATGGTTTTCAGAATGTGAGTGCCTTGTTAACAACCTCCTTTCCTGGTTGAGGGCCTCCTCTAAAGGGCAGAAGAGCTTAAGCAGGGAGTGCAAGAAGAGGCTCCCCATCCACCCAATAAAAATATGATTGAGTTAATATCAACCTGACCAGTAAGATGTAGCTAGATGTTTCATTTAAATGCTGCAGATCAAGATAATATATGATCCAACATTCTGGCTTGCACAAGTGATGCTTGAATATTGTCGAGCAAGCACACGTTTTGCGTAAAGTGATTCAGCCAGCAAGGTTCAGGAGCAAATATTGCATTGGACATACATCGGGAGACTTACCATTACTCTTTAAGGTCAAAGGTACATGGAGCATGTGATGCTGTAAACATTTTCATGCAATTATGTGATTAGACAGGCTTGCATGCAGTATTTTACATGCAATATAAAGGAATTGCACAGGTGATCCTGTTTGTGGCCCTATGTAGAATCTTCTAATACATATGAAAAGGAGCCCTTATATCTAAAGAAAGCAATAACTTTGCAGCCACAGATAGAGGTCCTTAGATTGACTGCCATAGGGGTGGGCTGGCATCTGGCAGCATGCAAAAAAAAAACATTGTTCAGATGCACAAATGAGGGGAGCGGGCAAGCGCAGGGTACAAAACAAATATTTACTTAACATTTGCCCTATGGGCTCTGGTGCAACAACCAGAGAGAAGCAAGACTGATATGCTTACTGACTGAGCACTAACGGCTGAGATTTTTTGCCCCATAGGAGCAGATTTATCAAGGGTCGAATTTGGAAGTGAAAAAACTTCGAAATTCGACCATCACATTTTTTAGAAGTGTTTTTTTTTTTAGATCAAATAGGTCTGTTTCTGATCAAATTAAAATTGTTCAATTCGAACTATTGCCTCCAAAAAAAATTAGATTTTTAAAAAATTTAAAAAAACACTCCTCAAAGGTTATAAGAGGTCCCTCATAGGCTAAAACAGCAATTCGGCAGGTTTAAGGTAGAAACGGGTTGAATTCTAAGTTTTTAAAGAGACATTACTTAAATTTTCAAATAGTTGAATCTTTCAAATTTTGGCCTATTCGATAGTCGGAAGTATACAAAAATGACATCAAAATTAAATTTTGTTTATTCAAATTTTCACTTTGACCCTTGATAAATCTGCCCCTTAATGTTCTAGCACTTGGTAACTTACCCCTTTTATGTTTAACTTAATACATAACTATAAAAAGCACAAGTAGTCTACACAATTTTAAGAATAGCAAATGTAACCAACGTTAAACTTTGGGGACTGTATACAATAAGTAACATTTTTAAAGGAACATTGTGATTAAATAAGAATAAGTATTCTCTCAGCATCCTTTGTGAAGGAAAGCAATTGTCACTGTAGTACTTCATGAGTTGACATGTATAGTAGTTCAGCCTACACATTAGTTCTACTCTATATTCCAAGTTTTTTCTTTTTAGTAATGGTAGTTGGTGCTTGGTACATGCAGACTGGGAGGGAGTTCCAGAGATAAGCAACAGAGTTAGAGAAAAAAAAAAGAACTTGGGGTGGGTGAAGCACAATGACAGTTCATAGACGCAAAGCAAATCTATCAAAGCAAAAGAGAGATCAGTGGATAAGAGACTGGACACCAGCAAAGAGGTTTTTTTTGCATAATAAATTCAATGAAAATGTAATGAAAATGCAATTCAGAAGTCAGAACCAGAATTACCCAGAACAAGAACAGACTGACCCTGCTTTCTAAATTAATTACATTGAAAAAATGATCTTCATTGCAACAGACCAATTGACAAACATCAGATAATTTAACTCATGATTTGCTACAACAAATGGAAAACTTTTTAAAAAACATGTTATATACTTGCTCAGAGAGTAGCAAGTATATATACTAATGTATACATAATATGTATACTACTGTCAGGAAATTGAATCTGTGAATACAGGGTCAGAAAACACTGAACTGAACACTGAAAACCTATTCTGGTCAAAATTCACCCCATGTGTGAGAAGTGTCAGGCAGATTCCCCCCATAGGGCAGTAAAGTCCATAACGCTGCGGGTATGCACAAATTGAAGTGTGGCTGGGGAGCATGCCCCCCCAGATTTTGTAGCGCCCTAGGCCCAGGCGTTTGTGGCTAAACCTAGCATTTTTTTCACAGAAGAGAACATGCATATTGTGCCTTGGCCTTTACGCACATTCCCAATCAAGTAAGAAAACTGTAAATATTCAACAAATCAAACATTTGTACAGTAACCTCAAAAGTAATAGCTGTTAACCTGCAGTCACTTGTTTAGTTCAGTAACTGACCCTATGTCAGATTATTGATAATCTAAAATACTTTTTAGATGATATCCACTGCAATGAAAGAAAATGTAATTCAAAGTATATTTCCCCCCATACGTTATTCAGGTTGATTGAATAAACCGGCATAATTCCAGCTGTGCATGTGGAACAAAGAGAGCTTACATTTTCTTTAGTTTAAGATCTATTACTATATATAATGCAGGGAAAAAAGAATGTGGCACAGCAAGGTCACGAATAGCTGATCTTCAAGTCAGCCCAGACACAAAAGTATCACTTGACAGCAATCTCACTTTGCACACTGCAGACAGAAGGCCAAAAACAATACTACACCGTCTACATATATGCCATTTTCAGCTAAAATCTATGTGGCAAATCCATGGTTACTAGATTTTTCCAACTAACTTTATAGGGGTATGGGAAAACATTTTTTTTTTTCAAAACGCATCAGTTAATAGTGCTACTCCAGCAGACTTCTGCACTGAAATCCATTTCACAAAAGAGAAAACATATTTTTGAATATTCAACATTTAAATTTGACATGGGGATAGACATTTTGTCAATTACCCAGCTGCCCCTGATCATGTGACTTGTGCCAGCACTTTAAGATTTAACTGCTTTCTGGCAGGCTATTGTTTTTCCTTCTCAATGTAACTGAAGGGGGAGGGGGTGATATTACTCCAACTTGCAGTACAGCAGTAAAGAATGGTTGAAGTTTATCAGTGCACAAGTTACATGACTTGGGGCAGCTGGGAAATTGACAATATGTCAAGCCCCATGTCAGATTTCAAAATGAAATATAAAAAAATCTCTTTTGAGAAATCGATTTCAGTGCAGAATTGTGCCGGAGCAGCACTATTAACTGATGCATCTTGAAAAAAACATTTTATCCATGACCGCATCCCTTTAATAAAATGGGACTGCATAAAAAAAGGAATGGATGACACGGATTCAAATCAACCTACTCTGAAACTCTAAGTTCATAGCGCTACAAAATAGGTTGGCGCTATATAAAGACGTTAATAATAATCTATGGAAAAGCAAGTAACCACTACCACCAAATTCCTTGTCCTGTATGCATTATTCATACTGTCACTTCTCAGTCATGCCAAAACTTTTTTTTACTTGTAAACTCCTCACAATTCATCATCCCTAATTCTCCATTACCCCCCCCCCCCCCCCCCCCCCCCCCCCATCCACCTCTGAAATCAGCTTTCCTCTATCAGCTGGCAACCTAAATATAGAAAAGAGTACTATCCCAATTATCATGGTTTTAAGGGGCAACTGCTAAAGTTACAGTTAAGAGACAGAGTTATTGGCAAGGGGGAGAAGGACTGTTCACCTTGTAGCATGGTTGGGAAAATCATAGAGGGAAAGTATATTCCTCCCAGAATCCTCTATGAAGCAGCACAGAGGGCTGTAAAAATGAGGCTCTGAGCAGCAGTGAGGAATGATTAGCCTCACCTGGAGAAAAAGGTGGGGGTCTCAATTAAGAGAGGTCTGCCCTGGAGCTGGGAGAGAAAGGGAAGGAGAGCTACTGGGGCTGTGTTAAAAAGTTTTCAATGTAAAACTGCATGTGACCTGTGTGGTTGAACATAAGGACTGTATTACTGGGCACAAGTTTCACAAGGAGACAAAGTCTCTGGTAGCAAGTATTGGCTACCTGCTACTTCCCTAAAATGATTGGGAAGTGAGCTGCTTCCAGGAGGAAAACAGAGTGAATCTCCAAAGTATATTTTGTTTGCTGGACTTATCTTGCCCAAGTGGCGCTGTGGGTTATTTGTCAAAAAGGACATTTTCTTTAACAGCACAGCTGGAACTATTTTGTTTTCTGCCTCCACAAAGACTATGAACTTTTATGTTTATGTGTAAGCTGGTGTGTGGAATAAAACACATACAAAGATCAGCTAAAAACTTGGTGTACTGTCTCTTGTTTGTGTGAATAGAGCTGCCCCTGCTACTATGAATAAAAAAGTGACCCCCCACACAACCTATAGAGCAGAGACCAGGGAGGAGAGCTGACAACCAATGGAAGAAAGCGAACACCATTAGTAGAATAGCAGGATGCTATGAATTTATGAAGATTATGGGAAGGGAGAAGAAATGATGAGGAGTAAAAAAAAACAAAAAAAAAAAAAAACACTTTTTCAGTTCAGTTCACCAGAAATACAGACTTTTTCAACTGGTTTCCATGATTTATTTTTGCTAGTTTTACCAAAACTGAAGTCTAACATTAAATGTTCCTGTCTGATTCAGTCTAGCAGCTCAGTAATACAGGTACGGCTTACAAACTGTTACAATTTGCAATGTTAGTAGATCAATTCACAGCAGCATCTGTGGGATGTTAGTAACTATTTTATCAATTATAACAGCTGCCTGTTTTTATGAAACTCAGGGATCCTGCTCAGCAGATAAGAAATGTATCAACCAATGTATCAATTAACTGCAAAAACATACACTCAAAATCCTGATTTAAAGATTTTTGCATCCTGAAACAATGGATTCAAACAAATCATACTTTTATATAATGTTTTCAGGTAAAAAAAATATCACTCATTACCACCTTACATTAAAAAGTGTTGTCTGATATAATATGTTAAAACACCAGTGCCTAAATTCATTATTTAGGTCAATTGCTGTGCTTTCCTCAAACCTGAAGTTCAAAAGTTAAATTAGCCATGTATGAAACATAATTTTATCAACTTTTTCAATGGGAACTAAGTAAAAGCATGTACTTTACCCTTTACTATAATCAAGCACTCAAATATCTAGTTTTGCAGCTAAATGATTCTCTATACTAAAAAGTCATCATGTATATATATTTATACTATTATGCCCTTATTTTTAGAGCTTTATAAGAATTATCAGGGTCCCTTTGCAAATGCAAGTGCTACGTGCAAAGTTTAATCCCAGGGTTATTATGGCCAGGTATGGATTTTCACTCCGCATTAAACTGTGCTTGCACAGTTTTATAAATCAGATACAAGTACACTACAAATTTTCAGAGTGGAAACTGCACCATTTCTAGGGTCCATCTGCACGCAACAACTGTGCCTATATAGTCCTATAGTTCTGTAGCTGAAAGAAAGGTTGTAAACATTATACAAAAACACAGCAAATACATGGTATAGGATCCAATATCCAGAAACCCATAATCCAGAAAGCTCAGAATTATAGAAGATCACTTCCCATGGACTCCATTTTAATAAATCAATTAAAAATGTTAAAATATATTTCCTTTTTTGTCTGTAATAATATAACAGTACCATGTACTTAATCATAACTAAGATTTAAATAATCCATATTGGAGACAAAACAATCCCTTTGGGGTCAATTAATATTTTAATGATTTTTTTTATTAAAGTATGGTGATCCAAATTACAGAAAAACTCCTCACCCGGAATACACCAGGTCCAAAGCATTCTGTATAACAGGTCCCATACCTGTACATGGTTTCTCAGCTTTAGGATATTATGTTTATAATTTTATTTGTGTAATATAGTTTTTCTGCTCCTTTAGAACAGAGCTATTGTGACTTTTGCGCATCCCAAAACAAAGTGCTGCAAAATTTTATTTATAAATATAATCTCAACTTATCAAATTTGGTATTCAGAATACTAACAATAGTTAATAAAATTGAATTAATACCAAGAATAATATATATTTGAGTTTCTTAGAATTATGGCACAGGTAAATAGTGAGCCACTTCTCATAGTCAACAACTAGAATTACAAAGGCAAAATCTAAATACATTGTATACCAAAATTACTTAGGTACATAAAAAAATGTTATTCACTCTACTTGCTTCCCGTCAAAAGATTTTCAGCTGTCCACATAAGCATGATTCTTTATAACATGTAAGGGTAAGGCCACAAGGGAAGATTTCGGGGAGATTTGTCTCCCCGAATGGCTTGCTAGTATCTTGCACCCGAAAGCGCTAAAGTGGCCGGCGCCTATTCACACGCGGCGATGCATTTTTTTAAAGTCGCTCGGAATTGCCTCGTGTGAATAGGCGCAGGCGACTTTAGTGCAAGAGACTAGCAAGCCATTCGGGGAGATTAGTCTCGGCGATTAGTCACCAGGCGACAAATCTCCCGAAATTTTTGGCCTTACCCTAAAACTTAAAAATAAATAACCCTTTAGAATAGGGAGATATGGAAAGGCACATAAAAGATTTTGTTACAAAAGCCCATTCAGGATAACTTAAGAATATTGTAGTGCTTTTTTTCTACACAACACCCTGCTATTAGTAAACTTACTCAGGGTTTCCTTAATGATTGCCTGAACACAAAAGCTTGGGCAGTCATAAATTGGATTCTTGATGTAGTAATATTCCTGTTTAATTTGACATAGTATTGTACACACAGGTAAACGGTAATGTGTAGATTTCAGTAAGTCAAGGGATTCGGACTTCATTTACAGAACACTTTTCTGGTATGACACATGGGATCCTTTTCAGGTGAGCTACACAACTTCCACAAGCAGACTCAGATCCTAGAATGTGTAAAATATTTAAGAAGAATTAAATTGTTGATGACTGCATTCTGTTTTGGAAGCTATAACCCAATCTCAATGGAGAACCCTTGAGCTCATTACTTTTCATGGCTATGAACACAAGAAAAATCAATGAGTGCTTTATTTTAAAACAGTTCATTATGACTAGAAAACTGTAGTTGAATTGATCTGTTTAAACTGAAGAATGGCACAGAAGCTCAGAATTTTCAGCGAAAAAAAAAAAGCAGCAAGAGAATGAGAGAATAGAGTTCTGAGCAAGTGGATGATGAAAGAGACTGATCATTTAGCACACAGCCCGAAACATGTCGTGTAAATAAACTAATTTGCAGTCAATATGCTGGTGCCTGGCTCCATTTTGATTCTTCACAGTTACAGAGGCCTCATTTTCGGACTGAGGTAGAGCAGGTGGCACACCAAAGGCATTTTTGGAACCAGTGATTGCAACAAATGATACAAGTTACACACAGTTTTACATTTGCTTTGCCTTTGTGTAAAAATTAAAACCTATGTGTGTTACACCTATACAAGACTACCATAAGAGGAATACGTGCACTGCTTGTAGTACACATACACTTAACCTTTCACAATCTTTGTCACATAGTCACAACATATTTTGGCATAGTAATCTCACATAACTTAAAGGGAAACTGTCATGGGAAAACATGTTTTTTTTTTAAACGCATCAGTTAATAGTGATGCTCCAGTAGACTTCTGCACTGAAATCCATTTCTCAAAAGAGCAAACAAATTTTTTTATATTCAGTTTTGAAATATGACATGGGGCTAGCCAGGGGAGCGCAGGTCTAGACGCACCTCATTGAAAAGAATGAGGTGCGTCTATATCTGCGTTCCCCTGCGGCTGAACGAAGCCAAACGGAACGCAGGGGAGCACAGGTCACAAACGCCCGTGTGTAAGGGCCCTTATTCACCAGAATGCATGCATCTATGGGTCAACAGGTGTAAATCATCCCTACATCACACACATGAATAACCACCAAATCCCACTGGAATGCAGAGCAGCACACAAGTTTACATGAAAACATGTAAAAAGTTTGAACTTGTTTTTTTAAACAATATAGAGCAGTAATGGGGTTGCATGGTATAGACTACTGTAACCATACTAGAGTACCCTCTCAATTAATTACACATTGGCATTACCATGTCTACGTGTACGAAGATGCTTTGTCCACAACTGCCATCCAGTTGTGCTTTGACCGCAACTGCCATCCAGCAGAATACAGCCATGGCTGAACTGTCCCATCCTCCTGTCTGTGCTTTCAATTTACATGAATTCAGATGCTGACTTACACTCAGTAACACTCAGGTATGTACCATAGACACATAGGGGCAGATTCACTAAAGGGTGAAGCGTCTAACGCTAGTGCTAATTCGCCAGCGTGATGTCAATTCGTAACTTCGCAAATTCACTAACACCGACTCTGGTGATTTTTCGCTAGCGACGTAGATAGACTAGCGCAACTTCGCACCCTAACGCCAGGAAAGTTGCGCACTGACGAAGGATCGTAATTATGCAAATTCACTAAGATGAACATTTTACTGAACGTTACCACTTATGCTAGATGTTACTTCGCCAGGCCAGACCTGGCGTAGTTCAATACAATAGATAGGAGTTTGAAAAAAAAAAAATTGGAAATTTTTTCTAAGTCCCAAAAAAATGCTGGCGTGTTTTACCTTTTGTGGGGTGATTGTGGGTCTAAAAAAGAGCGAATTTTTTTTGGGGGGTTACCCTCCTTCCCCCTACATTTCCTAACACATGGCAACTCAACTATACAGGGGGCACATGTTTAGGGCAATAGGACAACTTTTTTTTTTCATAAAAGGTTTCCTGGGCTTGTGTAGTGTAATGTAGTGGCTGTAACATATACTTCTATTATACTTTCGCGCGGTATGCAAATTAGGCATCACTAGCGTTAATGCGCTTTGCCTGGCGAAGTAACACTAGCGCAACTACGCTAACGTTCGCCGACCTGAGCGTCACTTCGCACTTTAGTGAATTTGCGTAGCACTGGCGAAAATTCGCCTGGAGAAGTGCGGCGAACGTTAGCAAAGGCAACGCTAGTGCATTTTCGCTGCTTAGTGAATTTGCCCCATAATCTCATTTTCTCCGTAAGGATAGAAATCTTGTATCATGATTTGAGTGGATTTTCAAAATACATTACAGTAATACTGACTTATAAATATATTATATAAATAATTTTATTATACAAAAAAGTCCATGGAGCTCCATGGAAGGAAAGCAGTCACAAACATACCACTGAGTAAACATTCAGCTAAAGCTCTCTCCCCATCCCCTACTGAGGTTTGTAGTCCATTCAATAAGAAATTCAATACATACATGAGTGATAAATGTGGGAGTTATTTTTCCTCTAATTACACACACATGCATGCATAGATTAGCCTGCAACAAGTAGCATATAAAAATACCATATATTTAAGGCTGGGGACAGACAGGGAGATTCGGGGAGATTCAGTCGCCTGGCGTTTAATAGCAGGCGACAATCTCCCCGAACGTCCTTCTCCCTGTCCGTCGCTAGTTGAAATGTAAAAGCGCCGGCTCTGTGCACACGCGGTGCAGCGATTTCCTTACTTCGTGATGAAACTTCGGGCGATTCCGGAAATCGCTGCACCGCGTGTGCACAGAGCCGGCGCTTTTACATTTCAACTAGCGACGGACAGGGAGAAGGACGTTCGGGGAGATTGTCGCCTGCTATTAAACGCCAGGCGACTGAATCTCCCCGAATCTCCCTGTCTGTCCCTAGCCTAAAGGGCACCTATTGTGTCAAATTTTTTCCCCCGCTGGAGGTGTGGGCTAACAGAGCCCACACACTGGTTGGGGAAAATATCACTATTTTGCAGGAAAAATGCTCCAGGCAAGCAATTTGCTGCCTGCACTGGGAGATAACAGTACAACATCCAACAGTACAAAATCCAAAGCATCACACATAAGGGACACAATGGCCCGTTACTGCCTTTAGGGTGGGTCCCTACAACACTTTTAATAATTTTAAATTACCAATATAAATATAATAAGTGCATACATATTGCCTGTACATGAGTAAATAATTGTGTGGTTGACATACCTTTAGAAAGAAAAGCAGAAAGTTTCTGCACTGCACTATTATTTTACCCCTGAGTAGGTAATTGCAGTAATATCACTTCCAGAATAATAAAATTACCAGGATAAAAAGTTTTGGGTAAGAAAAGAATGGAATATCTACAGCTAGCACCAAGGTCAGTATTGTGCAAAAATACAAACGTTTCTCAGACAAATGTCCCAAGGAAAATCATGGGGAAAAGATCTGCACAAACTATATTTATTATATTATCAGACACGGTTTACTACTGTTACTGTACAAAGACATGTAAGGAAGCAATCTGATGCTCACATTCTGTGCACATAATTCCAAGAAGGGGGGAAAAAAAGCACAGTTCTGAAGGCAACCCCTCCAAAGAACCCCTGAAGGCTTTGTTTTTATATGGGGATTAGTGCAGCTGCAAAGGGGCCATCTGTAGGGGATGTGGCATGCAGAGGTGGGGACAGCGAGAAAGAGTAAAGCAGAAGGAGGGGGTGAGGTGGGGGGGAAGTGTCAGCTTTCACCCTAAGCAGCTAAGGATTTCAGCACCAGAGAGAGTTAGATGGAATCTGCAATGGGAACTCTAGGGTACCAGTAGCCACAATGAGGGATTTGCTTCCCTTTTCACAATAAACCAATGTGCTGTGGCAGATGGAAACTAAAGCACTGACAAGCTGTAATGCCCCTTAGACACCATTATTGTGTGGCACCTGCATTCAATAGATCTGTCGTGCCAACCCTCCCTCTGCTCTACAAAGTGCACAAACCCCTTGTTGAGAAAAAGCCAGCTGCAGGCCTTACACAAGTCTTCATAGTTTGATACCCTTTTATAAAACCACTCACATTAAGCATGCATATCCAAATTGCGCATGTAACTGCAGTGTAAAGGAGACCACGTATCTGCATGACCTAGCCAGATCCACAAGGATACAAATACATAAATTTTTAATAGGTTTGAAGGTTGGACGTCAGGCAAACATTGTTTATGTCTCAAAAACTAGTTCAATATTATTCAAATGTCCAATGTCTGAAGAAGAATAGGAAAATAAACATCTATGCCAAGTAGCCCTTCATACATCTTCCTGTCTGGAGCTGTGCTTTCTGCTTTTAGTATATTGTCTGGATCAAGTGGCCCCCAACAAAGACCACATTCCATCGGTAAGAATTTACCTAACAGATTCACACACCTGGCAGTAACCCGATGCCTACATGCCTAACTACATCCTACCATGTACTGAATGCAGGTGAGCTTCACTGCACCCCTTACATTGCCACAGGGCAATGTCAAGCAGCAATGAACTTTAATTGCAAGTTATATTTCATTTCTGAAAATAACACAAAGCTATTTAAATTAATATATTTAACTTGAATAGGTGGAGCTTAAATATCCCTCATTCTGGTTGCATTATGGTGATGCTTGCCAGGTATCGGCATTGGCTAGAATGTTGCAGAAAAATGCATTACACCATAACCATGGTATGGTATGTATGGTTAACGTTCAGCACCTTAATGCCAGCTTTAGACATAAAGCATGCTGACATTTTTTATATACATATTTGTTGGAAGCTAATCGGCAGTGTCAGATTGAGTTGGAAACTTGTCCTTTCGCCGTGGTGGCACATCATTGTGCTTGTACTTACTCAAAATCACAGACACCATTACAATTAAACTTATGGGTGAGGCAGTGATCTATTGTTTAGTGTTGTCTGTGGGTTATTTATGTTGCTGCTTTTGCAAACAGTTAACCATTTGCATAACTGGTAACAGATACACAGAAAAGCAAGCAGTATTTCTACTGTACAAGGGAACAGACGAAGGGATTTTTGGAATGATAACTGATTGAATGTATAGGACTTCCTCTGCTGCCATTTTAAAGGGGTTGCAAACCCATACATATATTTTTTCAAAAAGAAAAAATTTAATTCTAAGCAACTTTGCAAAATACATAAATTGAAAATATTTAAGTTTTTAAGTTCTTTGTAAAGGAAAGCTGTAGCTGTCTGCTCTTTCCTATTCTTAGTACAGGTGTTTCTGACTATTGAGATATACTAGCAGAAGGCAGCTGATTAAAGGACCAGTGAGATAAAAAAATTAAATTGTTTTAAAGTAATAAAAATATAAAACTCCCAGCAGTATATTACCGAATCTTGAAAGCACCAAGGCAGAAAACGGCATACTTTAGATTGCAAGGCAAAAAAAATCCTGAAACAGTATGTTTACCCCAGAAAACCATATATTTTTGGAATGTACACATTCTGCTGATTCCAAAATGGGTAACTATGTCTCTCTACTCCTAATTACCAAACATCAAAGCTTGTCTGAGCCTAGTAAATTTTATAAAAATGTAAAAAATCTTTTAAATCACTTCAAAGGATTTATTTTGCTGCTCTGCATATCCCACACTGTATTAGGTACAAAGACACCCTGCATATGATTGCCATGAGTCCACTGAACAGTTTGATGCCCATTGTACATAGGTTTACCAAAGTATTTGGCATTTAGAGGCCCCAAAATGAAGCTAGCGCATACTAATAGTCATACTAATGAGCTAATGAAAAATCAACACATTGACTGCTTCTTTATGGGGTAAAAACACAGAAATATAGGTTTACTGCCAAAACCATATATTTTTGGAAAGTAAACATTCTACCTAACCTAAAATGCCTTTCTGTTACAAACTATTGAGTCGCAAGGCTTTCCCACAATTGTCGGTTTTGGGGAAATATCTGAAAATTGCCTCAAAGCTTCCAACTTTCCAGAATTATATCACCTGTTTATCACTACATACCAAGAAAAAGCACCCTAAATATGGTTTCCAGGGGCCCTCCAAACAGTTTGGTGCCCATTGTTAATAGGCTTACCATAGTATCTGGCATTTAGAGGCCCCAAAATGAAGTTAGTGTATCCAAATAGTCCAGTGGGTAACTTCAACTAATGAAAACACAACAAACCGACTGCTTTTTTTGTGGGGTAAAAAGACAGAAATATAGGTTTACCCGCCAAAACCATATATTTTTGGAAAGTACATATTCTACCAAATCTAAAATGGGTACCCATGCCTTTCTGCTCCAAGGCTTTCCCACAATTATTGGTTTTGGTGAAATATCTGAAAATTGCCTCAAAGCTTCAACTTTCCAGCATTGTAATGTCCATGTATCCTTACCAGAATAAAGCATCATAAATAGGAGCACAGGGGTCTACTAAACAGTTTGATGTGCAATTTACATAGATATACCAAACTATGTGGCGCACGGAAACGGCAAAATGACAATAGTGTATATGAATTTTAACAGCTGATGTGCTGGCTGCTGCAATTTAAGCACCCCGTTATGTGTATTATGTGACATAAGACCCCCCTTACAGTACAGAGACTCTAGAAAACCATATATTTTCAGAAAGTACACATTCTGATGAATCAAATATGGGTATATATGTGTTTCTACTGAACACTGCCAAACTGTAAAGCGATGCTGAACCTAACTGTTCTGATCAAATTTCTGAAAAACGCCACAAAGCTTGAATTTTACCCCGTTATATGCCCCACATTTCGTAACATATCAGGATAAAACATCTTACACATGAGAGGAGTGGCCAACAAAATTTGATGCACTATGTGTGAAAAAAAATTTTCGTCCCTCTTTTTACTTCCAAAATGTTGGGAGGTATGGATCCCCAGTGCTTCTAAACCAATGTGGGTGCAGTTGGGAGGTACGCCGCCCCCTAAAATCCTGCCATCCTAGGCCAGGCCTTTGTGGCCTCACCACAAATTCGGGCCTGAATTCACACCAGCTGGCAGAAAAAAATCAAGAAGATGATCACTCTGTAATGCTCAATGGAAGAAGTTGGGCCATTTGTCTGCTGATAGGATCACAGGTTCAGGGTATCAGGTAAATGAATACAATAACAGGTGGTGCCTAACTTTTGGAACCCCCTGAACTGATTGTTGCTGTTACCACTCCTTTAAGGCTCTTACACACGAGCGTTTTTACCTGCGCTCCCCTGCGTTCTGTTTCGCTGCGTTCAGCCGCAGGGAAGCGCAGGTATAGACGCACTCAATGCTTTTCAATGAGGCTGTACTCACACAAGCGCATGTAGGCGCCAAACGCAGGAAAAATGCAGCATGTTGCGTCTGAACCTGCGTTCGGCGCCTACATGCGTTCGTGTGAGTACAGCCCCATTGAAAAGCATTGAGTGCATCTATACCTGCGCTCCCCTGCAGCTGAACGCAGAAAAACGGAACGCAGGGGAGCGCAGGTAAAAACGCTTGTGTGTAAGAGCCCTTAAAGCCAGAATGCAGTGTTTCAGACTCTCCACCTGACGCCTAATTGGATCAAGCTACTAGATTTAGAGAGAGGGACAAATAACTGGCCCAGGACTAAAGGCCCTAAAACAAATGGTTATATACACATTGCATTTATAAAAACCTCATGCTATCCATTCATTATCTACTACATGAAAGTGTATTTTACACAATAAACATTTATACAAATTTCATATAAGTTTTGGAGGAGATGGTTAAATTTTTACAGCACAGATATAGTAAAGGAACAGTAACACCAAAAAATTTAAGTGTTTTAAAGGGGTTGTTCACCTTCAAAACAATTTTTTTCAGTTCAGTTTTCAAATTGTTCCCCAGATATAGGCTTTTTTCAATTACTTTCCATTATTTTATCTTTTACTGTTTTTCCAAAATCTAAGTTTAAAGTTGAATGTTGGTGAATGTTGGTGTGTCTGGTGTTTGTATCAGTCTGCATCTGAATAACTGAGCTGCCGGACTCAATTTTGCAACATTTAATTGATACATTTCACAGCAACATCTTTGGAGTATTAGCAACTATTGTATCAATTCTAACAGCTGCCTGTAATGAAACCCAGAGATTCTGCTCAGCAGGGACAAAGATAAGAAATGTATCCATTGAATGTATCCGTTTAGAACAGTTGGGGGGCTCAGAGCTGCTTTAGAAGGTGAAAAATGACACTTTACACTTCAATATTAGAAAATAGACAATAATTGTAAAAAGTTGTTATTTCTGGAGATCTATTTGAAAACAACAAGTATCATGTAGTGTTGCCCAGCACCAGTGATCCCCAACCAGTAGCTTGTATGCAACATGTTGCTCCCAGTGACCTCAAAGCAGCTGCTTATTTTTGAATTACTAGCTCAGAGGCAAGTTTTGGTTGCATAAAAAATAGATATCCTGCCAAACATTCTCTCCTGTAGGCTGCCAGTGCATATAGGGGTTACCAAAAAGCCAATCAGAGCTCTTATTTGACATCCACATGGACTTTTTCATGCTTGTGTTGCTCTCCAACTCTTGTTTTAAATTTAAATGTGACTCACGAGCAAAAAAGGTTGGGGACCCCTGCCCTGTTAAAACTGATTTGTTTGCTTCAGAAACACTACTATAGTTCATATAAACAAGCTACTAAGTAGCAATGGCAGAAATTGAAAACGGCTATATGGCACAGGATAAGTAATAGATAACATAACATTATGTTCTACAGAGCTTATCTGCTGTGTAACTTGAGCCTTTTCTCCTTTGACTAGCTGCCCCCATGGCTACACAACAGCTTATCAACATGCTTCTGAAACAAACACTGCAGTTTTACCAGTGCAGGGCAACACTGCATTAGATTTATATTACTTTAAAACAATTAAATTTTTTGATGTTACTGGTCCTTTAAAACAAATTCCCAAAAACTCTAATTGATGAAACATTGCAAGACTACATGGGATGAAGTAAATGAATTTATATACTTTCAGTTGGTGTTTTTGGAATATTTGTAATTATTGAATTTACAGATGCAGCCACTGGGATTTGTGAGTTAAATGCGTCATGACTCAGGGTTAATTGAAGAAACTGTGTTATCTAAAGTTATCTTAACTCATTCAATGTATTTAACCTTTTCATTAGCATACCAAAGCACCATTGTTTTCAATGGTGAACTCTTTAATTGGATGGGATGCTGTGACACAATATTCTGTGCTAAGTGGAATAAATGGGATAGATGAGTTAAGTTTTTCTGTGTCAAATGCACAATCCAAAATGGCTTCATCTGTATAAATTTTGGCCACTAGCTAGCTATCTTTAAAAAACTCAAATCATACCAAAAGCACTGCACAGAAATATTATATACACTTGGGGATATGCAAGAGAATGTTTCAATTCAAAATGCAGGAACAGGCTTGGTTTGTGGGTGGGGTATAGTGAGTGGGGAACAGAACAGGAAACATTCTTAACCTAAGTCCCTCAAAACAGACTCTTTGGACCCTCAAGAGCTGTAACCGCTTTTATAAGCTCTGGCCTTTTTTTCTGGTAAACCAATAATCTGCCAGAAACCGTAACATGCTGAGTAAACTAGGAGGCTCCCTCCTACCTCCCCCCTTTCTCTGAGAGTAATTTATTAGCGAAGTTATGAGCCTGATATACATTACACATGCAGCCAACCTCCCCATGCTCTGCTGAAAAGAAAATCCTTTGAAATTGACTCTTTCCAGACTTGACATATTTCTAGAATAATGGAAGGGGGTTGTAATACCAGTTGCTTTTGCAGAAATAACATATAGCAACATAAAATTGTTTACTACTAGTATGTCAGATCATTCTGAATACTGTCTTAGGCTACATAAACAAAGGTTAACTCTTAACCGCCCATGCAGTGTTCAAACATAGTTGCGTCTACTGTCTGGCATGCAGACAGCTTAATAAAGGGGTTCTTTATTCCCCTGTGTGTAAACATGAAAAAAAAAATCAAAACACAAGCTATTTGAACACTCATTGCTGAACACAGAATGACTGCACTTTTAGCTGTAAAATGGATCAGTGCCTATATGATTTCCCATGCAAATAAAGACTAATATTTTAATTGATTTACAGAAACAGAAGTTAAAATGGTAACCAAAGTGACAAAACGCCAACAGTCTAAATGTAGCCTAGATATGTTTATATGTCTGCACCCTAAACAAGTGCTTTGGCCAGGTGCTCTTTGCAGCTGTTACACAAGCAGATCAATCAAAACAGGGAAAAGGGCTTTCTAACAAACTCCATTAGCACATGTATGGATTCCCACATTCAGCAGCCGACTGCATTCATTAACCAATGAGATCATTGATTGAATAAAGGTACAAATATGTCCAATTCAAATAAAGCCAAACCAGATTACAGAAGGAACTAGGTTCTGGGGTTTATTGCACAGATGAATTAACGTTGGTAAGTTTGAAATAAATTAATAAAACTCAAAATAGTCTGCCTGTGTGTAGCCAACTTGAGCAAGCAACGCAGCAATCCCTGATTTTTCATCTGAAAGCTAAGCATGCATGGGTTGGCATAGTATTTTGACTTGGTTTATTGGACCATGTCATCTTAGACTGATATTGTGATCTGAGCATTGTCAAAGATGACAAGTGACCAGTCTTAATGTCTAAGTCTTATGTGACCCTAACTATCAGACGGCAGATTGATTATGTAGCTTTACTGTAACAGATGCATCTTAAAGGAAAACTATAACCCCAAAATTAATACTTGAGCAACAGATAGTGTATATCAAATTAAGTGGCATATTAAAGAATCTTACCAAACTGGAATATATATTTAAATAAATATTGCCCTTTTACATCTCTTGCCTTGAACCACCATTTCTTTGTGCTGCCTCAGAGATCACCTGACTAGAAATATTTCAACTCTAATTGTAACAGGAAGAAGTGTGGAAGCTCATGTGACCTAACTTTATAGTTTGTTTGGAATGTTTGTGTGCACCATTGAATCCGATCCAAGGAGGCTGTCCTTATATTTTAAAATGGCTATTTTCTATTTAAGATGACCCAATGGCACATACTACTAAAAAAGTATATTGTTATAAAAATGGTTTATTTACATGAAGCAGGGTTTTACATATGAGTTGTTTTATGCAATAACTTTTTATAGAGACCTACATTGTCCAGGGGTTTTAGTTTTCCTTTAAATATAAGACAAGACAAACAAGTGACAACTTAAATTGATAGACAAGACAAAAAAATGTGTTGGTTTACTCCTAATAATAATTTAATATAGCTGCCTTAGACCCAGATAAGGAGACAGAAAAACTATGGGGTTAAGAACTAAACCTAGTGATCAAGGATGAAATGTGGGCACAAATATATAAATCTAGGCACAAAAGCTCGGTGACCACTAAAACACAAGAAGCCAATTACAAATACACACTGGTATTATACACCTAAGAAACGTAATAAAATGATCCCAAATGTTTCCGACAAATGTTAGCGCGGCAACAGACAAATATATGGTTTGAGTGTTGCAAAATCAAAAATTTTTGGAAAGAATTGAACGATACAAGAGAACGCCAAATTGGCTCCTCTTGTAATACTACTCACCAAGTAATTAATAACCATTTAACATTGTTCATGATCCAAGCGGCAAACCCCCTCATCCCCAAGGAGTGGAAAATTACATAACCCCTGTCGTTTTCTGAATCTAAATCCTCTATGGAAGAAATAAAAAAATTTGAGGAAATAAGAGCACTAAGACAAGGAACCTTTGATAAAGACAGAAAGGTCTGGGTAAATTGGAACTCACTATAAACTATGAGCAGTACCCACTATCTAATATTATTTAAAATGTCTTATGTAAATATCTCTAAATCTTATGTGTTATACTTGTGGCTCAACACCCCCCGTTTTCCCCTACCCTCTAACTTTGTCCAGTTAGAATACCTTGGAACCCTTATATTCCCCTCCCACAATGGGTATTATCTTCATAAAACTAATAAATAACAATGAAGCAAACAGTGACAATATTTAGACATATCAAATGTTAATGTACATGCATATATTACAAATTGTGTCAATAACAATGCTGATGTACCTTTTTATCTTCCCCCTATTTCTGTAACCCCCTCCCTTTTTCCCCTTTCTTTCCGTCAATAAGAATACTAAAGAAAGAATTTACAAAAAAAAATAATTTCAAAGGACAGGTATTTACCTGAACTCAATCAGAAGATGGTTGTCTTCTGATAAATGATTTGAGATTGTGAATTAATTTTCACCAAAATATGATATTCAAGACTAATACTACATACAAAAACAAATTCCTCAGATCTACAATCTGACTAGCATTCATTTTGAGAAATATTTCCAGGATCCACTTTGGACAGGAGGGGTTAATGGCAACAGTGATACCTCCAACAAAAGACTTGCTGGCATGATTTATATTATCCAGGCTTCCCCTCCTCCCTTGTTGCTATCAGAGGAAAATAGAGAGAGTTTAATGGCAACAGGCTCTCCTTGCAAGGCCATCATTAGAGAGGCCAGCATTAGTCAGCATGCAAATGAACTGCAATCTTCTGACAAAAAGGCAGTGAGGAGACCTGCAATAAAACCAGTGCTGCAAAACCATCCCTTGATAATGACATTTTTGGAGTACAAGCTTTGCGTTAATTAAGGGTTTTCAAAGATGATGTACATGTATATGCCATGCCATGTAGATGCCATGCCCATCAGTGCTTAGTAAACACAGGGCGTAGAATTATAAAATAAAAAACAGAATTGCTGTAAAGAAATGGCTTTTTCGTAGGTACTAGATTAATATATTAACTTTAAATGCAAAAACACCATTTTGAATGTACTGTATGGTATTACTGGTAACTTACAGTATATGAAACTACTACTACAAATATGTCCTGGTTACAGAAGCATCCTTTACATTTAGAGTGCCCCTAAAGTTTACAGTCTTAAGTCCTGCTTGAGGCGCGCATAAATTAATGTTCCAAAAATCCTTAGGAAGTGAAGCAGTATTGCAATATGTCAAAGATATTAATATTTATCATGCATTTATATGTTGCATACTCTTACAGTCAGGGCTGCCATTAGAAATCACGGGCACCGCACAACAAAATTTGAGGCCCACTGGGCCCCGCCCACACTGACACCCAAGTCCCACCCTATATCCCGCCTACTCCACATCAAAGTTAAAAGACCACACCGATATCAGCACTAAAAAAGGAACCCCCCCACATATTGATCATGGCTCCCTTATAGTTTAAAAAAAAAACATTGGCACCAAGGCCCCCCATAAACTTTTTTTTTTTAATAAAAAGCATTGGTGCCAGGGCCCCCCTTACAAGTTAAAAAAATTTGGTCCACAAAAAATATAAAAAAAAATATTGGTGCAAGGGCATATAGAGTATTCAAATAAAACATTGGTGGCCAGGGGATTAAAAAAAAAAAAAGCCCCACATTGGTGTCAGTAGAATTTAAATCATGGCTTCAGGACTTCAGTTATAGCTGTTTTTGTGACTTCGGGTCTTTTCGCCGCTTGAGGACTTCAATGTCGGCTCCTTTCGTGACATTGGGTATTTTCAGGACTTTCCGCTGCTTCAGGAATGTTCAGCACTTCCGCATTCATCGCATTCAGCAGCACGGCGTCGGCGCTCGCAAGGGGGGCCTGGCTCTTCGAAAAGTGTAGCACTGCCAGGCCCCCCTTCAGCCCCGGGACACTTGTCCCCCTGTCTCCCCCTGATGGCGGCCCTGCTTACAGTACTGTATCAACTTTGCCATCAAACAGGAGAGGAGAAATGCAATAAATACAATTATGCATAAATAGCAAGTTCTGGCACTAAATGTGAGTCCTAAAGCAGTCACATAAAAGACTATTACGATTTTGGTTTTTCCTCTTCACTTTAGGTCTATTTATTGCCCATCAGAATGAAGGTTGATTATCTCATTTCATTTATATAACAGCACATACTTTTACAACACCAAAGGATGAATTGGTCAACAGATGAAACGCTCGATTTAGTGTATTGGTTCACATGTCTCCGGGTGACAGTTCTGTGGTTTAAAAGGCAGAATGTAAAAGTGGTCAAAATTACTTTAGGACTTGTATCCACAGCTTTAACAACAAGTATTTTTTCATGGTTTCTCATGAAATGCCGGCTACTCCAATCACTGTAGTGAAAATCCAGTTACCATAACTCCCAACTGTCCAGTTTTTGTGGGTCCCAATTCGGAAAATTCAGCCCCTAGTCCTCGTTTCATATAGAAATGTCCCAGAATTTCCCTTTGATCACCTGCACTAACTCTAGAAAAATATACAACGTTTCTAATACCTAATTTATTAAGATGCTTTTTGTCATAGAGCCCAGAATACTCAGCACCTGCACTAAACTATTTTAAGGGATATGGTCATGGGAAAAATTTTCAAAACGCATCAGTTAATAGTGTTACTTCAGCAGACTTCTGCACTGAAATCCATTTCTCAAAAGAGCAAACAGATTTTTTTTATATAAAATTTTGAAATCCGACATGGTGCTAGACATTGTCAATTTCCCAGCTGCCCCTGGTCATGTGACTTGTGCACACCTCCCAACTGTCTCGTTTTTAGAGGGACAGTCCCTCTTGACAGCTCAACCTGCAGTCCATCATTTGTACTGGAAAGTCCAGCTTTTCTCTGCACTGAACAGACAGAAAAAGAAACAAAGTTTCTAACTTAATTGGCATTTGGCAGAGAGCCCAGAACAGCCACAGCAGCAGATAAGATACTTTTGTAAAAATTTCTATACAAGCAAATAAGTAAATTGTAACAATATAAGATACAGGTCCCTTGGGAAAAGTTAGACTCACAGCTTAAAGGGCAATTCACTTTCATTATCAAAACTGATAACTGAAAAAAACAGAGAAATATGTTCAAACTTTCATAACCTGCCAAATTTTGTAAAATGAACACGGTAATCGGGGGGGGTGTGACCACAAAAATTGGTGTGGCCAAAATTGTTGCGCTAACAGTGGCAACTTTTTTGTCCCTCTTTTTATTTCCAAAATGGTGGGAGGTATGCTTGAGCCAGCACTTTAGGATGGAACTGGCAGGCTGTTGTTTTTCCTTCTCAATGTAACTGAAGTAGTCACAGTGGGACATGGGTTTTTACTATTGAGTGCTGTTCTTAGATCTACCAGTCAGCTGTTATCTTGTGTTTGGGGGCTGTTATCTGGTTACCTTCCCATTGTTCTGTTGTAAGACTGCTATGGGGGAGAGGGAGGGGGTGATATCAATCCAACTTGCAGTACAGCAGTAAAGAGTGACTGAAGTTTAGCAGAGCACAAGTCACGTGACTTGGGGCAGCTGGGAAATTGACAATATGCCTAGCCCCATGTCAGATTTCAAAATAAAATTTAAAAAAATCTGTTTACTCTTTTGAGAAACGGATTTTAGTGCAGAATTCTGCTGGAGCAGCACTATAAATTTTTGAAATAAACATTTTTTCCCATGGCAGTATCCCTTTAAGATCGAAAAGTCTATTGCGAGATCTGAGACTTACAGCTTAAAGTGCAAAACTGTAAAAACATAAAACCTGACCCTAGAACCCCCAGAAAAGTGTTCAGGCTTTCCATAACTTGCCAAATTTTGTAAAACAGACATGGGCGTATGTGGTCACAAAATGGGAGTGGTCAGAATGTATCCACACTGAGTGGCAGAACATTTTGTACCTCTTTCAAATTTTAAAATGTTGGGAGGCATACGTTACTATAGTATTAGGCATGTAACTGAATAGTCCTATGGCAGTGTCTTTGATGTGAGGGTTTGGCAGGAGAGGTATCCCAAGCTCTGTCACAACCTCTTGCCCAGCAAATGGATACACTGCTCAATCATTATTCTGGTTTGCAGCTTCTTAGTCGGCAGGGTATAGGTAGAAAATACCCCCCAGTGTGTCACTACAACGTTTAACCTAGTCACTTGCGCCACAGATCACACACTAGTGCTGTAAAGCTAATTCCCCCATTGCACAATTGATATTAAAATATGCTGTTTTGGTCTTTTATCTACAATATTAACTTAATTTTTCCTACTTAAAGGAACTATACCCCCCGAACAAAGTAGTCTCTATAAACAGATATTGCATAAAACAACTCGTATGTAAAACCTTGATTCATGTAAATAAATCACTTTCATAATAACACACTTTTTAGTAGCATGTGCCATTGGGTAATCATAAATAGAAAATTGCCATTTTAAAAAATGACAGCCTCCTGGGATCGTATGGTTCAACGGTGCACATAAACATACCAAACAAACTATAAAGTTAGGTCACATGAGCCAATTAACAGACAGAGTTGTGTCTTTTGCAGTTAGAGTTGAAATATTTCTGGTCAGGTGATCTCTGAGGCAGCACACAGACCATCACGAAATGGTGGTTCAAGGCAAGAGATGTAAAAGGGCAATATTTACTTAAAGGGATCCTGTCATGGGAAAAAAAATTTTTTCAAAATGCGTCAGTTAATAATAGTGCTGTTCCAGAAGAATTCTGCACTAAATCCATTTCTCAAAAGAGCAAACAGATTTTTTTATATTTCATTTTGAAATCTGACATGGGGTAGACATTTTGTCAATTTCCCAGCTGCTCCAAGTCATGTGACTTGTGCTCTGATAAACTTCAATCACTCTTTACTGCTGTACTGCAAGTTGGAGTGATATCACCCCCTCCCTTTCCCCCACCCAGCAGCCTAACAACAGAACAATGGGAAGGTAACCAGATAAAAGTTCCCTAACACAAGATAACAGCGGCCTGGTAGATCTAAGAACATCACTCAATAGTAAAACCCATGTCCCACTGCATACTATTCAGTTACATTGAGAAGGAAAAACAACAACCTGCCAGAAAGCAGGCACAAATCACATGACATGGGGCAGCTGGGAAATTGACAAAATGGCTAGCCCCATGTCAGATTTCAAAACTGAATATAAAAAAAAATATGTTTTCTCTTTTGAGAAATGGATTTCAGTGCAGAAGTCTGCTGGAGCAGCACTATTAACTGATGCATTTCCCTTTAAATATATATACCAGTTTGGTAAGATTCTTTAATATGTCACTTAATTTGATATAAACTAAATCTGTTGCTCAAGTAATCATTTTGGGGGTATAGTTTTCCTTTAATTACTTACATTAAAAAGAAGCAACATTAGTAGTATGAAAACTACAAAACTATGCAATAGTAAAATCTATAGTTAGTATAGATATGGATATATATATATATATACATACATATATATATATTAAATTTATGTGAGGGTATAGGAGGGTCATTGTCAGTGTGTGTACGTCTATATGCCGAGTTTCATTTGGAGGGGTTGAACTTGATGGACGTTGGTCTTTTTTCAGGCCGATTTAACTATGTAACAAAGTAAGTGGTACAGTAAGTTGTTTAAACTGGGCGAACATTTTATTTAATCTCCTTGTAAAGTTGACCATTCAGACTGAGTCAGCAGCTTGTCTGCCCATGTATGGGGCCCTCCTGCCCAACCGGTATCTGGACGAAAATTGGCCAAATGTCGATCAGACAGGTTTAAAAAAAAAACCCCATCAGAGCAAAGACTGCATCGGCTCATACTGTAAATGCGGTCTTCACCCCAACTGCCTGTATGCCCATTGTTATGATCCAATTGTTTGGCTCTAGGGATCAGACCAATATCTCCCACCTTGTGGTAGGCAAATCAGGGAAAGATCTGCTCAAATCATCCATGTATGGCTAGGTTATTCTTGCATTTTAGAAGCAGATTACAATGTTGTACTAGTGTTTTGCATCTGTTTTTCAATGTGTTCTGTACATCTAGAGCAGGGATCCCCAACCTTTTGAGGCCGTGAGCAACATTCAGAAGAAAAAGGAGTTGGGGAGCAACACTAGCATGAAAATTGTTCTTGGGGTGCCAAATAAGTGCTGTGATTGGCCATTTGGTAGCCCCTATGTTGATTGGCAACCTGTATTGAGGCTCTGTTTGGCAGTACACCTGGTTCTTATATAACCAAAACCTTCCTCCAAGCCTGGAATTCAAAAATGAGCTCCTGCTTTGGGGCCACTGGGAGCAACATCCAAGGGGTTGGAGAGCAACATGTTGCTCACGAGCTACTGGTTGGGGATCACTGATCTAGAGCTGCAATGCAATACAGTAATAGCAATGGCGAAAAATAAAGCCAGACAGTTGCTTTACTTTTTTCAAATGCTATTATGACTAATTTGCTACTTCATGCTAAGCATACCAAAAGGACAACAATAAAAGACAAATGATTTCATAAAAAATATACTGCCCTCATAGTGGTCAGCAGAGGCTTACACTTTCATATGACTCGGAGAATGAAAGTATGAAAGGCTTGAATCATTTTCAGAATATAATGCTGGAGTCTATGGAAAGGAGCTGACATACAATGTGCAGCTATAAACTTAGCTTCAAAACTGAAGTGGCTTCTTACCTCAGTGTTCTAAAGGAACACTGGAAAAATGCTCTTTTTCACATACCATTACAGTGAGAATATTATCAGGAAGACACACACATAGGGTCAGATATATTAAAATGTGAGATAAGAGCTCATCGTAGAAAAATGCAATCCCTTTCTATTAATTTCTATAGAATTTTTAGAGTTGATTGAAAATGATAGTTTCGCCATTTGATAAATATAGTTCTAAAAATCCCAGAGGAATGAATAGAAAAGTGAATTTTTTTTTTTTAGTAAACTCAAATTCTGATAAATCTGCCCCTTTATCACAAACATACATATAACAAAGCAACCCTTAAAGCTTCACATGCAGAGTGTTATATAAAAGTGTATTTATGTATGTAGATCAAAAAGAAAGACGTATTCCTCTGGAACACAGTAGTTAAGATTCTGAAATTTTTTTCAAATCATCATTAAAACAATGTGTCTATACCACATTGTTTTGATGATGCTATGGGCTGTTTGAGTCTAAGCAGAGAGTCCCTTTGGAAGTGCACACACAGAAGCTAAAGCAGGTATTGGAGAGGAGAGCTAACTTATTTATACAGACTCAAACGTTTTATTCCAGGTTAATCATATTCAGTTATTTACAAAAAAATGTTAAAACCCCCAATTAATTTGCGGTACTGCACACAAGCATGAAACAATTTGGATGCTTCATTAGAAGCAACTTGGATTCACTTCCAGTTGATGCTCACCTGAATTGTTAATGTGTCAGAAGCAACTTCCAATGAAAAGAATACCGGAAGATAAACACAATAATTACCTGTAGCATCGATATTCACAAAAAATGCAACTTGACCTGATTAGCAAGTGCTAGCAATGTTTCAAAGGCAGATTCTGCTACACAGCCTTGACTGAGCAAACCCCTCAGCTAAATAAGCAAATCGTAGGGGCACTCCAGCTGCTGTAACCCCAGTTATGCTGGAAGCTGTTCATTACAATAACAAGATGATAAAATTTTCCCTTTGGGATTCTGATGTTGGAAAGATACAATTTCCAACATCCTTTAATGATGCTCGAGTACTAAAGTTTGTTTGTACTAGATGGCAGAGTGTGCCTTTATGTTCCTTTAAGTTGGCACTACATTGTACTGGGACGGTAAAAGAAGTAACAGTGTAATTTCTGGTTTGTCTCCTGGCATGTGGTATTTTTAGATTATCTCGATTCTTTATAAATAATGCAGAGTGCTTGTACAAAATGTAAATTAACTGCAAAGTGGTTTATTTCACAACATGTTTTGGGCAACGGCCCTTTATCAAGTGGTAACAAACAAGCAACCGTGTATCCCATTTAAAGTGCTAAACACACACCTTACAAATAATTTAAGCTAATAACGTTGGGGGGCATCAACTGTAGCAAATGCCTTATAGGATCAAATGCACTTGCCTATTTGGATAATATTGTTCTTTGCAGTAACTAAGCCCTTTATATGGTAGGCCCTAGGGGCAGTACCAGGGGAGATGTAAATACATTCTGTATATGGACACTACATTCCTGACACTTGGACCCGGATCAACAGATGGACTTGATTTGGACATTGTTGCTACTAAATAGTTTATACTTTATCACACTATGTACAAAAAATATCCTTTTTGTAATTTTTTGTCTTCTATGTAATGTTAATTCTGCACCCGCCCCCCAAGGTCACACACCTTTTTCACTGTAGTGAGCTAGGCTTCTTACTCCCTAAAGCAGTGGCCACTCCCACTTAATTGATACAGAGGGGTGTGTTTAGCACTTTAAATGGGATACACGGTTGCTTGTTTGTTACCACTTGATAAAGGGCCGTTGCCCGAAACATGTTGTGAAATAAACCACTTTGCAGTTAATCTGCGTGTGCCTGGCTCTATTCTACTTATACAGTTACTTAGCCTTGATTCGGACAGAGGCAGAGCAGGTGGCACGACCAAAGGCATACTTGGAACCAGTGATTGTTTATTGTACAAAATTTAAACCAAGACAAAAATGGGCATAAGCAGGAGGGATTATACTTCAATATCTCAGATCAAATTGACAGCTGTTTAATGTTGTGTCAAAACTATATCAGTACAAGTACATGAACAGAATTATTACTGAGAACTGGGTATATTATATTTTCTAAAAATGGAGCACTTTTCACAAACATTACTACCCTTGTTTTACACAGCAAAAAGAAGCCAGAGAAACAGTGGCATTATTCATCATCTAACTTCCCTTTAACAAGATTACTTTTTCTTTACCAGATACTAACTGCGCTTATTCTGATCTAAGTCAGAAGGGTATTGGCTGCATGAAAACTTCTATAAAGTAATACCATGCAGCATACTGGAAGTGAGAACAGGAAAAAGGAGCCACACTAATATTTTAGCTAATAACATTGGAATACAAAACAAATACTAATGGATGAAAAAAATGAAAATGCATGTGCCCGTTGTAATTGCATGTTTTTTATATGAGGGATACTGTCACAAGAAAGCTGCCGACAGACTGAGTGACTTGTGCTCTGATAAACTCTTTACAGTTGTACTGCAAGTTCCCTCTCCCCCAACCCAGCAGCCTAACAACAGAACAATGGGAAGGTAAGCAGATAGCAGCTCCCTAACACAAGATAACAGCTCCCTGGTAGATATCACAACACTCAATAGTAAAATCTGGGTCCCAATTAGACACCTTCAAGTTACATTGAACAAGAGAAACAACAGTCTGCCAGAAAGAAGTTCCATCATTAGGGTAGGGGCACACAGGCCGATTCGGGGAGATTTAGTCACCCGGCAACTAATCGCCTCTTCTTCAGGGCAACAATCTCCCCAAACTGCTTTCCCCTGCCTTCCCGATGGCTACAATGAAAAAAAATCGCCAGACTTCGGAAAACAAAGCGCCATGAGTGCCAGATAAATTTGCCCGTGTGCCCCTGCCCTAAATTGCTGGCTCTTTCTGAAAGCACATGAACAGGCAAAATGACACCAATGTTACAGATAAAAAAAAAAATACACTTGTTGGTTCAGAAATAAAAAGTTATATGGTAGAGTGGATTATTTGCAGTGTAACAGTGTCATTTTAAAATAAAATTACACCATAAAAATCATGAGAGAATTCCTTTAAACTGAAGCATGAATTACTATACTGTCTACTCTTCAGCCTCTTTCAAAATATATGCCATGTGTGCTGAACAGAAACAGGCTCATACAGAAGAACAGTAGAGCGGCAGAAAAACACAATGTTCCTGTAGAGGGAAAATGCTTCACATTATTTTCTAGGGGACAGAGAATGCGGTCCTAAAACTTGCCACTTGTGTACAACTCTACACTGGAGTTGTACACTCATGCACCAGTAGTGAAAGCAAAATGAAAAAAAAATGGTTATGAGCTCTTGAAGTAAAAGCTTCTGCTTATCCCCCAAAAAGTATAAAAACCACTAAAAATATTTTATTAGATTTTATATGGTAAAGTACTTGGAACTACAGTTCCAAGAATCCCCCTGCAAGCTGACCTGGTATGGATGTGCTCAGTGAGAGAGTGTGAGAGAGAGTGAGAGAGTGTGAGAGAGTGTGTGAGAGAGAGAGAGTGTGTGTGTGAGAGAGAGAGAGAGAGAGAGAGGGAGTGAGAGTGAGAGTGACTACCCAAATGACCCTGATCAAAAGTTTACATATCCCAGTTCTTAATACCGTGTATTGCCCCCTTTAACATCAATGACGGTTTGAAGTCTTTTGTGGATGAGGCTCTTTATCTTCTCAGACGGTAAAGCTGCCCATTCTAACTGGCAAAAACCTCCAGTTCCAGTAAACTCTTGGGTTGTCTTGCATGAACAGCACGTTTGAGGTCTTCCCAGAGTGGCTCAATGATATTGAGGTCAGGAGACTGAGATGGCCACTCCAGAACCTTCACTTTATTTTGCTGTAGCCAATGGCAGGTCAACTTGGCCTTGTGTTTTGGATCATTGTCATGTTGGAATGTCCAAGTACATCCCATGCGCAGCTTCTGGGCTCACGAGTGCTAATTTTTCTCCAGTATTTTTCAATAACTTACTGCATTCATTTTGCCATCAATTCTGACCAAATGTCCTGTGCCTTTGTAGCTCATACATGCCCAAAACATCAGTGGTCCACCACCATGTTTCACAATAGGAATGGAGTACATTTCATCATAGGCCTTGGTGACTGCTCTCCAAATGTAGTGTTTATGATTGTGGCCAAAAAGTAAAATTTTAGTCTCATCACTCAAAATAACTTTGTGTCAGAAGATTTGAGGTTTGTCTCTGTGCCGTTTGGCATATTGTAAGTGGGATACTTTGTGGCATTTGTATAGCAATGGCTTTCTTCTGGCAACTCGACCATGCAGCCTATCTTTCTTCAACTGCCTCCTTATTGTGCATCTTGAAACAACCACACCTAAAGTTATTTGTGGGGTTTTCCTTGCATCCCAAACAATTTTTCTGGCAGTTGCGGCTGAAATTTTAGTTTTATTTGTTTTGGTTTCAACAGAACCCCTAATTTCCCACTTCTTAGAGTTTGAACACTGCTGACTGGCATTCTCAATTCCTTTGATATTTTCTTATATCCCTTTCCTGTTTTATAGAGTACCTTTTCCTGCAGATCCTTTGAATATTCTTTAGCTTTCCTCATCACTTAGAATCCAAAAAAACATCAGTGCAGCAGTGGATGAAAGATGTAAGGGTCTGTCAGGAGTCCAGATAGTAACTGACCTTTTATACACACCCACTAATTACAAAAAAACAGATCACAGGTGAAGACGGTTACCTTTAATAGAAATTCTAAAGGTGGCCATACACGGGCCCATAAAAGCTGCCGGCAGATTATCGGCCTGTGTATGGGGCCCTCCGACGGGCTACTCCGATCGATATCTGGCCGAAAGTCTGTCGATGCGGTCCTGTGATCCGACCGCCCGTATGCCCTGCATTGTGATCCGATCGTTAGGCCCTAGGGCCCACGATCGGATCAGCCTGATATCGCCCACCTCATCGCCAAACGAGTGGATCTCTCAATCTATGGCCACCTTTACCCTTTTGTGTCAAGTTGTGTGCATGTTATAAGGCCGAATCACCGGGGTATGTAAACTTTTGATCAGGGTCATTTGGATAGTTTGTGTAGTGATTATAATTTAAATTTTTTTTTTTGACAATAAATGGCTTTAGCCAACCACTACCCATGAGTGAAACAAAAATTTAAATTTTTTCATATCACATTTCACAGCACATCCAAGCAAGTGCAGCAGCCCATACTTTAAATTTTTTTTGAGAGGGCACAAGGCAGCATTAAATAAAATTAAAAATGGAGAGGGGTAACAATGAAAAGCAAAAAAGGGATCTGTGTATGAATATTTTAGGTCCCATTAATAGAAAATTGCCTAATATTTTTTTTATTTGCTTTAACAGCATGCTGTGTAAAGTTGAAAACCCCAGAGAATGCATACCACATAGTGCATAGTGGATAACCTCCAGTGTTCTGCACTGCAAATACAGCATTAATGGCAACAAAATAAATGTATAATATTTAGCCTGTGATAAACAGACAATTTACATAGATGTTACAGCATCAGGATAATCCTTTCATTCATGACGAAATATTTAAATGGAATTTCTAATCAATATAAAATGTTTACTTGCGTTATCAGCATGTTGAGAAAAACAGCACTTCACAGGAAAAAAAACCTTTTAATAAACAGTTTATTCTATGGACAGTTTTATTTTATCATGCATGGAAAATATATGGAGCCCACTGGCCAATAAGCTGCTGACTCAGCCTGGAAACACAGAGTTGGCATGGAGTAGTTTTAAAACTTTTTTTTTTTTTTTAAAACATGCCCAAAATTACCACCTATCGTGTCATAAATTCTTATTCATAGATTCTCAGCTGCAAATGGTCTTCTGCACATTTTCCAAACCGAATCATGTCAAGAGCCTTTGTGCTGTTCTTTGAAATTCTCCAAAACAAATATCTGAGACACCAGAGTAATTTATTACAGATAAAAGGGAAAAAAGGCTACGTAATATGGATACACAGTGGTTAGCACTGCTGCCTACATTGAAAGTGTCCTGAGATCAATCTCACATTGAGCTTGTATATTCTCCATGTGTTTGCATGGCTTTCCTCCCACTCTGATTTCTGATTAAACTGACCCTATCAAGTGTTAAGTTAAGGGCAGTGGCACATGAAGCTACTTGGGGAGAATAGTCACCCAGTGACTATTCTCCCTTAAAGGGGTTGCTCACCTTCAAACAACTAGTTGTTTTCAAATAGATCACCAGAAATAAAGACTTTTTTCAATTACTGTCTATTTTCTATTTGTAACCGTTTTT
>CM044443.1:53743806-53753839 GCA_024363595.1 Xenopus borealis
CTAAGATCAACTTTTTGCTGTTCGTTAGCACTTACGTTAGACGCTTCGCGCTGGCTGTCAGCGGGGCACATGTGCAGTAGCACAATTCCACGGACACAGGGACTGGACGCAGAGACACTTGAACTTTATTATATAGGATACATTATTGTATTGTAGAAACATACCACAAGTGGTATCTATAGTTATATACCTACATGACATTTTTCCTTTATATGTCTAGAAACATCCATTAAATATAATATTTATAGTTGGGATTATCCATCCCGATAGTTATAGGGATACTGTCATGGAGAAAAAAAATTTTTTTTTTTTTTCAAAATGCATCAGTTAATAGTGCCGCTCCAGCAGAATTCTGCATTGAAATCCATTTCACAAAAAAACAAAACATTTTTTTATTGCAAGTTGGAGTGATATCACCCCCCCTCTCAGAGGCCTAACAACAGAACAAGGGGAAGGTAACCAGATAACAGCTCCCTAACACAAGATAACAGCTGCCTGGTAGAGCTAAGAACAGCACTCAATAGTAAAAACCCATGACCCACTGTGTTCCATTCAGTTACATTGAGAAGGAAAACAATAGCCTGCCAGAAAGCAGTTCCCTCCTAATGTGCTGGCACAAGTCACGTGACCAGGGGCAGCTGAGAGATAGACAAAATGTCTAGCACCATGTCAGATTTCAAAACTGAATATGAAAAAAACTGTTTGCTCTTTTGAGAAATGGATTTCAGTGCAGAAGTCTACTGGAGCAGCACTATTAACTAATGTGTTTTCCCATGATAGAATCCCTTTAAAGGGGCCACCACATATACCCTTTTTCAACATAAGCTTAATTATTAGGGTTTGCGCTTAACATACTTTTATATCAAATCTTTAATTTCTTGCAGTATACAAGAAAATGAAACCACTTCCGTTTTATCAATTCCTGTCTTACTTCCTTGTTCCGCAAAGTCATTGTTTAGAGAGAAGTTAATAAATCTAATTTCCAGTATACAAATGAGCCCTTTGCATAATGAGTTATTTTTATCTCAAAACCTAACTTTTGTTTATGCAGAGCTCATTATCTCCCTCTAAATAAATGCTCCTGTTTACAAGAAGGTGGGTGAACTAGGGGAAAACAAGATTAATTTTATATTCGCAATAAATTAGGAAAATATGGAGTTTTTAAAAAGGCATACATGTTTAGGTTTTTTGTACACTCAAGTTTATCAGAAGCATATATCGAGGTTTATTTCAACATTTGGCAAATTTCAGCCATTTACGGAATACACTAAAGCCAGAGCATGTATTGCATCTAAACATGCCTTATAACAATAAAGAAAGTTACTAAGGAGCATGTACTTGTGAACAGATTACTCATAGTAAAGCACAGATTCTACCACTGTGTTGTCACCTGTCCGGTTTTGACCTGGACAGCAAGGCTTTCGTAACGGCTGCCAGCACTGGAACTGCCTGGCCAGTCTTCCTAATAAGGAAATCCGGACATGCCTTTGCTGGAACGGCATGGCAAACAGCCAGTCACCAAATGTCTTGTCATAACCCCATGACTTCACAAGTTCCCCCATGACAACATCCACCACCCCGTCCTGACTAAAGGACAATGTGGCAATTCTACACAACTTACTTATAATAGATTGTGAAAGAAGAAATATTTACCAAAACCCTGCTTATATATAAATTAGTGCTGTATTACATCAGGGTTATGAGTGAAGAACACAGGTCTGAATCTACTATGATAAAAACATAAGTATAGGGCTACCTGGAAACACAACAATTGGACACCTGGCTAACACTGGGAGTCACTTTTCTACAGTCAGATTTACTGTAAATTTACTGTAATTGTGTCTCCCACTTTGTCATTAGGCATAGAGTAATCACAATGCATACATATCAATCCATCTAGAATAGAGAAACATACCTTTAGCCTCAGCAGTAACATGGGGGTTAAAGGAACATGGGTGACAGGAGTGATTCTGACACTGAAAAGATTAGGCTCAAAGCTGTGATCTGGGAGCAGGGAAATTAAAAGGAACGACCCGTAATCTATCACTCCTGACATCTGTTAATTCCAGCGGGGTGGGCGCCAATCAATATTGGCCGACAGCCAATGCAGGGCTACAGGTCATGGGTAAGAGGAAAATTATATTCATATTACAGTTTAAGGGTGGTGTACTAAGCATAATTGAATAATGAAAAACATAAAGGGAAACTGTTGCATTATATACTCACACAAATATTTGTAAAGATTTTGCTTACATTCATTGTTTTGTTTTAGAGAAATCACAATTAGCCACATATTATTTAGCGAATTCACTTATATTTATGCAAATGACTCTTTGGGCAATGCTCAGGATGTGATTACAAAATACAGATAATCACTTTATAGTCCATATAACTATTTGGAGTCCCTTGGTACTGCAACTAAGCTGTAAAACACTGGGAGGAGAAAAACTCGAATTGATTTAGTCTATCATCTGAAAAAAACCCCCCAAAAAACCAAAAAACTTTAATCACACAGTGGATTTAATCAAGAAAATATGTGAGCATGCATTTCAGCACCAAAATGTGCCTGCACCCAGGCCAACACAGTGGTTGCAGGTAAAAAGGTAAGGCTAGCATTAGTACAGGCAGTTCCTCATTCAAGCAGATGGAAGGCAGTTTAGGGAGATTGTCGCAGTGCAGAAAAGGTGATTAGTCGCCAGGCAAGTAATCTCCCCGACTGCCCCAACCCAAAATCAGCAACTCTTGTTTACATGGGCTTTTTCAGACCTAATTATCAATGGGTTTTACCATCTATTTAGATTTAACTGTATCATAGCCTATAATAATGAATTAAACCAAGACGAATTCATTAGCTGTGTATTAAAAACACAAAACATCACTATTAAAAGCCATAAGTGTGCCATGGAGTTTACCTGATAAAGGCACTCATTGGGTTAAGCCTTCTCAAGGCAAAATAAAGAAAAAGGACCACAAAAAACATACAAAAAGTGCATTAAATTATTCATCAGCATTAAACAGGATTTTTTAACAGCTTTTATCAATCATTAATGCCTGCTCCACTTCCACCATGAGGCTTGGCTATTATGTTGCATGCCAGAGAAAGTATTAAAAATAAATAACAATAGGGACACTGCAAGTATGAATCACATTTCTATACACTAGTGGGAGGGGAAAATGATATACATTCTTGGCAAAGACGAGTTGAAATAGCAAAGTAATAACACCTTATTTTTGTTCCCACAGAAAAACATTTATATCAGAGACACTTCTTGCAGAAGTGTTATTCGTGTAAAGCATGTTTTCATTCCTGTTGTGCCTATACATTATGCATATAAGAAGCTGCACAATATGTACCTTTTAAAAGACTGTTATACCATGGCAGGTATAAGGTCAATTATCCAAAACCCCATTAACCAAGAAGATTTAAAGCAGCAGCGTCATATTCCAGAGAGTCTGTCATGTCATGTGTAACAACACAGGAGGAGAAAGCTCCAATTCGGCCCTCCCTCCTTTTCATAAATATGTTTGCATACACTGGACAGAAACCATAACTCCCAAAGAGGGACAAAAAGCAGCAGGGCTAAAAAAATTTTTTTATGGCCACATCCCCTAAATACCATGTCCATTTCGGTAAATTATGGAAAGTCTGAACACATTTCTGGGGGTTGTAAGGTCAGGTTTCAGTAATAAAGGTGAATTGCCCTTTAAGCTGCAAGTCACAGTTTCCTCAAGAGACCGACTTATCTTAAATATTTACACTTGTATCTTTGGTTATCAAATTGTTACAAATGTATTTTTAAGTGCAGCCGCCAAGTATTCTAAGCTCTTTGCCAAAAGCCTCTTATTTAAATTACATTTCAGAAACATTGCATCTTTGTCTGACTGTTCAGTGCTGTAGATCAAAGAAAAAGTTGGGACAGTAAAGTAACAATCCAGGACTGCAGGTCAAGCTGTCAAAATCGGGACTGTCTCGCGAAAAACAGGAGAGTTGGGAACTATGAGAGGCAGCTCAAGTGTGCATTTTCTGTGTAAAACTCTGTGTGCACAATAACATGCAGATTATGGTCTTTCAAAGCATACATATATGGAGTGGAGGGAAAATAAAATTTTTCTCTACTAATGTGTAACAGTAGCCATATTTTTATCTGCACTCAGGCAGGCTGTAGTATAGTATTTACAGGAGTGCTCCTTCATCCATTGCCCAAACATTATAGAGAACTGCTGTATTACTGCAAATCTGTAACTATTGTAGGGTGCAGTCTGAAAACAAGATAGTTGACATATGGGGTGAATACATATTTGATACTATTCTTGGAAGTCTAGCCTTAAGATCAGAGACATGGTAGGATTCGGGGTGATCAGTCACCTGGCAACAAATCTCCTCTTCTTTGGGGTGACTAATCTCCCCGAACTGCCTTCCCACCATCAAGAATGTAAATCGTAGGCAGGTTGGCACTTCGTTTACCAAAGTCACCCAAGTTTCCTCGTGAGGCAACTTCAGGAGACTTTGGAAAACGAAGCACTCCAAGTGCATAACTAAACCATAAAACTGAATATGGATACTGCACTTATTGCACCAGCCTAAAGTTTCAGTTTGTCAATAGCAGCAATGATCCAGGACTTCAAACTTGTCACAGGGGGTCACCAACATAGAAAGTGTCTAACACTCACATGCTCAGTGGGCTCTGAGCATCTGTTTAGAAGCTAAGCTTAGGGGTTGTCACAAATTATCCAGCAGAAAATGACATTCATCTGAAATATAAGATGATGCTTCAGGGCAGATTATTAAAGGACTAATAACATCAAATTTTTAAACAAACAAATTCGAAATAAAAACACCAAGACAAATTAAACTTTAAAATAGCAAAGCCTTTATCAAGAAATACATTACAGAAGCCCAGCTTCCCGTCCTCTTCTGAAAAGGCGGCAGGGCAAAGATGATCCATCATGTGGCGCTCTATTTCTTCTCTCATATTCTACCGACAGCGAGTTAGTGTTCATGTACCATAAGCGATTTCCACAGAGGAAGGCGATGTCAGCCGGCTCCCCATTAGCTCCCAGGTGTCCAACAGCAGGAGTAGCGCAGGAGCTGGTAGCAGCACCGGTTCGGCCTCTGCTCCCCCCGCAGTGTAAATGGTATTGTATCAGTGTTGCTGTATAGCAATCATTCCCTCTTCATGTTCCCAAAGCTTGCCGGGGCTCTGAGGGATTGAGGAACCATGATCGTGCGGCTGGGTGAGGGGCCACGAGTTGTTCATGAAGCTGGACTTACACTGCCTTCAATCTAACGGTGAGCAGATCTTTGCAACAAAGTATCCCCCAAGAATAAATGGCACCGATTAATGAAGCTGGACTGCAGGTACTTGGGTGGGGACAGGTAGCTGTACCTGTCGCTGCCAAAGAGGCTCTTTCCAGCTTGGAATTGGGTCGCGGGGTCTCTTCATTCTCCTCCTGCACCTGTAGTTGCCCTTCTCCAACATATCCTTGCAGGCCGGGTCCAGTAATTACACTTCCTCTCATCACCGCCCTCCCAGGGCACTTTAGTAACATCCCCGGGGCTCCAGCACCCATCCACACACTGTGCAGACACAGGAGAATGTGCTGCATGTGAGAGGGATTCAAGGCCGAACCGCCCCCTCACCCAGCCGCCCGATCATGGTTCCTCAATCCCCCAGAGCCCCTGCAAGCTTTGGGAACATGAAGGGGGAATGTTTGCTACATAGCAACACTGATACAATACCACTTACACTGCAGGGGGAGCGGAGGCCGAACCGGCGCGGCTACCAGCTCCTGCGCAACTCATGCTGTTGGACACCTGGGAGCTAATGGGGAGCCCGCTGACATCTCCTTCCTCTGTGGCAGTCGCTTATGGTACATGAACTCTCACACAGTCAGTAGAATATGGGAGAAGAAATCAAGTGCCGCACAATGGATGTTGTTGCCCTGTCACCTTTTCTGAAGAGGACGGGAAGTTTCTGTAAGTTATTTCTTAATAAAGGCTTTGCCAATTTAAAGTTTGTCATGTAGTTATTGTCTGTATTAAATTACTAATCAGCCTTATACTGTGACATTTCTATTCTGTGTACTGTATATTGTGAGTGGGTCCCTAAGCTCAGTAAGTGACAGCAGCACGGAGCATCTGCAGTGAATCAGCAGAAAAGAAGATGGGGAGCCACTGGGGCATCTTTGGGGAAACAAATCTTCCCTGCTAAAGGGCTGTGGTTGCCTTGGGCTAGTACAGGAGCACAAAATATAATGAACAACATTTCTAGCTACTTCTGTATCTGTAACCTTTTTATGAGGTAAGAGCCCTGAAAGTCTGCTGGACCGGAACCCTTTAATTCTGACAAACAATACTGTAATAAGTGTCTAAACTGACAAACTTCAGTCAAAAGATTACAAAGCATGCAGGCACATAGGACTCATTCCCTACCTCTGAACTGACAAACTTGGACCCAACACATGGATATTTCTTCTAGTGCAAATTGAATAAAGCATGGCTAATTATATCTCCCACAGATGGGTTCTACTAATATTGTTATAGTTATGTCAGGGAAGGACCCACTACAAATAAAAAATATTACTTAATGTAGCATATGGTTTGACCTAGCTAATGCATAAAGATCAAATTTGGTTTCAAAGGTTGAAGGAAGGTATGCAGTGTATATAAAAACACAGTAACATTTTTTTTGATGTAGCATTAAAATACAGGTTCAGGTTAGGAGCCTTTTATTACAAACACAATGAAAGTAATCCGTATATTGCTTTTACTGTAAAATTTAGGTATATACAAGTGCTGTTCTCAATTTAGAGAGTAGCCAATGCTTAATAAAATGAATACATTAAAATTAGATGCCATCTTATTTTTCCTTCTGACAAGGAAAGAAACTTTATATGCTAGAGTTTTAAAGGGCAATATTTCTCAGTTAAGTTACCTACTCATCAGTTTGTATGCGGTTTGTATGCAAGGCTAATCCCAAGATGAGTTGTCCTGTCGGTTTATGATAATGTTACATGTAGTGGATCTCAGTCTGTGGAGAAATGCGTTCCATACTAGTAGGAGCAATTCATTGTACCATGAAGAACATTTCTAGGTTGGGACATGAATGTTATTTAGGCAGCTATTGGGAATAGATGATATCATAATCAAAAACATAAAACCTATTCAATATTTCAGAAAAACAATATAATAAAAAATATAGGTTATAATAAAAAATTATATAAGAGGTTAAACAGATAATCAAGTCTGCTATGACAGTTAAGACAGCTCCCTTTGCATGTTATTCTCTATATAGTATATATAGTCTAATTGAGAGAAAACAATAAACATATACACATAGTAATCTCAGGGAAGAACTACATGGCCGATTTCCATGAGTTTTTGCTGGATCTGACGTGCTGCGTCATGATGACCATGTAGTTCTACCCTTAGTGAAATGTAGCGCTTGAAGAACACATGACGACAATGGCCAAAGCATTTTTAAATGTAGGCCTGTATGTGACTGCTACAGTAAATGTGGCTGTTTAGAGCAGCAGTGAAAAACTCCCATGTGCCAAAGCCCTTAGAGGTTCCAATTAGTTTTACAAATTAACAATAATAATTAGCAGTGGTAAAACAACACTAAAGCAATGGCAGTAAAGTTGGGCAATGCGTTTAATGACCGAAGGGAGGGTCCCTTGTAATGAAAATAGATATCAGCCCAGTGTTGCATATTCAGTGTGTTGTTTTTACACTTACTAAACACCCCTCTCCTCATGGTTCGAGATAAGCTCTGTATGAAGACCTTTCTCTTCTCCAAACTGCTGCATCTCTACAGATAAATATGTTCATTACACAATGGAAAATATCATTTGATTAACTACCTTGTCCTGTTTCCACTGTTTCTCCAACGAGGTGGTATCCAGTGTCAAATTATAAAACTATACTTGGATATGCTGTTCTGAACTTTTTGTACAATAAATAATTATAAACAAATATAGTTCATTCAAAAACACAGGAAGAATGCATTTTCAACACAAGCTTTATTCATACAGCCCTCAAGAAGATTCTCAGGGTGCTACGGCTTCACAAATGCAGCAAACTCAATCAATACAAATAAAATGAAAGGTAGTAATTTTGTACTTCAAATTTTCCCCAATTAGCCAAGAGTAATAGAAAATAAAAATTGTTACCAGATTTCATAATATTAACCACAGCCACGTTTTATAGATTTTTCTTTATATAAACCTATTTGTGATGTTAATAACATATATTGATTGCCATTACAAGAAATAAGTATCGTGAACATAAAGGATATGCAAATAGCTCCACTGCGCCAATTTCAGGTAAAATGAATCCAGCTTGTTTCCCATGATACATTTCTCCTTATCTTAAACCCCCCCCCCTTGCTCCTTCTCTTGGAACAAGAGGAAGCACTGCCATTCTCAGAACACGAACCAGCCTTCCTTTAATAGCAGCTTGATATACAGCGCTGCAGATCACAGGATGGCAAGAGCCTTGATGAAAGGACTCAAGGGCTCGAGGCAATGGTGCATTGAAAACAGCTGAATAAATGAGGGGGAGCGACAGAGATCTGCAATTAACTCTTTTGTATCCTCTCGCTGATGCTTTGCTAAGAATACATTGCTTTTACTGCCTGAACTTAAATATGTAGTGACATTAAAAAGGGCAAACAGAAAGCAGATTAAAGAAATAGACACCTTTTTTTTTTTAATATCATAATATCATATCATTATATTGTCTTTGTATATTATTTATAATTTTGTCATTAGGGATCCTGTCATGGGAAAACATGTTTTTTTCAAAACGCATCAGTTAATACTGCTGCTCCAGCAGAGTTATGCACTGAAATCCATTTCTCAAAAGAGCAAACAGGTTTTTTTATATTCAATTTTGAACTCTGACATGGGGCTAGACATTTTGTCAATTTCCCAGCTGCCCCTGGTCATGTGTCTTGTGCCAGCACTTTAGGATGGGAACTGCTTTCTGGCAGGCTGTTTTTCCTTCTCAATGTAACTGAATAGAACGCAGTAGGACATAGGTTTTCACTAGATCTACCAGGAAGCTGTTATCTTGTGTTATGGAGCTATGGAGCCTATTTTCTACAAGACCAGATACCAAACCAATTACTAATTTTGATAACTTTTTTAAGCAATGAAAATTTCTAATAAATGCACAATAGAAAATGTATCAGTTTGGACAGCCAGTCTTATGACATATGTATGCCTGGTCTTTCACACTTGTCTAAATGGATTCTTCTTGTATCCATTATATATGGTGAAGTTTATAACACTCTTCTAGTTGGTAGAAATACATATATTATATGTACTGCTTACACATATGCATTTTGATATATTGCATATGTCCAATGTTTTAAGACATCAGATGTAAAGAAAGAGAGCACTTTATTACATAAACTATGAATCTATTAAGAGCAGAGATAGGTACAGGTTAAAGTCCAATTGAAGAAATAGAACAGCACCTCCAGAAGAGCTTCTTTAAATAAAAATGCCTTTATTGCACATCTTTGGGCATCACAGCCACAGGTTAAAGTGCATACAGGTTCATGCAACAGTATTTTTGATTTATCCATATAAAGTAGTTAAAGTAGTAAGTATAGCATTAAGAGATCACTGCAGATGTTTCTGTTAAAAACAGTACACACTGAAAAAAACTGAATAATTGAAGGTACCATTACATTTTACTACTGTTTATGCATAATTCGGTAAAGTTTGCCTCTGGTATACCACAGCAACCAAGCAGCAATTTGGCTTTCCTAATTGAATTCAGACAGAAAAGTGAAAACAACCGGGTACAGGATGTAGTCAGACTGAACTGTTCACTATCAGCCCTGCACCCAACAATCGTGTTACTAATAACTTCTAATGCCCCAGTGAGGTGGGGCAAACGGGTCAGAGGAAATTATCAGATTTTTGCCAATTGGTGGACCAAATCATGCTGATCCTATCAATAACAATAGAAAATGTATCAGTTTGGACAGCCAGTCTTATGACATATGTATGCCTGGTCTTT
>CM044443.1:53789510-53802365 GCA_024363595.1 Xenopus borealis
ATTGTTGAAAGGGATTCTGTCATGATTTTTATGATCATATTTTTTATTTCTAAATTACACTGTTTTCACTGCAAAGAATTCACTCTACAAAAAGATTTAATTTTTCGTTGTAATACTGATGTATAGGCAGCCATCTCAGGTTATTTTGCCTGGTCATGTGCTTTGAGAAAGAGCCAGCACATTAGGATGGAACTGCTTTCTTGCAGGTTGTTGTTTCTCCTACTCAGTGTAACAATGTGTTGCAATGGACCCAGGACTTTACTACAGAGTGTTGCTCTTATATCTACCAGGCAGCTGTTAACTTGTGTTAGGGAGCTGCTATTTGGCAACCTTCCCATTGTTCTGTTAGGCTTCTGGGGGAAGGAAGGGGTGACTGAAGTTTATCAGAGCACAAGTCACATGCCTGGAGGGCAGCTGGGAAACTGACAACATGTCTAGCCCCATGTCAGATTTCAATTCTTTTAAAGTGGACCCATCACCCAGACACAAAAATCTGTATAATAAAAGTCCTTTTCAAATTAAACATGAAATCCAATTTCAAATTTTTATTAAAGCATTCATAGCTGTTTTAAGCTCATTTAAAAATCTCAGCTGTCAATCAAATATTGTCTGGCACTCCTCTATGCCTTAGGCACTTCCTAGATGCCACTGCTCCCCACACATTCCCCCAGTTCTCTTAACCATTTAATTGTGTAGCCAGGACATGGTGATAGACATCGGGTCCCCCATTCTGGTGCAAAAACAAGATTCTGAGATGATGCAAGGCTTGCCTTAACAGTGTCCACAAAATGGCTCCTGCCTGCTTGCTATAATTATGAATTCCCAGACTGAAGAAAACAAGATTAAAATAATTTCTATAGTGTAATTAATGTTCATTTTGCTTGACTAATGTGATAAAATATGATTCTGAATATCTTTTTGGGGTGACGGGTCCACTTTAAGAATTCAGCTGGTACAGCACTATTAACTCATACGTATTGAAAATCTTTTCCTATAACAGTATGCCTTTAAAAACACGAGAACCTAGGCCTTAACCAGATGTCCATCTTTAGTCAATGCTTCTTACAAGCTCTTGAATGCTGCTACTGACCATTCATTCAACACTTATACATAAGCTTGATAGCAGTGATTTGGACAGAATCGTAAAACAGTTTTATTTAGGGTTGGGGCAGACAGGGAGATTCGGGGAGATTTAGTCGCTTGCCAATTAATCGTCTCTTCTGCGATGCGACAACCTCCCCGAACTGCCTGCTCCCGGCATTTTTTCATTCAAACAGGTGGCGGGAAGGGAGCAGGCAGTTCGGGGAGATTGTCGCATCGCAGAAGAGGCGATTAAACGCCAAGCGACTAAACCTCCCCGTCTGCGGCAACCCTTATACAAGGGTAAGAAAAAGCCAAAACTATCCCAGTCTGATGGCAGTAGTACCAGAGAATAACAAGAGAGATTTAAGGACAATCCCACTTGGAGGTTGGCTGCTCTGCAGCTTGGTAAATATTTAGGACTTCAACTTATTTCAGTGTAAACGATCATTATGATTCAAACAGAACCTCTTGGTTGTTGTTTGTTTCTGCATTGATTATGTGTAACAGATTAAAATACATTCTCACCCTGCGCCTTAGTTGCAGGCAGCCCACAGTGTCTACCAGGAGAAACCAGCTGATACTAATCAATGATCTATTCTCTACAATACTACTCCACCTTTACAGTACTCTACCTTCCCTAGGGGAAAAAGTCATTTCATTCTGACTTCCATCTCTTCAGACTGCTTCCTTCCTTCAATACACACAGCTCACTACATTGCTATCCCAAACTTCAGGCATCTAAAATTACACATTCTCCTGTAAATAAAATAATGCTAAATAAGTATTCTGAAATAAAAGAATACTGATATCGCTAATCTAATGGTTTATTATTTAAGGTAATTAAAAACATTTACACATCTTACAGTTATACAATGTGCTCTGTGATGAGCAATTGCCTGTAGCTCTTCAGAACATTTTTTCATACACACTACATGGCAGTTCTATGGTACACGGAAGCCTGTTTAAAGGGAAACTGTCATGGGAAAACATGTTTTTTTTTAAAATGCATCACTTAATAGTGCTGCTCCAGTAGACTTGTGGACTGAAATCCATTTCTCAAAAGAGCAAACAGATTTTTTTATATTCATTTTTGAAATCTGAAATGGGGCTAGCCATTTTGTCAATTTCCCAGCTGCCCCGGTCATGTGACTTGTACCAGCACTTTAGGAGGGAACTGCTCTGGCAGGCTGTTGTTTTTCCTTCTCAATGTAACTGAATAGTACGCAGTGGGACATGGGTTTTACTATTGAGTGCTGTTCTTAGATCTACCAGGCAGCCGTTATCTTGTGTTAGGGAGCTGTTATCTGGTTACCTTCTCATTGTTCTTTTGTTAGGCTGCTGGGTGGGGGAAAGGGAGGGGGTGATATCACTCCAACTTGCAGTACAGCAGTAAAGAGTGATTGAAGTTTATCAGAGCACAAGTCATATGACAATTAACGGGCGCTAGAACATATGTAGTCAAACATTTATAAAAACAGACTTGTTCCAGTAAAAAAAAAAGTGGACAACCATGGTGGACACCTAGAGTGCTTCTCAGTAGTTTTAAAAATACTACTGCTTCCTAAAGAGTTTGGGCACTGTTTGTTTATGGTATAGATCACACCAGTGTTTTTTTTCCACAAAAAAATGTTTGTCCTACAGAATTTCAGAGGTGACTCTGCCTCAATGTTACTTTTAGAAAAAGAGCCGCCTGACTGTCAGCTCAGCAAAACTTCTGAACTGGGGTGAGTAAGTTTTCATTTTTCAGTCATACACTTCACTAGCAAGAGAAATGAAAACAGCAGTAACCTTTTATTCTTAAATATAATAGTTGGCCCACACCAGAGCCCGCCCACTACAGTAAAAAGTCCACACAGACATAAGCGCTAAAAACGGTAAACCCCACTCACAAGTTATAAAAAGCCAATTCTGGTCAGTGCCTGCTTATAAGCTGAAGAGAAACACTGGTGGTCAGGGGCTCCATGCTCCATAGAATATATTTAAAAAAACATTGGTGGCCAGGGGTTAGATAAAAAAAAAAAAAAACACATTGGTGTTGAGTGGAACTTACCTTAGGTTCTTCTTCAGCTTCTTCGGCTCCTTTCATGGCATTGGGTCATTTCGCGACTTTGGGGCTTCAGCTCCTTTCGTGACTTCAGGATCTTATCGCAGCTTCAGGACTTCAACTTTGGGCAGCGAATTGCTTTGGTGCTGTTCAGTGGGGCCCGGCTAATTTAAAAAATGCAGCACAGCCGACCCCCCCCCCCCCCGGTACAAATGTGCCCCCCCCCCCAATAGAGGGCCTGGGTACTGTGTGTTCTTTACAACCACATTTTTTCGCTTAATACAAAATGTGACATTTACAAAAGGGAGGCAAGATACAATTCAAATAATTTCTTGCCTCAACTCGCCACAAACCCATTTCTTTGCACCCAGGGATGTCAAAGTGAAACTCTTTACACTTGCGGCATGAATCACAAAGAGTTGGACCACGGAGGGAATGGCACATGTGCAAGTTGCACCAGCCTTGAATGACGTAGATGGTCTTTTAGATTGTAAGCTCTTTTGGGCAGAGCCCTCTTTACATGCATCAGTTATTGGTTTTCTTTAGGGATGCACCGAATCCACTATTTTGGATTCGGCTGAACCTCCGAATCCATTGCGAAAGATTCGTCCGAATACCGAACTGAATCCTAATTTGCATATGCAAATTAGCGAGGGGGAGAGACTTTTCATGTGACGAATGTGATGAATTTTTGGATTTGGTTCGGCAAGGCACAAGGATTTGGCCAAATCCTTCTGAAAATGGCTGAATCCTGGCCGAATACCGAACCGAATCCTGGATTTGGTGCATCCCTAGTTTTCTTTGTACGTAATCTTGTATGTTCAATGTATACACCCATTTATTGTACAGAGCTGAGGAATATATTGGCGCCTTATAACTGATGATAGGGTTGAAGTAGGGACCCATTTGAGTCATTCAGAAATCACAAAGGAGCACAATAGTTGCAAGATACAGTCAGGGTTACCTTGCACCAATGATGTGGTCAGGTACAGTATACCCGCAGTATGTCCCGATAGTTGGTGCACAGGAGGCAGCAATGGACAGCAATTAGCTTATGATTAGCTTATTGGATGACTTAACCAAATGCACAAATCTCCATATGTAAGACCAGCTTAATATGTATCCAAGTGTTGTCAGCTACATTTCTGTCACCACATATTAAACAGTTGGTTCACCTTTAAGTTAACTCTAAGTAAGTTATGGAATGGCCCATTCTAAGCAACTTTTAAATTGGTCTTCACTTTTTACATTTGTTTAATTATTTGGCATGTTTTTCACCGATACCATCTAGAAAACAAATGCTCTATAAGGATACCAATTTATTGCTATTGCTACTTTTTTTTTTTACTTATCTTTTTATTCAGGTCCTGCTCTATTCATATCACAGTCTCTTATTTAATTCAATGCATGGTTGCTAGGGTAATTTGAACTCTAGCAACCAGACAGCTGAAACTACAAACTGAATCTGAACCATGCCAGTACTTCAATTCACCAAAATGAAACTAAAAGGCTTCTATAAAGAACAATAGCAATCAGCGTATATACAGCTCAAATAAAGATGCTGATTGAGCAAGTTGCTAGAAAAAAACCAAAAAATTACAACACTTGCTTAATCTAATTAAAAGTATGTTTTGCATTCTCAATTTTTAGGTCAGCAAACATAAAAACAGTTATTCCATTTTTACTACTATACCCATCATTTGTATATGTATCATCAAGCAATAGCTTTCCCCTAAATAACAAGGGTAACATTGGCTGGGGGTACTGTTAAGGATAGGGACGCCCATATGTCATATGTTCAATATGGTACCATTATTAAATGTATGTTTGCAAATGCAAGGAGGTGGACTGGTAAAATGGGAGAGTTGGAGGTGCTAGTGGGAAAATATGATGTGATTAGTGTGGCCAAAATATGGCTGAAAGAGTTGCATGACTGGGTAGTTAATATCAGTGGCTATACCTTGTTTCGTAGGGACAGAGGTAATAGAAAAGGAGGAGGGGTATGTCTGTTTGTTAGGCAGGATTTAAAAGCTTATATAAAGGAGGAGGTTATGTTAGAAAATGAGGGGGCATTAGTCTTATGGGTGGAGTTCTTCACCAATTGTAAAGAGTCTAGCAAATTAATTGTAGGGGTATGCGATAAGACAGTAGCGTAACTACCAGGGCAGCACAGGGTGCAATTGGGCCAGGGCCAGCAGCCCCTGAGGGCCCCCCAGTAGCTCGCATGCCACTGATTCTGGCAGGAAAATCCCATGGGGGGGGGGGGACTGTCTGCATGTCCCATGCCAGGGCCCAGCCCCCTCTAGTTGCGTTACTGGAGATAGACCCCCTAATGTAAGGGAGGAGGAGGCTAAGCTCCTGATGCAAATAGAAAAGGCTGCTAGTTTGGGTAAAGTAATGATAATGGGGGATTTTAATTAGCCAGATATCGACTGGAGCAACAGAACTGCCAGATCAGTTAATGGGAACAAGTTTATAAACTTGTTGCATGACAATTTTATGGCACAGGTTGTTGAGGAGCCTACCAGAAAAAAATGCTATTCTGGATCTAGTGATCTCAAATGACCCAGAACTTATACCAAATGTGCAAGTTTTTTAACCCTTGTGTAATAGTGACCATAATGTTATATCATCAAGGGGCAAATTTACTATTATTCCCCAAAAAAAATTAGTTTCTATTTTCGAATGTTAATCGAATAGTTCTAGGCTACCTTTTATTCGATATTCGATCATTCGACGATTGAATACAAACCTATTCGATCAGTCGAATAAATCATTCGATCGTTCGAATGATTCGTAAGATTCGAACACTTCGATCGTAGGAATCCTATTCGATCAGGACTTAGTCTCAGAAGCCAATGGGAGTGCTCCCATAGGCTTCTATTGCAATTCGTAAGGTCCAATCTGCCGAAGTAGGCAATCTAAGAAACTAAAAAAATTAAATCCTTCACTGATCGAACGATAGAATATTCGTCCATTCGACTCTATTCTAATGTATTCGATCGTTCCACCATTTCCTATTTGATGATCGAATATACCAAAATTCACATATTCGACCAAATGAAGAAATCCTACGTTCGAACTTCGATCGAACTTCGAATCCTTCACGTGAATTTAGTATATCGGCCCCCCAAATGTCTGGTACAAAAAACAAATATATACTGGGGCAACAAAAACCATGAATTTTGGAAAAGCTCATTTTAGTGCCTTGATGGCTGCCCTTCGGAGCATTCATTAGTTTGCAGCTAAAAACACAGAACAGAAATGTTGCCATTTAAAATTATATTAAATCAGTACTGTTCTCAATTTATTCCCTTAAGGAGTAAATGTAGAAGCTCTAAGAATCATTCTATGTAGCTTAATACAGAAGTCAAGAAGTTAATTTCAATGGCCCTAATCACTCCATAAAGGATTTAGGAATTTTGGTTCTTAAGGGCAATTTTAAAACAGATAATGATCGAAAAGTATGGGAATACAAATTAATGGAAACCTTCAATTCTCTGGAGAAGGGACTAAACCTGGGACTTGGATTTATGTATAATTATGTGGACTAACAAAGGATTGCACCAGGCCAGAAATACCAACATGTCTGGATATGGACTAAGAGATCATTTGGAATTCCTTTGATTCTACACTCCAATAATTCAGCCCTGATTTACAATCTAGTTGACCCACATTATCTTGTACCTTATCTGTCTATCTCTTGCAGATCCCCTCGTAAATGACTTTGACACCTCACACACAGTTTGATATTCCTTTTTGTTGGTCATTTGATCTATGAGCTAAATGTTGTATATATACCAGAGAACACCACAGCTTCATTGTAATCAGCTTGAAAAAGGAACTAAAATGTTCTGAAAGCTTGCTATGATTATATTAGTTAGCCAATAAAGGTATCACCTTTATACCATTTTGTTATTTTTTATTTCAAAAGGGTTGCCCAATAGGAAAGAAGAGAAAGGCATTTAAAAACTACAAATCTGTTGGGACAGAAGACGCATTTAATGAATAAAACACTATAATAAATTATGTAAATCAGCAATCCGGAGGGCAAAGAAAAGAAATGAAGAGTTAATTGCGGCAAAAACTAACTCTAAAAAGTTTTTAATTATAAATAGTAAAATGATGCAAGTTGAGAGTGTTGCTCCATTAAGTAATGGTACCAGTATGGTTGTAACAGATACAGAAAAGGCAAATGTGTTAAATCAGTTCTTTTCTTCAGTGTATACAGAAGAGGAGTCCGAGTTCCCAGGCTCACGTCAGAGCTGCACTAATGACAGCTCAATCTAGTCAGTGGCTGACTCAGGTTATGATTCATAAAATTAAGTGGTGGGCAAATTATTTGAAGGCTTGTTAAGGGATCACATTCAAATTTTTGTCCTAGTGAATGGCATTATGAGCAGCAATCAGCATGGCTATTTAGTATAGGTCAGACAAATTAGATTTTTTTTTTAATGACGAGGTAAGTAAGATGGGCTGTGGGATGGTGGGGGGGGCGGGGGGAAGGAGATGTGATCTATTTGTATTTTGCCAAATCATTTTATAACAACGGCTTTCTAAACTAAGGTCTCTTGGGCTAAATGAAGTCGTTTGCACATGGATAGGAAACTGGCTACAGGATTGGGTACAGAGGGTGGTTGTTCATGGCACATTCTCTACTTGGAGTAAGGTTCTTAGTGGGGTTCCTCAGGGCTCGGGGCCACTTTTATTTAACTTGTTCATTAATGACTTAGGGGAGGGTATTGTAAGTGATATATCAGTGTTTGCAGATGACACAAAACTATCCATCCCAATTAATTCTGTCCAGGATCCTTGCAACAGGATCTTAACAAACTGGCAATCTGGGCAGCTAAGTGGCAAATGAGATTCAATGTTGATAAATGTAAAGTCATGCACCTGGGATGTAAAATATCCAAGCCACTTATACGCTTAATGGGACTGCACTAGGCAAATCCATTATGGAAAAGGACCTTATCATAGTTTATCATAGTTAAATTGGGTTGAAAAAAGACAGAGTCCATTAAATTCAACCCCTCCAAATTAAAAACCCAGCATACACAAACACACACACACATCTCCACTCTTTCACACAAATCATATATGCCCATAGCTATACTAACTGTAGAGTTTAGTATCAAAAAGCCTTTGAGATTATGCCTGTCCAAAAAATAATCCAAGGCCCTCTTAAAAACATCAACAGAATCAGCCATCACAACATCACCCGGCAGTGCATTCCACAACCTTACCATCCTGACTGTGAAGAACCACCTACGCTGCTTGGAGTCCTTGTAGATGATAAACGTGGCTGTAGCAAGCAATGCAAGTCAGCAGCATCAAATAAGGTCTTGAGCTGTATTAAAAGGGGAATAGAGTCACGGGAGGAGGGGTCATTCTTCCACTTTATAGAGCACTTGTACGGCATCATCTAGAATATGCCGCACTGTTTTGGTCTCCATCACTCAAACAGGATATTATTGTATTAGAAAAGGTACAGTGATGGGCAACTAAGCTGGCAAAATGTATGGAAATCTTAGCTATGAGGAAAGACTGGCCAAATTGGGGATGTTCATGCTGGAGAAGAGGCGCTTAAGGGGCGTAAGCGCCAAACGCAGGTTCAGACGCGCTGTGACACGCGTCTCGTGGGTACAACACCATTGAAACTAATCGAGTGCGTCTAGGTTGAAAACGCCTATGTGTAAGGGCCCTTAGAAGGGGTTGGATGGCTTTTAGCAAGTGAGGGAATACAAGGTTATGGGAGATAGCTCACAGTACAAGCTGATTCAGGGACTAGTCTGATTGCCATTTTGGAGTCAGGAAGGAATTTTTTTCAACTAGCAGTTATGCAGTTTAAAAAAAAAAAAAAAAGTTAAAAGGTTGAACTTAATGGATGTGTGTCTTTTTTCAACCTAACTTACTATGTATGTCCCAGAGAAGGAATACTACTGTGTGTACATGTATTTGTGGTTAAGGAAATATACCCATGTCTGATTTATACACTTTAAACGCATACAACCCATATACTCACATAACCAGTTTCTAGCAACAAATTTTGTTTGTTTATTTAAGAAATGGCAATTCAGCCTTTTCTTCCAGCTTCCTCCTGCAGTAACAATCTCTTTATTCCTCTCATCGCTAGAGCCCTAACCATGGTATTGCACACTGTGTGTTACACAGCTCACTGGAAATGCCTAATGAGAATCTGATCTGGCGTTCAAAACATTCCCTCTCCCACATGGGCAGCTGCCTAAGTAGCATACTCGCTGCTGCTATAATCTGCTTGGTCAATTCTCTGAGGAAACAAGCAGAGGAAAGGGGGGGTTGGTAAGAAACTACACAGACAAAGCCGATGAGCTTTCTGCTGTCCATAGCCTTAGTGTACAGGAAAGCATGGAAATAGTTCTCTGGTTTAAGAGGATAAAAATACAGGAATTATAAAATGGAGATCCACTTCAGAAAATATAACATAAGGCTGGAATTTAATTAAAGGGAAAACAGCCACCTTTTAAACATGACAATTGTAAAGTCTATAACTACTGAGCAGTGCATTGGATCTGTTAAGAACCATCCTCAGGCCCATGTTCCACTGTGATATACAAATTCATATGTGGGGTCATTTGACTGACAAGATCATGGGGGGGGGGGGGGGGGGGGGGGAGGTTGTACTGCATAGAATGACTGAAAAAGAGTTCCACCCCTGCAGCCTCAAAACCAGATTGAATTAAGCCTCAAAAGCAAATAAAATTATCTGAGAGACCAAGTGTCCTGCTGCTTAGAAGGTCTGTAAGCAAATAAAATAAACTTTTCATATGTATCCTTCAAAATAAAACCAAGAACTTTAGGGTTATACAACTTTCCGGGAATTAAAATCAGCTGAACATCTAACCTACAGTCATTTATAGTAACAGTGACAAAAGGTAGAAGTGGTTGCACTATGAATTACAAAGAACAGTTAATTCCATAGAAAAACAATGTACATAAACAACCAGATTAAATAGGTACTACAGGAAAAGCAACACCGGAAACCATGACAAAAAGTAAAGACATGGAAACAGCAACTACCTGAAACCACAAATGTTTAACACAATACACAACTGTAGTAATGAGCAACAAAAGTGATCATAGATAGCCAAGGCAGTAATAACAGCATTCCCAGTATTTTCCAGCAAATGGTAACAGGCACAGAGACAATCAGTATCTACATTCAATAAAATAGGGGAACCAAAGCATAGACCTTCGCACTGACTGGTGACAGAGACAGATGGCAGCCTTTTTTTTTTTTTAAATCAGACACAGAGAAAAGACCTCATGGGTCCTTCTCCCCCATGATAGAGAGACAAAGACAGATGGGAGCCCAGACCAGTGCATTTCCCATTCTTATAACCAGGCAACTTGCGATTATACCACATTATCCATGCTATGTGTTCAGTTAACATCAACATATGAAGACACTGGAGCTCTTGGAATAATTTTTAGAAAGTGCTACTATTAATGATAATGGTTCACGGCTATAAACATTGTGGCGACATCAGCAAATTCAGAAATTATCAAGTATGTGAAATATTATTCACAGATAATTTTATTTTACCCTAGATGTAAGAAAGATTAACTGAAGATAAATGTAATTGTCCATTTTTATGCAAGCAAGATGATTACTGTTAGTTGCTCTGTCCAAAAGCATACATTCATTAACAATCCACACATTCAAGCAGAATTCTCTGCATAGACCGTATATACCATAACGGAGAAGAGATGTGGATATGGGTGTTATTAAAGAAACAAAGTTATTTAACACTCATATTAACCACATGAAAAAGTGACAGCCTTCTTAAAGGAATATGGTCATGGGAAAACATGTTTTTATCAAAATGCATCAACGAATAGTGCTACTCCAGTAGACGTCTGCACCGAAATCCAGTTCTCAAAAGAGCAAACAGATTTTTTTGTTTTCAATTTTGAAATTTTTGACCGCTAATCCACACGCAGTGCAGCGATTTCCGGAATCGCTCGAAGTTATTTCGTGAGGAAACTTAGGCCGATTCTGGAAATCGCCGCGCTGCGTGTGGATTAGTGCTGGCGCTTTTTCATTTTAACAGGCGGCAGACAGGGAGAAGGCAGTTCGGGGAGATTGTCGCCTGCGATTAATCGCCAGGCGACAGAATCTCCCCGAATCTCCCTCTCTGTCCCAGCCCTTAAGCTCATTTAAAAATCTCAGCTGTCAATCAAATATTGTCTGCCACTCCTCTATGCCTTAGGCATAGAGGCGGGGCAGATAATTACTTTCACTTTCCATTCAGCACTTCCTAGATGCCACTATTCCCCACACATTCCCCAAGTTCTCTTAACGATTTAATTGTGTAGCCAGGACATGGGGATAGACATTGGGTCCCCCATTCTGGTGCACAAACAAGATTCTGAGATGATGCAAGGCTTGCCTTAACAGTGTCCACAAAATGGCTCCTGCCTGCTTGCTATAATTATAAACAATTATAAACAAGATTAAAATAATATATATAGTGTAATTATTGTTAATTTTGCTTGACTAATGTGATGAAATGGGATTTTGAATATTTTTTTGGGGCGACGGGTCCTTTTCTTGAAGATTTATTCGATCTCTGGCAGTATCTACAGTATCTGGATTCCCATAAATATGAGACTTTGGATTGGAACTAGGCAACTCTTCTGCCAATTTATGGCCCAACCAAACTCCTGCAACATCTGAACAGCCCTGTCTCTGTTTCTTGACTATTCTTCTGCTGATCCGGCTACCAACAGAATATCATTTAAACAGTGATATGCTGGAATTCCGGCTTCCCTCAAGACTGCAATATTTGTTACTAGAACCTCGGAGAATGTTCTTGGTGACGTTGAAAGGCCAAAGGGGAGACAAGTGATTTTGTCTCCCCACCATGATTTGCATATGAAAATGTGTGTCCTTCAGATCAAGCTTTATCAGACGAATTGCTAGGGACTACATCTTGAACTTCCTGAACAAGATTAATTGATTGAGGGGTCTCAAATCCAGGATTGGCCTGAAATCTCCTGATGCTATCTTTACTAAAAATAGCTTAGAGTAGAAGCCCAATCATTGTTGAGAGGCTGGCACTGACTCCACTGCTCCAGACATTCTGAACTGTTGGATATAGTCTTGAAGAATTATTTCCACTCCTGAAATCTTTAGAATAGTTGAAACATGAAAAATATTGTGTTTTGGGATCTTGCAGTTGATAGCCTTCCTGGATTATCTTCAAGACAAAAAAAAGATTCTTGATCTTTGAGACCCAGATGTGTTGGAAGTAGGCCAATTTTGCCCCCAACCTCACTGCCTAGGTCTGCTGAATCTCATTGTGATTTGTTGGAACCTGTGGAGAAGGCTGAAGACTCCTTATTGTACCGACGTCCCTCTCCATGAGACAATCTCCTACTTGGTTGTCTTCCTTAGCCTCTATTGGACCTTGAAAATTTCCCATCACAAAAGGAACTCCCACTAGGGGAAGAAGGCCTGGACCTCTGCCGATTAAATCTCCTTTCCTGAGAAAGAAACACGCTTTTCCCACTGATGCTTTCTTGATAATGCCCAGGTAAGCTGCAACACCTCCATCCAAATGACCATTGGAAAAAAAGATTGTGGGAGGTAAAGGAGGAGGGTGCTTTATAAGTGAATTGCTGCCATGATTATTATTATTATTATTAACATGTATTTCTATAGCGCCAACTTGTTGCGTAGCGCT
>CM044443.1:53808579-53839346 GCA_024363595.1 Xenopus borealis
AAATGTGAGCATATTATGATCGGAGAGGGGAAACGGTGAGTTAGTAAAGTTGTTGGATGACTTGGGAAATTATTTTGTTACAATTTGGTGACTAATTTTCTAGATATATTTTAAGGTCTACAGTCAACAGGGTTGCAAGTCTGCTTGTGTTCAATCATTTGAATCTAATTAATGGGTCATGGTAGATCTACAGAAATAAGTAAAATGACTAGACTTGCTTTATTTTCTTTCCTATTTCCTTGAAGACTTTTTACTGTATTTTCTTTTTCCTTGAAGACGATTTGATACTTACAAAAATATTTGTGGTTATATACTGTGGAATATACCCAGCAATCTTACTCTAATCAGCATAATATGTTTAGTAAAACCAGTATGGGGTCAGGGACCTCATGGAGGCAAGGTGTTGATAGTATTTGCAAGATTGGAGCAATGAGGTGTTATTAAACCAGATCTCAGTCTGTTTTAAACCCAGCAACACAACAACTGGTTCATCCAAAAAGCCCAATACCAAAACATAAGAGGAGTAACAATGTTTATGCAGTGCAGTGAGGAGTGATTACATGTATATGTGGGAGAATCCAAAGAACTGCTATACAATATATGGCGCAGCACAGAAGAGCCAGTTCCTTTGGTCCGGTCTCAGCTATGTACCTATGTCTAAGGAAAAAGAACACACTACTAAAGACTACCAAAATTACATTCCGCACAGGAAGGAGGATTAGCTCAAAAGAGGGGTAGAAGAAGTCATATAAGTGGAATGAGTTTTAATGGCGCGTGGGGGGGGGGGCCCCCAACACCTGTTGTCTGTCACTTACATTGCTGTTTTAGCACCTCTCCCTGGGCAATTTAATAATACGTAGTAGCGCCAATCAACCTGATATAAACAACACCTTGCCACTATGAGGTCTCTAACACCATGCTGGTTTTACTAAACAGATTCTGCGGACTGGAGTAAGATCCCAGGGTATATAACCACAAATATTCTAGGATAATCTTCAAGGAAAAAGAAAGTATAGTTCAGTTGATTTGGCTTATTACTATAGATACTAATTAATAAATTATATTTTGATACATTTTGGTTACCATTTATAATAAAAATATGCTCAAGTGTGTTTAACATGGATGATATGGATGTTATAATGACAGTAATACAGTAAAATATGTTATGTGTTTAACTCAGATTACCAGTATACATTTTTTTTAAAGGTGAGAAAAAAATTCAGTTTCACAAATATGCAATAACGGGACTAGTCAGGAAGGGGATATGTTTCACATCACTGTATATCTGTTACAGTACAAGGTATTATTCAGGACAGTAAGCAAAATCTATCAAAACACTTAAGTATTGCCAAATAACTCACATTTAACCTGAACACTCACCCAGACTGAACACAGGATAAATATTCAGGTTACAGGTCAGTTCCTTTCTGCCCATTGATTGTCAAACGGATTGTCTGGCCTGCAGGTTATTTGGGGTAAGACCCCCTCTACAGCACTTGTTACAAGGTAAGCCTTTTGAAAAGTATAAGTGGCGTAAAGGTTTTTCAAGCCAAGGAAGGAACTAAAAATGCTTTGAAAGTTTGCTATGATTATAACAGACAAATGCACTACCTCTATACCTTTTTATTTCATTTCAAACAGGTTACCCTGTATTTTGACTAGCTAACGACAACTTTACCAGCAACTTTATAGCACTTTTGATATGTAACCCAGAACATACTGAGCCAAGCAACAACTAGTTGTGAATTTCCAAGAGTTGAAGGTCTAGGCAACAAAGGGAATTGTGTGATTCTTCAAACCTGTAAGCTAATGATTCCAATCAGCTTTGAATCCATTTCAGGTATACGTGCCTCATCTGCACTCTTTGTAACATAAACATACTTCTATTCCTTCAAACTACCAAAGCAATGCATCTATTTAACTAGAAATAAATTGTAAAAAGCATTGGAGGATGCAATAATAAATGCTTTCTTGCAGTCAAGAGCGGACTATCACAATTCTCAGAGGAAATTAAAAATAAAATAGCATGTCAGAAGCAGAGGGTTATGAGCTACTTCTGGTGGGTGGGAGGGAGGAGATGGTTGGCCTTCTATGTGGAATAATCTTCAACCAATGGTTGAAACAAGTTATAGAAAGAACAACACAACAAAATATTAAGTAGATATCTTGCATGCACATAAACCACTCCATAAACAACAATTTGTGAGAACTATACCCTGTATGTTCAAACATCACTAGGTTTAAGATTTCCATGTTCAAAAAAATATGCCTCCCTGTATTAATATTTTTGCAGATAAAAATAATGGTTACATTAATTAGTAATGCATAGATATTGATGCCATCTAAGATCTCCCCTTTATGTTTTTTTTATATTACTAGTAACCTTAAGGGATTCTCTTGTGCACTACAAATATTCTGCTACAAATAAAAGATATTGTATAATTATTTTATTTTCATACGAACAACATGCTTTTAGAAATATAGTTAAAATATGTAAATATGAGATGCAGCTAAAAACCAAGAAAGAAACACACCAAATGCCAGGTGCCTTAATCAATACAATGAACAGAACACTAAATCCCTCTTGCATGTAGCCAGCTGGTTCGGTTTCAGTAAGCATGCTAGAACTATTGATGTACAATGGATGGGACAGTTAGTTTCCACTATTGATTGTTTGCTCACTGGGCAGCTTTGTCACAGTGCTGCATCCCACAGCAACCAGAGAGATTTTATATAATTGGTCAACATCCAACTGACCAATCAAAATTAAATGCTGATTGCTAGCTATTGGTAACTGCACAAGGGCAAAATTACAGCATCTTACTAAATAAGCACCAGTGTGTGCATTCAGCTGCAAGCCTTATCTCAGAGACACATGATGCTTAGTTCAGTAATCTCCTCAGTTACCCGTCAACTGATTGCTGTCTTCTCCATTTAAATTATTTTAAATTAGGATGGCATCCATTTTTACACCATTGTAAAGATTACTTTGGCTACTTAGCACCAAATCCTTCATTGACCTCCAATATTTTAAAATGTAATGTGCATGAATATTTTCAAGGTCAAATTGTGACTGAAATTCAGTTTCCTGCATTTGCCCTTATTAATTTCAATACTCTGCAGGTTAATACATTTTATGGGTCTCATTGCTCCTGCTGTACTTACTATAGAAGCACTACTACTGGGCAGTCTGAAATCTTATTACTGTACTGACCATATAATAGCCTCCATTTAATAACAGTGTATTAAACATAACTGAACATAAACCAGTAGATCATCGGACCTACAAAATCAATGGGATACATGCCTAACTATCCATTGGTGTCAGGAAATACAAACTTGTCTGACTGATCTTGTTTTACAGTAATGCAAACATTTTTGGCTATTGAATTAGCAAATGTAAAGAATATGGTATTAAGTAGATGCACCTAAGTTATGTTCTAACAATGTTGGATCAAGTGGATATTTAATCAAACTATACACAAGGCTAAAATAATATTTCAATTCAAACTAACTCTTAGTGCTATAACTATCACTGAACTGCCTCTCAGCTACTAAAACATTTTACTTTGTTACTTGTCTCTATCAAAAAGCAGACTACATGATTTAAAGGGATCATGTCATGGGAAAAATTTTTTTTTTCAAAATGTATCGGTTAATAGTGCTGTTCCAGAAGAATTTTGCATTGAAATCCATTTCTCAAAAGAGCAAACAGATTTTTTTATATTTCATTTTGAAATCTGACATGGGGCTAGACATAGTGTCAATTTCCCAGCTGCCCCAAGTCATGTGACTTGTGCTCAGATAATCTTCAATCAGTCTTTACTGCTGTACTGCAAGTTGGAGTGAAATCACCCCCTCCCTTTCCCCCACCCAGCAGCCTAACAAAAGAACAATGGGAAGGTAAACAGATAACAGATCCCTAACACAAGATAACAGCTGCCTGGTACATCTAAGAACAGCACTCAATGGTAAAACCCATGTCCCACTGCGTACTATTCAGTTAAATTGAGAAGGAAAAACAACAGCCTGCCAGAAAGCAGTTCCCTCCTGAAGTGCTGGCACAAGTCACATGACTGGGGCAGCTGGGAAATTGACAAAATGGCTAGCCCCATGTCAGATTTCAAAACTGAATATAAAAAAATCTGTTTGCTCTTTTGAGAAATGGATTTCAGTGCAGAAGTCTATTGGAGCAGCACTATTAACTGATGCATTAAAAAAAAACGTTTTCCCATGACAGTTTCCCTTTAAGTATTCTCTCAATAATGATCTCCCTGCCTCTTGGCTTACAAAGGGTTAAGAGCAACAGCTATTATAATTCTTCTTGTTATTCTAGAAAGCTGTGATTTCTAGTGCCATTTGCTGTGTATGGTATAATGCACACAGTAATATTGTGAAGACTATCCCTTAATAAAAAGCAAGGATTAAGATCACTGACCTAGATAAACCAGTTCATTTGTAGATGTGCTGCTTTTTGCCTGGATTCTACAAGTGCAGCTCGGTAGAGCAAACTAAAGGAAACATAATGGATATCCCTCCAGCTTTCTTCCCAACAGACCATGAAATTTACCTTGGTTTGTCCCCTAGCAGTTTCACTTTACTTATTCCTCTAGCTTCACTACAGATATAGAAGAATATGCATTTATAAGATAAAAAAATATATCAACAGTACACAATTAGGGGTGTCACCTAGTTGGTACTTTACTGGCCTAGATCAAATAAAAGAATACATTTTTACAATATAAGAAGGTGGTGATTTACCAGAAAATCTGGCAACCCGAAACATAATATAAACAGGGTCTGCCTTAAAAAAAAACTGTTACCATGACCATTACAGGGGTACACTTGGTCACTTTGGTAAAATGGCTGAGAGACATACTAACAAGTCTATAACGCCACATAACAGTCCGATTGCTGTCGTGAATTGCAATTTTTTTCATGATCTACCAACCTAAACTTAAGGTGGCCATAGACTTAGAGATCTGCTCGTTTGAGCAGATCTCTCCAAGATATGCCCATACTGAGGTGGGCGATATTGGGCTGATCTTATTGTGGGCCATAAGGTGGTTCACCTTCAAGATAACTTTTAGTTTTAGTTCAACTGATCTTCATTCTTTATTTTTTTATAGTTTTGAATTGCCTTCTTTTTCTGACTCTTTCTAGTTTTCAAATGGGGGGGGTCACTGACCCCCATCTAAAAAAAAATCCTCTGTAAGGTTACATATGATGGTCATTACTACCTTTAAATACTCATCTTTCTATTCAGGACTCTCCTATTAATATTCCAGTCTCTTATTTAATTCAATGCATGGTTGCTAAAATAATTAAGATCCTAGCAACCTAGCTGAAATTGCAAACTGAAGAGCTGCCGAATAGAAAGCTAAACAACTCAAAAAGACACATATAAGAAAAAATGTAAACCAAATGCAAAATGTCTGAGAATATCACTCTCTACATAATTCTGAAAGTTATATCAAAGGAGAACAACCCCTTTAAGGGCAATGGCATTCATAGTGATTTCGGGCATTTTAGTTGCCAGGTTGATAACAAATCCTACCTATTAATCTGAATAGCACCCATATGCCAGGTTGTTTGAGAACACAGCAGTCTTTTAAACCAGGTACAGTGTTGAGGCCTTGCAGGTGTGTACGGTTTCACAAACTATAAAATAAGGAAAAGAAGAGTAGCCTGGACCACTAGAATAAATCATAAAGGTCAACTGTCGCTATTTAGGTGGGCTTGGATGATTTTTTGTACAAGCATATCATCTAAAGGTGGCCATACACGGAGAGATCCACTCATTTGGCAATGTTGCCAATCAAGCGGATGTCTACCCGATATGCCCACCTTGAGGTAGGCGATATCCGGCTGATCCGATCATGATCACAATGGAGGAGATACAAGCAGTCAGATCGCAGGACCGCATCAACAAACAGATGCGACCGTGATCCAATGGGATTTTTAATCCCGTCCGATTGACATCGGGATGACTTTCGGCCAGATATTGATCGGGAAAGTCCATCAGAGGGTCCCATACATGGGCCAATAAGCTGCCGACTTGTCTTTTGGCAGCTTTTATTGGGCCGTGAATGGCCACCTTAAAGGGCAAGGAAAGGCAAAGAAATAAAATCCCATTTTTACTTTCTTTAATGAAAAAGAAATCTATCTCCAATATACTTTAATTTTAAAATGTGTACCGTTTTTATAAGAAACCTCACTGTATGCAGTAAAATTCTCCCTTCATTTAGTGCTTCTGGCAGGGAAACAATCACTTATGAACAGCAGGGGGAGCCCCTGCCTTACTTACCAGCCATGCAGAACTCAAGCAGACCACACTGAGCATGTGCAGTGCCAGTGTCAGACAAAGATGTATAACAAAGTTACAAGATGACAGCCCCCTGTGGCCAACTTTGAAAGCATAAATCATTTGTTTGATTAGGCTTGTGGTGCAGTAAGTTCATGTTTATGTTTAGTATACAAAATACAGCAATTCTAGCCTTATTCTATTTTACACTTTCCTTGTCCTTTAAGGCTATAGTGATAAGAACATCTACAATTAATATACATATTGGTATATCTAGTGGGGTTGAACTTGGTCTTTTTTCAGCTATGTATCTATGGGAAACATCTATATGTGGGGCTCATAGGGCCGGTGTTCCACTAAATTTTCTGCAGAGTTTAGGGCAGATGGGTGTAGGACCAGAAAAAAAATCCCATTTGTTCCATTTGGAAACAGACAGATTTCAGAGATGCTAGTTTAAATATTTTTTATCTGTCATTGCTACCAACATCAGGTTTCAGGTTTCTTGGGCGTTAGACTATGCAGCAGAAAAAAAACAAAAACTTATTGAGGGTGTGTGACATGGGTTCAAGCCCAGGCTTGAACAATGTGTTCATATCAAACTATTATTTTGGGTTTGACTTCCACTTTAGCTTAAATGTCATTATCAAGTTTATTAGACTATACAATGCCTACAGTCAGTAAAACTTGCCAAACTACATAATAATTGCTGTTTTCTACCTATTTAATTCAGTTAATTTGTGATGTTACCGTTTTTACAAAAATGTGTTTCTGTACTAACACCCAAACTTATAATTTCCTGTCAAAACAAGCAATTGTCATATATGGTTAAAAAAGTAGCAGCCTAAGAGGCTCATATAGACACAAAATTATTCAGGAAAAGGAATAGAATATATAAATATATTAATAGAATGTCTTTGTACTTGTGTTATGTCTGCCACTATTTCTAAGTACTGTTAAGCTGGCCATACACAGGCAGAATTAAACTGCTGCCTGAGCATAGCATAGCATAGGCAGTGGCATAACTACAGGACTGTGGGCAAAAACTGCACCAGGAACACATGCACAGTCTCCTACCTTCAGGCCTTGATGCTGCAAGTGTAGTGTCTTTGGCAGGCCATACTGGGGGTGGGCCTGGGTACTCCACTGGTAGTTACACTAGTTTGCAGCTTGTCTGCAGCTTATCTGCCCATGCATTGGCCTTCTGCAAAAGATATTGGGATCAAAAATCATCCTGTTGGAAGTTTTGGTGTGTTGAGGACTTGATTAGTGCATTATGATGCAACCAGTCCCATTTAGCCCATTTCTAGGTGGCCAAAATGGAGACCTCCCCAAAAAATAGATCTATATGGGTATAGCCAACTTTAAAGGAGAATGAAAGCTCCAATCCAAGGGGGATGACAAATGTTAGGCACCCCAAGGATTGTAATGACTTTTGTGGGCTCACATGCCTAGTAGATAGGGCCACCTGTCTGGTTTTGAACCAGACAGCCCAAGTTTTTGAAGGGTTGTCCGGGTCAAAACTATCTGCCCGGCTTTCCAAATTAGGAAAACCGGGCAGGATTCCCTATGAGTGATGCAGGGGTTGCCAATCACATCATCATAGCCTAGCCCAACGTCACAAACCCACTCCCATCACATACAGTTTCCCTTACAAAATGGAAACTAAATTCTGCAAGTTTATTATGCTTGGCCATTTCTGTGTCATCAAATTGCATAGCACAGTGTATCTTAGTAGTACTTTAATAAATTACTTGTATTCATAATGTTTTAATAAAGTGCCACCAAGTTTGTCTTCCCAGGTACACCCCGAGGGTCCCTAGGTGAAGTATATGCAGAATATAGTCCTTCAAGTGAGTTTACTGTCCTACGCATATACCAAGCTTCAATCAGTGCATGACAAACCTGGAAACATCATGGTGTTCAGCAATAAAGTCAACTGGACTTATAAGTTCTCTCATGGAATACATGCACTGGCCCCAGAAGCAGTTTACTAGTTAGGATGCACAATAACATCTCTCTTCAGTGATTTACTAAACATTCTCCTTTAACACCAAATTGCACCATTACTGACTTTAAAATGGGCCCACAGGCAACCCCAACAGTTTAAGAAACCATTTGCTCTAAGGTGGCTAAGCCCTAAGTGAATATGTGTCACCATTACACTGGGGTATTTTTATAGTTATATAGTTAAATAGATTTTTGAATTTTTATAGTTACATAGTTAAATTGTGTTGAAAAAAGACAAAACCCAGCATACACACACCCCTCCACTCTTTCACACAAACCATTTATGCCCATAGTTATAGTTACATAGTTAAATTGGGTTGAAAAAAGACAGAGTCCATCAAGTTCAACCCCTCCAAATTAAAAACCCAGCATACATACACACATACATCTCCACTCTTTCAAACACAAACCATAGCTATACTAACTGTAGAGTTTAGTATAAAGATAGCCTTTGATATTATGTCTGTCCAAAAAATCATCCAAACGCCTCTTAAAAGCATCAACAGAATGAGCCAACACAACATCACCCGGCAGTGCATTCCACAACCTCACCGTCCTGACTGTGAAGAACCACCTACGCTGCTTCAAATGAAAGTCCTTTTGTTCTAGTCTGAAGGGGTGGCCTCTGGTGCGGTGATCCTCTTTATAGGTAAAAAGGTCCCCTGATATTTGTCTATAATGTCCTCGAATATATTTGTAAAGTGTAATCATGTCCCCTCGCAAGCGCCTTTTTTCCAGAGAAAACAACCCCAACCAGGACAGTCTCCCCTCATAATTTGTCTTCCATCCCTCTAACCAGTTTAGTTGCACGTCTCTGCACTCTCTCCAGCTCATTTACATCCCTCCTAAGGACTGGAGTCCAAAGCTGCACTGCATACTCCAGATGAGGCCTTACTAGGGATCTATAAAGAGGTCCTGGTCCAATTAGAAAATGTTCCATTTACCACCACTCTTTGTAGTCTATCTTTTAGCCAGTTCTCTATCCAGGTGCAAATACTATGTTCCAGGCCAACATTCCTCAATTTAACCAGTAACCTTCCGTGTGGCACTGTATCGAATGCTTTAGCAAAGTCTAAGTAAATCACATCCACTGCCATCCCAGAATCGAGGTCCCTGCTTACCTTCTCATAAAAAGAAATATACTTACTGTAGTTTAGTATCAAAATAGCCTTTCATATTATGTCTGTCATCCAAGCTCCTTTTAAATGCATCAACAGAATCAGCCATCACAACATCACCCGGCAGTGCATTCCACAACCTCACTGTCCTCACTGTGAAGAACCACCTGCTTCAAATGAAGGTCCTTCTTCTAGTCTGAAGGGGTGGTCTCTGGTGCGGTGATCCTCTTTATGGGTAAAAAGGTCCCCTGATATTTTTCTATAATGTCATCTAATGTATTTATAAAGTGTAATCATGTCCCCTCGCAAGTGCCTTTTTTCCAGAGAAAACAACCCTAACCTAGACAGTCTACCCTCAAAATTTAAGACTTCCCTCTAACCAGTTTAGTTGCATGTCTCTGCACTCTCATTTATATCCCTCTTAAGGAATGGAGTCTTAGTAGGGATCTATAAAAAGAGGTATAATTATATTTTCATCCCTTGTGTTTATGCCCTTTTTTATGCAAGACAGACTCCTATTTGCTTTAGTAGCTATAGAATGGCACTGGCCATTATCTATAAAAACCCCAAGATCCTTCTCACTTAAGGAAACTCCCAACACGCTACCATTTAGTGTATAACTTGCATTTATATTATTTTTGCCAAAGTGCATAACCTTGCATTTATCAACATTGAACCTCATTTTCCAGTTTGCTGCCCAACTTAGACAAATCACTCTGCATGGAATCTAAAGTTCTGCACAATTTAGTCTGCAAAAATAGAAACCGTACTTTCAATGCCCACATCCAGGTCATTAATAAACAAGTTGAAAAGCAAGGGGCCCAGTACAGAGCCCTGTGGTAAACCACTAACAACACTGGCGCAATTAGAAAATGTTCCATTTACTATCACTCTTTGTAGTCTATCTTTTAGCCAGTTCTCTATCCAGGTACAAATACTATGTTCCAGGCCAACATTCCTTAATTTAACAAGTAACGGTCTGTGTGGCACTGTATCAAATGCTTTAGCAAAGTCTAAGTAAATTACATCCACAGCCATCCCAGAATCGAGGTCTCTGCTTACCTTCTCATAAAAAGAAATCAAGTTAGTCTGGCAAGATCTATTATGCATAAAACCAAAAACCATGCTGGCACAAACTCATAGAATTGTTATTTGCTATAACAGTATCTTATTCTTGATTAATCCTTCAAAAAGCTTTCCTACCACCGACGTCAGACTAACTGGCCTATAGTTTTGAGGAGGACGGGATCCTTTTTTGAATAGCGACACCACATTAGCAATTTGTCAGTCTCTCTGCACCATGCCAGACCATAATGAATCCTGAAAAATTAAGTAGATAGGTTTGGCAATCACAGAGCTAAGCTCGTCAAATACACTGAGATGAACCCCATCTGGCCCTGGACCTGTTTATTTTAACATGTTCTAGTCTCTTATGAATTTCATCATGTGTGAACCATGCATCATTAGATGTTTTATTAGATTTGGGACTATTAATAAGGAAACCTTCATTAGCTGGTTCCTCATTTGTGTAGACAGATGAAAAGCATGCATGCAGAATCTGAGCTTTTTGCTTGTTCTCATCAAGCAGCTGACCCCCCTCTGATAATAAAGGTCCTACCCCTTCCTGTTTAATTTTTTTTACTATTAATATACAGTATTTAAAAAATAATTTTGGATTCTTTTTACTGCTTACGGACATATCCTTTTCCATATCGATTTTAGCTTGCCTGATTGCGTTTTTGCATGATTTACTGGCCTCCTTGTACCTTATAAATGATTTGGCTTTCCCAGCTAACTTGAAAAGCATGTCTTTTCTTACCCACCTCAACACCAACACTATAAGTTTTGCTTTGCAACGACGTTCCTTGCTTACAAGTGGAATATACTGACATGTATATGTCTTACAGACAACTACTGTAGAAATTAAAAACCATTAGCATCACAAACAGATACTAAAGTTGATGCAAAGGTGATAGTTGGATCTTGCTCTTCATACTTTGAACATACAGATGACATACAATACAAAAATAAGACATATCTGTGCAACAGATGTCATGTTCATTAGAGTACCCAGGCATGGCTGAACTACAACCCACAACCATCCTCAATCCTTTAAAATGCAGAGAGTGGCAGTTCAAAAAGCACTGGGGGCTGTAAGTGGGACCTGGTTAGACTAGTAGTGCCTAAATCAGGGGTGTCCAAACTGCGGCCCAAGGGCCAAATGCGGCCCAGCTTGAATGGATCCCAGGATGGATATGAATGCGGCCCAGCTTGAAACGCTCAGTTCTAGAGAAAACGTCATGTTGCAAAGGATACAGGAGGAGGGGGGACTCTGCCCATTGCCCAGTCAGTAATAATGATATAGTTAAAAACTATTTAATATCCAGTTGGTTCTCCAACTGGTATTGTAGTTCTTTTTTTATGTCTGTATTTTCTTAACTTTTACAAATCAAAAGTGTTTTTGTATTTCAGGTGTGGCCCCCAGACAATTTTTCTTCTTCCACTGTGGCCCTCGAAGTTTGGACACACCTGGCCTAAATGGAGCTAAAATAGATGCTCTATTCATAAAGTTTATTAATAATGATAGATAATGTGTATAATTATATGCAGCACAAAAGATTAAGGTGTTTAAAAATAACTGTTTGTACATTTAGCGCTTCGTTATAGGATATTTTTCTTCCTTTTTTTTTTTTTTTTAAACTGAAAAGAGTTTTCCCTCACATCTCAAAAATCCAGACAAATATGTTTGTGAAGCAAGTGGCCTTTCAGCTCCCAAATGTCTCTCCAGCACCATGAGTGGGTTGATAATATTTACAGAATATCAGGAAGCATTACTCAGCCAAGGCCAGGTTTATAAGGAGGGACTTAACACAACAATAACATCTCACTGAGCCTGCAGCAGTGCTGTGAAGTAGAGAATTTATCAGAACAGCTGCAGTGCCTTTGACTTCAGCCAATCCCAGTCTCCTCATTTTGTCAGTAATCTGAAGATTTGTAGGTCATACAAATAAGGTCCTGAGATGAAGCTGTACAGAATATATGAATGCTGCCATCTCCAATATCCTTCACCTTGTAATGATGTATATATGTGGAGCAGACACTCCTTCCCAGTCCTGATAAAAAAAACCCTGCTAAACTGCAGGGAATGAACACGCTGAGAACAGTAGAAGGTTTAGGGCAGGGGAACACTGGCAGATTCAGGGAGATTTAGTCGCCTGGTGACTAATCGCCTCTTCTGGGCAACAATCTCCTCAAACTGCCTTCCCCCTGCTATAATGAGAAATTGCCTGTGTGAATGCACTCGCAGCACTTTGATTACCGAAGCTGGTTCACGAGGAAACCTCGGGCAACTTTGGAAATCGAAGTGCCACAAGTGCATTGATGCAAGTGCATTGACGCAAGCAATTTTTCATTTTAGCAGGCAGAAGGCAGTTCGGAGAAATTGTTGCTCAGAAGAAGAGGAAATTAGTCGACAGGCGACAATCTCCCCAAATCTGCCTGTGACCTTACCTTTAGACAAGTAAATGACAGTGTTGCTGCTTATTTCCAAACAGTAACTTATGTTCACCACTAAACATTAGCAGACTATAAAGAGAGTTATAATAATGGTTTGACCAAATAATTCACACAGACAAAAAAATAGGACCTCTGCAGTGTGCAAATACCGTCACATTAAATAGTATTATAGTTTACTATTATTCCCATAAAAACCCTCAAATTCCTTTGAAATTCAATAAGCATTCGACTATCGAATGCTTATCGAATAGTTTTAGGCAATTTTTTCCTCGATATTTGATTTCTCGATAAAATCGGACAATCGAATACCAATTGTTCAATTTCACGAAAAAAAAAAAAAAAAGTACTTTTTCCTTTGAGCGCTTGAAAAATCGGATTCAATTGTACCAGATACTTTAAACCACGTGCAGATTGAAATTGTAGCTCCAGTATACACACATATATATATATATATATATATATATATATATATATATATATATATATATATATACACACACACACACTTCAATGTGAGCAAGTGTTTTACCCTTATTGATACTAAAGGTTGATTATTACATAGAATTCATTATATCAAACCAGCGGAAACAGAATGACAATAACTTACAAAACCAAATTAGTAAATGTTTCAATCTGCCTTTATACATTTTGGAAAGAAATGTTCATGTCTTCAAAACAGTTAGCCTTCTGGGCCAAGTAATTAACAGTTAAGTTTAAAAAGTATTCAAATAGGTCCAGCCATTTCAGCAAAAATATTAGGAATGCAGAGAGTCCACTATTTGGGATTCGGCTGAATCCTTTGTAAAAGATTTTGCTTAATACCAAACCAAATCTGAATTTGCATGTGCAAATTAAGGGAGGCTACGGTAAAAAGGTGGAACTTTTTTTCACTTCCTTGTTTTGTGATGAAAAGATTCAGATTCAGCGGCTACACTACGCTGCATTTTCAATATGGCATCAATTATTCTCATGAGAAAGTGTCACCGCGTCACTACATAGAGCATGGTACTTCATCATTACATTTATGTATATTTTTTCTCCAGGAAGAAAGAACCCTCTAGTGAAAATGATTCTCTATTATAGATAGTAAGGAATGAAGATTTTGAGTTGATGAGCAGTTTAGCATGTATGAATATGTAACTATTTAAGGGGGGGGGGGATATTTCTGCTAAAAACAGAAATTTCAATAGTGTGAGTAACTCATAATATCTAGATATACATAAACAATGCCCAACTATTACTAATACTAAACTATACTAAACTACTAATATTGAAATTAATGCAGAGTATTTAAAGATTAGCATAAGTCAAAACGAACTCCAAAAATATTTAAGGTGGCTCAATTTACATTGCAAATTTGTACATGTGTAATGTTTTCTTGAACCCTCTGGCAGTTAAGGGTTTGACAACAAAGTTTATATTCCTAGCCATCACTCACCTTTATTTTAAATACATACTTTAGGAGATAGGAGCACTGGCCCAGAGTGTCAGGTAACTAAATATAACCACTTTTTGGCGCCTAATTTTTGGCTACGCAAGGCAAAATGAATTTCCTTCTACTTTTAAGATAAGTAGAAGGAAAGCGGTTCTGCCAGGGAGCACCATGGAGAGATCTTCACTTCTGCATTTATCAAATTTCATAGGGCAGGCACATGCGCAGTAGAATGAAACAGCCGTTTTTTTTTTCCATTAAGTTTGGCTTATCACTGTACTGTGCATGCACAGCTGCAAGAGGAAAGAAGAAGCAGGAAGATGATCGCTCACTATTGCTCAACGGAAGAACCTTGGGACAGTGCAGGTTTCTACCGATAGGAGCACTAGTCCTTATCAGGTAAGTAAATACAATCACTTGGAAGCACATAACTTTTGGCACCCCAAGCACAAAAATACTTTCCCCTTTCCTTTAAGATGATATTGCTGCAAATTAGACTTTAAGTTTTAAAACCATGATCTCCATTATGATATAAATGCTTATGAATTATGTATTGCTCTGTGCCTTTTATGTAAAGTATGTTTTGAAGTAACTATAATTTATAAACAGGCTACTACTACTACTACTAAAGGAATTGTTCAGTATAAAAATATAAACTGGTTCCTGCTTTTGGGCTTGCATTTCCACTGACTGGTTACCCTGGTTACTAAGCAGTAACCAATCAGTGACTTGAGGGGGAGGCACCAACTATAGTTTGCTTTTTGAATCGGAGCTGAATGCTGAGGATCAATTGCAAACTCACTGAATAGTTATGTCCTATGTGCCTCCCCTTCAAGTCACGGACTAACTCAGAGTTAGAGAGCTGAAAAGCAGGAAGTTGTGTTCTGTTATGTCAGACATCCAGTCACTTCAGCCTTTATGGTTTTGCATAGCTAACTATACAAGAAACTTTTTTTATTTTACATAGCCTATTTACCCATTTTTTATTTTTACACTGAACTGTTCCTTTAAGAGTATTTGTTAAAGTTTTAAAATTAGATGTCTTCTCAGGAGAAAGCAATGTTGTCAGCATGCACATTCCATTGAAACCTTATTGCTGACGCACCTAGTTTTCAGGGATTCAGCTCCGAGACTCACACTTTCTTTGAAGCAGTCTACACACATACTTTTAAATGTATCTGAACAGCTAAATTCAGATAATGAAAGGGCTATTTGGTTGTGTTGGCCAGTGGTAGCATGTAGTCTTAATCTGGTCATAAATGGGCAGATTTTATCAGCGCTTTATGACTGATCTTATCATTTGTACCCTAGAAACCAAATTGCGGACACTGCAAATTATAGAGTTGCTGAATAATAATCTAAATAACTCAAAAATCACAAACAATAATAAATGAAAACCAATTGCAAATTGTCTCAGAATATCACTCTCTACATCATACTAAAAGTTATCTCAAAGGTGAACAACCCCTTTAATCGTATCTGTTATTCACTACTTATCCTGTGCCTTTTTTCAATTTCCACCATTGCTATTCAGCAGCTTGTTTATATGAACTATAGTAGTGTTTCCGAAGCAAACAGATATTTTCATTACTTAAAAACACTTCAAAAAATTTAGCTGTGGAATGATTTGGTACAGTCAGATAATCATCCTTAAAGGAACAGTAACACCAATAAATTAAACCTGTCTGATCAACTGTTGGGATGATTTTGTTGGAAAGATACAATTATCTACACGGCCATCAATATAACGACAGTAGACAATTTTATTGGGAGAGAGACTGTGCCAACAACTCTTTTCAGTTGTTCCTCACTGGTTTAATTGCTAGATTTTTTTTTTTTTTTTTTACTTAAATGGCTGTTTCTAGTACACCAAAAACTAAAAAAAAAAAAAAAAGCTTACCTTTGAACAAGGCTTTGCACTTTGCTTTTACTTTTATCTATGCCAAGAACATATTTTTAATGCACTGGGTAAAATGGTTACAAAATACACTTTGCTTTAAATATTTAGAAAAAGCATATGAATTGTATTTAACTAAAATTTTCATTTAGAAAATGAACTACATTCTTATTAATGTGATATATAATATATATCATTGTTTTTTTGAATATACGTAAGTACATAAGTATGGGATACATTCTGAATTATGGACTAGGTGTCTCCCATAGACTCCATTTTATCCAAATAATCCAGATTTTAAAAATGATTTCCTTTTTCTCTGTAATAATAAAACAGTGCATTGTACTTGATCCAAATGAAGATATAATTAATCCTTACTGGAAGGGAAAACAGCTTATTGGTTTTATTTAATGTCTACATGATTTTGTTATAGACTTGTTGTTAGGGTTGCCACCTGTCCGGTTTTGAACCGGACAGCCAGGTATTTTGAAGGGCTGCCCGGTTCAATGCTTCCTGCCCGGTTTTCCAAATAAGGAAAACCGGGCGGGATTGGCTTGATTGACGCCGCGATCGGCCAATCGGCGATCGCGGCGTCATAGCTCCGCCCCATGATGTCACGGGACCGCCCCGTGACGTCACGGGACCGCCCCCCTGTCCGGCTTGAGCCACAGGGAAAGGTGGCAACCCTACTTGTCGTATAAGATCCAAATTCCAGGAAAACACCAGGTCCCAAGCACTCTGGATAACAGGTCCCATACTGGTGTATAACTCTGTGGAACAGAAGAGCTATTTTTACATTCAATGCTCCATGACAGATGAAAGCAATTTATCTGTAATGGCATGTAGTATAAACCTGGGTTTTCTGCCAGATCTGTAAGAAGGCAAAGTCCACCACTAATCCAAAGTTTTCTGAAAAAGGACTAGCACTGATGTAAAAGTGGCTTGCTTTTAAAGACTTTTGCAATCTGAAGCCATTATTATGTAGTGCAAGGTTGTGAATCAGGACAAACTTCCAGTTTTCTTACCACCAGGATTACATTGGACCACAAAAATCTTTTATATTTAAATCTGACATGGGGCTAGACATTTTGTCAATTTTCCAGCTGCCCCTGGTCACGTGAATTGTGCCAGCACTTTAGGAGGGAACTGCTTTCTGGCAGGCTGTTGTTTTTCCTTCTCAATGTAACTGAATGGAACACTATGGCACTAGGGTTGCCTTCTGGCCAGTATTTTACCTGCCTGTCGGTATTTTTGATGGTTGAGCCCAATGTTAATAATAGGAAAAAAAGATAAATATATAGGAAGGCCGGTATTTTTTTCCAAGAAAAGGTGGCAACCCTAAGTGGGACATGAGTTTTTACTATTGAGTGATGTTCTTAGACCTACCAGGCAGCTGTTATGTTGTGTTAGGGCTCTTCCAGACGAAGAGATTGCAGGGAGATTTGTCGCAGGCTACAAATCTCCCTGCAATCTCTTCGTCTGGAAGAGCCCTTAGGGAGTTATCTGGTTACCTTCCAATTGTTCTGTTGTTATGCTGCTGCTATCACTCCAACTTGCAGTACAGCAGTAAAGAATGACTGAACTCTATCAGCGCACATGTCTTGGGGCAGCTGGGAAACTGACAATATATCTAGCCCCATGTCAGATTCGAAAATGAAATTTTAAAAAAAAATCCGTTTGATCTTTTGACAAATGGATTTCAGTGCAGAATTCTGCTGGAGCAGCACTATTAACTGATGCATTTTGAAAAAATTCCCATGACAGTATATTTAAGCATATTACCTATTCACTGAACTCATGTTGTACAAGGGGTTTTTACTACCCTTTTAAGCACATTGTATCGGTAACACTGTGTGGTTACTAGCTTGAATTGAATGAGTTACCCGAGGTTTAAACATTAACCAAAGTCTATTGTAGAACACCGAGATAAAGCACAGGAGCAAAACAGTATAAAGAAGCTAGATACAAGGAAAAAAACAGCAGGTAGAATGTGAATTCATGAATAGTCCTATTGTACAAACAAGGAACACATTCCACTGATTCAAACAAAGTTGAAAATTGTTCCAATATTAGCAGGCATGCAACATGCAGAAATGGGTTACAAGTCCTTTTTTCAGCAGGAACTTTAATATTCCCAAAGGCACTTGCAGATGGTATTGCATGCACTTTTATTTGACTGAGCAAATTATAAATTAGAATTTTTTTTTAATTCTCTTAATATTTGTCAGTTAGGGTTGCCACCTTTTCTTAAAAAAATACCGGCCTTCCTATATATTTAGCTTTTTTTCATATTAATAACATTGGGATCAGCCATCAAAAATACCGGTCAGGCCGGTAAAAAAAACGGCCAGGTGGCAACCCTATTGTCAGTATATGAAAGGTTTCCATATAACCAGGGCTGTGGAGTATCTTAAGTTGGAGTCGCCAAAAATGTACCAACTCCAACTCCATAGCTTTTAATTCAGATCTGATTTTTTTTTTTTTTGCAGCTTGAATGGCTGCCCCCAAGGCTACACAGCAGCTTGTTTATCTTTCTGATAAAAACAGTTTTACGAGCGCAGAGCAACGGTACATTATATTTTAATAACTTTCATTCACTTTCAGTTTTTGAGGTTACTGTTAATTTAGGGTGGTGGCAGGGGAGATTAGTCACCTAGTGACAAATCTCTACTGTAGACGACTAACCTCCCCAAATGCCTTCCCACCAGCACAAATCAGAATCGCCGGCAGGATGGCATATGAATCACTTCGGATTTTCGAAAGTCACCACGAAGTTGCCTCACGAGACCTGGTGGAGGCCTAACCGTTATATTATTTAAAAGTTTATCACCTACAGTTAGGACATCTTTGGTATCTTTGCACAGAGACCAATCCGTCTCCAACTGTCCCAGGCGCGTTTCGCTTCGCCGAACGGGCGCGTTTCGCTTCGCCGAAAAATGTGCGAATTTCCAGAGAAATTCGCGAATTTTTCGGCGATTCGCGAAACGAGTCGCGCATCGTTTTTGACGCGCGTCGCGTCGTTTCCGACTCGTTTTTGCGCGGCGAATTTTTTTGGGCGAATTTTTTGTCAGTTTCGCGAATTTATTCGCCAGCGTCGAATCGCGGGAATTCGCCGCGAATTCGCCCATCACTAGACTTCAATGAACAGGGAAGATCCCAACCACAGAAAAATTCTCAAGTGCCGAGTTGCACAGTGGCCAGTCTATAAACGTCACCCCTGGTCATGGGCAGTGATCAGTGCTAATGAGTTGTGTCCTATCACATCATAAACATACCTGCTAAAAAGGGCTCAAATGAGTCATTCATCCGCAAAATGAGCTTGCTGCTGATGTAAAACTGGTTTCTTAGTGTGCATTTGTTATAGGCCAGCCTGCTGATGTTAGCTCAGATTGCTCCTAACAAATTAGAAGACAACAGAATTTCTAACTTTGTTCTATTGTCATAACTTAAATAAATCAGATTATGATTGTTTACAAATTGCTGCCCCTATGAATTAGAGATCAAAGAAAAAGTAAATACGAGTTTCATACTGTTCTACTTACTTTTTCAAGCTCTTCATATTGTGTGGTTATTTTTGTGTCCTCTTTTGCAATTATTGCACAGCACTACACAGGAGAGACATGGAGTCTAAAATAGCACAAAAAAAACTGCTTGCTGAAGCTAACTGAAATAAATCCATAACTTGATATGCTTGTGAGCATTAGCCGAGGAGGACGAGGACACATCACTTCAACCAGCACACAGAGGCAGGAGGTCATAGTATGTAATTCTGCTTCCTGTCAGGATGCAGAACAATGCAGAAAGCAACATCCCCCATTCTCGCAAATCTCAGGGAACCTTCCCACCTTCCAAAATACAAGAACAGAATATTTTTCTATTGTCTAAACAAAATTTCTATTGTCTAAACACAATTGCCATAAAAAAAATCTTACAAGATCAGATTCAAATGTTTTATAATTCCAAATATTTGATCACTTTTGATCACAAAGCTGCCCCATGTCTGTCCAAGATAATTTTATAAACTCATAGATAGTCACTGTCTTCAAAGGCTTCTTTTATTTCAAAATATCCTGGCCTAGGGTTATTAAAGAGATACTTTTATGGGAAAACATGTTTTTTTTTCCAAAACACATCAGTTAATAGTGCTACTCCAGCAGAATCCAATTTTCAAAAGAGCAAACTGATTTTTTATATTCCGTTTTGAAATCCAACATGGGGCTAGACATATTGTCAGTTTCCCAGCTGCCCCCAGTCATGTGACTTGTGCCTGCACTTTAGAATGGAAATACTTTCTGGCAGGCTGTTATTTCACCTACTTAATGCAACTGAATCAGTATCATTGGGACTTAGCTTTAACTATAGAGTGTTGTTATTAGATTTACCAAGGCACTGTTATCTTGTGTTAGGGAGCTGCTATCTGGTTACCTTCCCATTGTTCTTTTGTTAGGCTGCTGGGGGGGGCTGTTATCACTCCAACTTGCAGTACAGCAGTAAGGGTAAGGACACACAAGACGATTTGTCGCCAGCGTTTTTAAAAAGCAAATCGCGGCGACATGTCGCTCGTTTTGTCTCAGCACAAAACCATATGAAAAACGCCAGCTACTGTGCACACAGCGCGTTTGTGAATCGCCTGTAGCTCCAAAACGCACTGAGACCCTTTTCCGAGCGATTAATCAGAAATAGCATGTACTTAGAAAAGCACTGAAATCTCCTAGACACGTACACACATACAGATAAGTAGCAGCAATTGTATTCAAATTACACTGCGCAATGACGCAAGAACGTAAAGACGCAGGAATACAAAGACGCTAGGTTACAGCGGGAAGCACAAACGCTCGAGGAGAGATGCAGAGACAACACGCCGAACAAACACTCGGACGAAAACACGCTCGAAAATGCCTTTTTTGAAGCTCTTTTTTGATACGGACAGGAGCATGTACCGCACAGAGCAATGGGATACAAATCGCTCTGTGCCAATTGTCGCTGGGAATCGCCTGTTCGAAAAAGACGATCGCCTTGTCGCCGCGATTTGCTTTTTAAAAACGCTGGCGACAAATCGTCTCGTGTGTCCTTACCCTAAAAGAGCAACTGAAGTTTATCAGAGCACACACAGAGTCACATGACTGGGGGCAGCTGGAAAACTGACAATATGTCTAGCCCCATGTCAGATTTCAAAATTTAATATAAAAAAATTTGTTTGCTCTTTTGAAAAATTTATGTCAGTGCAGAGTAGCACTATTAATAAATCTGTAGTTTAGGGTCTGCAAGTAGAAATTTGATGACTCACCACACAATGGAAGAGGCCCAGGTGCCACGCCCTGAGCCCTCAGCATGGGGAGTGGACAAACCGAAAAAACATTAAGAGCAGGCACTCAATGAAGGCAATCTTCCACCAGGGTGATAAATTCACAACGAAGAGTTTTATTGTGTCCTGCAGCCTTACGTGTTTCGTGAGAAACATTTAATCATAGGCCTAAGATTAAGCTCCTATTCACACATGCGAGGCAATTTCGAGCGACTTTGGAAAATGAAGCGCCGCGTGTGAATAGGCATAGGTGACTTTTCATTTTAGTGGGCGTAAGAAAAAGCGATTAGTCGCCAGGCGACAAATCTCCCTGAATCTTCCCATGTGGACTAGCCCTTAATGTTTTTTTGGAGCAGCACTATTAACTGATATGTTTTGAAAAAAACATGTTTTCCTAGGACAGTATCCTTTTAAGGTCAGAGACACAGATTCGGGGAAATTGGTCGCCTGGCAACAAATCTACTATTCTTCAGGCGACTAATCTATCCAAACTGCCTTCAAGCCGGCTAGAATTAAAATCACCGGCGGGATGGCACTTGGAGCGATTAGTTTTCCAAAGTCGACCGAAGTTTCCTTGTGAGGCAACTTCGGCCATTTTGCCGGCAGGAAGGCAGGGGAAAGCAGTTCGGGAGTTCGGGGAGATTAGTCATCCAAAGAAGAGGAGATTTGTCACCGGGCTTATCTCCCCGAATCTTTCGTGTGTCTCTGCCCTTAGAGTAGTCAATATTTGGCCCACACAAAGAAGAGTTAGGCAGCACAAAACAAGTATTATGATAACATTTTAGACAAATAAATCAGTTAGTTGTAAGATAAACCATGTATCCACAAAAACAGCTTTTCTACAACCTGCAGAATTTCTAACATTTGTAGCCCATTAGCAACTGTTGGTTGCTGGGGTGCTCCTTGTATTATGTGAAATCTTTGTTACTGTGTATATTTATTGTAATGTTTGTCCCCCGGTTTGTTCTATTACTGTACAGTGCTGTGCATACAGTATCACTATAAACTACAATATACATATAAACTTAAATAGCTGCAGTAGTCTGGTTTCACCTACATGTAACTCTGCAACCAAAAAAATAAAATTCAATAGCTACAGTTAAAAGGATGCGTCTCTCTGATGGTCCTCCGCACGGTCACTAGGCAGCAATACAATTTAGTAGAAAACGTTTCCTGTAACCTAACGTACAGACACCTTTTTCTTGGTCACTGGTTGGATTTCAGTTTGGTACTTCAGCTCTCAGCAAGAAACCATAAGAGAACTGATTTTTCAGTCACAGCTGGTTAATAGGTCAGATTACAGAGACTTCCCCCAGGAAGAAACAGAACAAGCTCATGGGAGGAGAAACAGGGTTTAACAGATTGCGACTTCATAGGGTTTAGCTGACCACTGACCAGCAACGATAAACCAATGTACGAGCCAGAACAGTAAACACTTATTTCAGAGCTGTAGCAGGTCACAGTAAACCCCGTCGACAACCAGATTATCACCTGTATTAAACCAAAGCAGATGTATTAATTTGTAGGAAAAAAATTAAGTTTAATAGTTACTAGTTTCTATTTTAAATAAACTACGTCTATTCACAGAACATGATTTACGTGACTTAGAATACATAGTCACAGATTATTCCTCACAGAGAGTATTAGCAATGTGTTTGAATTAGCTTCTGCCATGCTGCTTCTTTCAAAGTTACAGATAATAAAATTTCAATCATATATTTTAATTAATGATTTTGTTAACTAAGCATCTCTTTCAGATTTGGGAGTGCTATTGCAGGGCTAGAAAGGACAACTTTTGCTGTTTAAAAAAAAACCCGACATAGCCAAACCCATAGTCAATGTTATGATGAAAAAAAGTACTACATTCTTTATTATTTTCCTGTTTTTGTCAACCTATAGTTCATAAAAAAAATTGCACACATTTGATTGCAACAATTTCCAGTTATAAGTCAGATCATTAAAAAAAAAAAACATCCTTTTTGGTGCATGTTCATGCCCTATGCAAAAAATATTTAAAACTGGAAAAAACAACTTGGATCATACCAGATTATGAGAGATCGTTACTTGGCAAACCACTTGTAGAGTCACATATTTCACAATACAGGTTGGAAACAAAGTTGCTATGGATTTTATTTATGTGATGTGACACTTAAAGGAGAAGGAAAGTCAAAAATTGAATCCTACTTCATTGTGTTCCCCACCAGGCCCCCTACTGAAACGCCATAGTAGAAACTCACATATCAATGCTGCATCTGTGCTCTAACATTCAGTAGTTACGGCGCTTGTATCAGTTTGGCGCCACCATTTTCAAATTAGTGCATCACTTCTGCCCTGTGCTCAATCCTTAGTGAACATGCGCCTCCTTACAAAAAGATTGTTACTAAAAGATTATTTTGTAACAACTGCATTTGAGGCAACATGTAATAAACATACAGTTTGTAGTTTATAGTAAAAAAAAAAACAAAGTTTTCCTTAAAGCTTTCACTACAGACCCGATCGCTGGCAAGCTTAATTTATTGCAAAACCCCCTCCTTAGTTACTGGGCTGCTTGCTTGCAGGAGCTTCAAAGCTTCCCTTAGTTGCCTGGATCACAATTGGAAAGTGAATTAATGGGGCGGGAGGGGAGCAGAAAGGTCAGCAATGACGAAAGGATTAATCATGTGACCGCAACGTCAGCACTAACCACGGAACACACAGGATTCTACTGAGCATGCGCAGGGCACTGCTGCTAACTATTGCGCATGCGTGTGCCGTATTTACAGGGGTTTCTTGACTGCAGGCAGGTAATGATTCTTTATACATGTTGGAACTTATTTAAAATTTGATTGCAGCACAAATATTTGAGAGAACACTAAAGGAGTGAATGCTTTGTGTTAAAGATACATACTCTTCATTGGCAATACTTGGAGTTTAATGTTATTTTTTACTTTCCTTCTCCTTTAAGGCACTCAATCTTATTTAGTGGACATGTGATTCAATTTATGCATTAATTCAAATAGGTCAAAAACCATGACCTTCAGGTTGTGAGCTGCAGACAAGGTGTGCCTACAAATTCTGGGGGGCTGCAGTTTACAAACAAAAAGATGACTGCTTGATATATATCAATTTTATTATTCATATAAACAGTAGAAAAAGCAGAATGCAGCACCTAAGAGATAATACTATGTATTTAATTTTTTAAACAAAGAACAGAGACATTAAAAGAATTTGGGAGACATTCCAAAACAATATTAACAACTGCATTTTTCTTTCTTTTATAATTATCATCTACATGGAAATGTCCACTAGTCCTCTAACCTGGTTAAAGGGATGCTGTCATGGGAAAACATGTTTTTTTCAAAACGCATTAGTTAATAGTGCTGCTCCAGTAGACTTCTGGACTGAAATCCATTTCTCAAAAGTGAAAAGATTTTTTTTTATATTCAGTATTGAAATCTGACATGGGGCTAGACATTTTGCCAATATCCCAGCTGCCCCTGGTCATATGACTTGTGTCAGCACTTTAGGAGGGAACTGCTTTCTGGCAGGCTGTTTTTCCTTCTCAATGCAACTGAATGGAACGCAGTGGGACATGGGTTTTTTACTATTGAGTGCTGTTCTTGGATCTACCAGGCAGCTTTTATCTTGTGTAAGGGAGCTGCTATCTGGTTACCTTCCCATTATTCTGTTGTTAGGCTGCTGGGGTGGGGGGGAAAAAAATCACTCCAACTTGCAGTAAAGAGTGATTGAAATTTATCAAACCACAGGTCATGTGAATTGGGGCAGCTGGGAAATTGACTATGTCTAGACCCGTCAGATTTCAAAGTGAAATATAAAAAAAATCTGTATGCTCTTTTGAGAAATGGATTTCAATTCAGAATTCTGCTGGAGTGGCAATATTAACTGATGAATTTTAAAAATATTTTTTTTCCCATGACAGCATCCCTTTAAAAACATTTAAAAAAATAAAACATTACAAAAATAGCATAGCTGAAAGCAGAATGAAGAGTTATGAATACCCCTCAATCCAACACCTTGGCATTAGTCAAATTTAAGAAAAGTGATGGTAACATCGCAAGTTTAGATTTGCTAGGTAAACATACATAAAAAAATCAATACGGTGGGAGACTTGGTTTGTTTTGAATACCTGCCCAGAAGTGTCTTTGTGTGGAGCCAGCCTGCAAAGTTGGCCATGCATGAATAATAAAATCTAATGAAACAAAGATTAGTAGAATTTTCTGTGACTACATTGTGGCCTGCTGATCCCAAACAATATGTTATGAACAATCTTTGAAAAGCTATGTGGAAATAAAGGCTATATAACAATTCCCAATATCCTTAACACTATTAAATCTTTTTAGATTTTAAACGTTTTTTAAACAGCAAAAAAAAAAAAATGAGTTAAAAAATTGGACTGTTAATTAAAAAATTACAAAGGTCACAAATATTTCAATCCCTAATGTTTAATTAAAATGTAAACACTTTCAATTACTTTTTATTACAGCGGATCTTCATTATTTTTCTTTAAGATACAGAAATTCCACCATATATTGCAAGGTGATTAGTAACAGAGAAACTATTTTGCTCCATTCCAGGAGGACAAGAAAAAGCCATTTCTAAACTCCTCCCTCCCCCCCCCCCTCAGTCACACGTGCTCACTGCAGACCTTGCAGCTCAATGTGTCTTTTGTCTGAAGACTGGTGTTTCAACATCCTAGTCTTGAACAGAAGAGGGAGGAGGAAGAAAAAAGGTCAGCTCAAGTCTCCAGTCATTCATAAACCTTAATCAGTCTACAGGCCAACATCGACCCCTCCTCTAGAGAAGATTGACGCCACAATAAAAATAAAAAAAAATCACCCACCCTAGTCTACATCTAACAAGAAGAGGGTCAGTACCAGACTTAAACCATGTCTACGATTTCTTTACAGCGATATACTTCAGCTTATAGTGCTTAGCTACACAAACAAAACCCCTACCACACCCCAACTCAACATACACATAAGAAAACAAACAAATAAACCGTGTAACATATTCGCTGAACTAACTTCGAAGTGGCTGAAAATGCATCAAAAGGATGAGAACAGCTCCAAACAACAAAGAAAAAATAATAATGATAACTGTAGATTTTTTGGTATTTTTATCAGTATCATATGTTTGTTTTTTTAACCTTTGCTGATAATTGTAAACTTAACCAGTTACTAAAGTCAAGCGTTGTCCAGCAGTGGGAAAAGGAGGAAAGCCACAACATATTTACCATAAACTAAGTATAAACATAAATCTAACTCATAATTTGCTATTACCAGGAACAGTGTGTCACCTACAGAGCAACTGTACATATGCCATTAAACCATTAACCTCTCATTTACCAAGGCCGCAATTATTCCTAACACCCAAAGCAGCATGTACAAACATAAATCCCCAGTCATCCTAATGTACTGTACTCTAGCCGGGATAGAAAAAAAAAAAAAACTAAAGGTTATACGACTTCTGCTTTCATGAGACTTAGCAGCTATATTCAGCTTTATAAATGTCCTTTTTATGTCAGAAAGCCTGTATAGGTAGCACCCAAGGAAAAAATTGGTTATTCACATTCGCTGCTCTCATGCCATCTCTTAGGAAACCTCTGAAAGAGCATTTGTTCAGGCTGCCAAGTTAAATCCTCCTTTCTCATGTCAAGGCTTTGAAAAGCAGTCAGAACACCAGCTACAACGAGGTCTGCTGAACTAAATAGAGAAAAAGCAATTCCTTTTGGCAGTACAGAACCATTAAGCCTTTTGCAGATTATGAACTGAAGCACAAGAATACACAACGTTCACAGCACAGTAATGCAACATTTGTCTCTAACATGGGTATTCCCCATTAGGCACGGATTTTAGTGGGTTTCATTTAAGATTGTAAACATCTATTATGTGGGAGCAGTAAATTTTGTTTTGGTGAAAACTATATCCTTACATAAACATTAGCATACATTTCTTTGAGATCAAAGGAAAATTACTTTATTAGCATCATTTTAATTTAGATAAAATAAGAATGCGACTTTTCAGTATTATCGATGTCCAACCTACTTCTCTTCAGTGCTGAACTACAATTTCCTTCATCCTAGGTCTTTGGGCATACGTCAACAAAACCTGATTGGATGCCCCTACAATAATGGGTTAAGTAAAGTCATCTAAATGCTGTATGAATAGGGGAGTGTTGTGAAGCTAAAACTGGTTTTGTAAAACAAAAACTTAAGCACCTCAAACAAGAGTTTAGGTTCTCTTTTTAACTTTTGGAATCATACGAGACCTCCAAAAAGCTATTCTGTATCTACCACCAATAAACACTTATGAAAAAGAAACACTCACACACAAACATTCTTTGAGTGTTTTAAAAGAGTATTTCTTCAGGCAGCAAACTCACACTGGTAGTGATCCCTCCCCCTTCAGAGTTAGGAGTCCCTTTTGTAAGTCTCTTTTTGTACTTCTGTGTTAGCACATAAAATACAGAGCAAAAAAAAAAAAGGAGGATAACTTTTTATAATGCCATTCTACAATGTGCATCAGACAAATTACAGATGGGCCTTGGAGGTGGCATGCTTTTTAAACCCAATAGTAAACTCATTTTATAATTTTCTTACGGGTGAAAATGACAGCTTCTCTTTCTTGTATTAATCGATTGCCAAACACTCCAGTAGTAGTTAAACTACAATTCCTAAAATTACCATGAAAGCCTTCAGCTGGTGGTAAATGCTAAAGTTGGAGTTGGGGGGCTGCAGGCTGAACATCTCCAGTCTAACAATAAATCATAGACCACTGCAAATAAGCAGATAATCAGCAATAAATAAAGTGCACATACAATTCAGCATATATTTAAATTAAATCTAAAATGTGTAGTGGTTAACAACTTCAGAAAGCAGAAGCACAAACAGAAACTACATTATCACAACTACATTAACATTTCTGAAGCAAAAGCTTATGAAGAATACTAATTACTAACACATTGCTAAGGGGACTGAGTGCAGGGAAAGGGTTACCAAGCTGAACAAACAATCTTAAACGTAAACAATGTGATCACATATATACCCAGTTTATGAAGAAACCGCTGAACAAGAATCACTGGACTGTGGAGCTCGCATTCTGCTGCTGGATGAGTGAACCATGAAGCCATACAATGTACCTTGCAATGGAACCTACGGAGACTGCAGGGTTATACGATCCAACAGCAACAGAGAGAAGATATGGTGTAACCTTATTCAGACTCGAGAAAAAGCAGGCACGCTTCCTTTTTGCCCATACCCAAACCTCCTCTCCCTGCAAACACAACATAAAGGCAGCGACCCTCGGGTCTGCCCATGAGAAAAAAAAGCCTAATTGCCTCCTGGTCCCACATAAAACATTTCCTCACAGAAATCCTTCCCACATCCTCGGAAACAGCCCTTTACTCCACGCTCCATTGTTTGCGTGAATCTCATTGAGAAAGCAAAACCTTAAACGGAGGTGCGATATTAAACTTACCAGTAGAATCCAAGGCAATCTGGCAGCTGAGCAAATCAACAATATCCTATTTTCTAGGTAGACTTCAGACTTGCACGGTTCTCCCTTTTATCCCTGTCGTTTCCCGTCTCTTATTTTAGCCCTCAGACAGTAAAAAGGAGCTCAGTGTTAGTGGGTGAATAAGTGAATCAACTAGCAGAGAGCACAGTAAGTTGAAGTGTCAAATTACATAGCCTATTCTATTACCATGCTTGCTGGCGAATAGGAAAATCTGTTCCAGATTTCGCTGTGGATGGAGCCGACTCGAGAGAAAGACGTTCCTTGCCCGGAGAAGGATTGCACAAGAGGATTGCACATGCAGAGAAACATGCTGGCTGCTCCCAACTGTAAACAAATAATAGGATGTTTTCTTTTTGTGTAAGTGTATCCCTCCTCCCTGCACACACACACACACAGTGGCTGTACAGCCAGGCAAAAGTATAAATGTCCTTGGAAAATTTTAAAGAGAAAGTACCAGAAATTTAACAGTATTATATTTCTGCAGTGCCTACTAAAATTTCCATACGCATGGTAAGAATGCTGAGGCAAAGTTGACTTTAAAGTCCTGAACGGTTTTGTCTAAACTATTAGTAAAGTGTTTAGGTTTAGATTGGTGTTTCTTCCTTAATTACTACAATATGGAGTGCTAATTCAAAGGAGTTGTATTTTTTGTCTGGGTAGTTTATGCTCAGATAGGATTACTGACAAACTTTTTTAAAAATGGGAAAATAGCACCAATAGTGCTGGATATAAGCATTATTAGAGATAGAATTTAAGTGTACGTACCTGCAATCATTGTGCCTACTAAAATATAAAATGTAAAATTTTTGTTTTATCAAAAACTATTAGGGGCTGGTATAACAAAGTGTGAAAATTAAACAGTATTGAATCATATGGAAGTTTAAGAAGCGTATTATGGGTAAAAGAGAAAAAACCATATGACAAATATGCTTCTAAGAATTCTATAGGAATGAATAGAGTGTTGGAAATGTACAGATGAAGCCACTTTGGATTGTGCATTTGACACAGACAAATTAACCCTGAGTCATGACGCATTTAACTCACAAATCCCAGTGGCTGCATATGTAATGTAAATGAGCTCTGATTTCACACATTGAAACATCTTCCCCTAAGAGTCACCTACCATTACACACAGACACATGTAGTTAAACTGTATATACAGTTGATAGCAAAAGTTTGAGCACACCTTCCTATAGTAATCATTAGTTCCTTTGGTATCATTAAAACATAGAATCAAAGAAAATTATAAGGTTAATGCCACACGTGGCTGTTTCTCCTACTGTGTTTCAATGCAGGCGGAGAAACTTTCATCTGCTCGTTGTGACACACTAAATGGATACTCTCAAGTTCCTGCAACAAAATCCACGCTATGCATCTGCCAGGCCCGGACCAAGCTGGCTGGGTACCCTAGGCAACCAAGCTGATCACCTCGCCTCCTCCCTGGGGTGCACGCTCCAAGGAACATACACACATGATGTGACCATGTGCGGAGAGGGGAAGTAGTGTGCACAAAGGCAATCAATGGTGGGGGGAAAAGGGTCCAGACCATATACGTGCTTGGTGCCCCTAGGCATGTGCCTTTTCTACCCAGTACCAGAACTAGGGGTAGGCAGAAAAGGCACCTGCCTAGGGCGCAACGCTGTGGGGAACTAGGCAGGTGCCTGTTTGAGATTC
>CM044443.1:53843840-53860094 GCA_024363595.1 Xenopus borealis
CCCCCCCCCCGATGGCGGCCCTCTGCACACAGGCTAATCAGGGTCATGGGCCCTGCCGACCAAGACTTGATCCCTGACTGCCCTCAACCATCACTCTGCCATCGCTCCACCACTGCCCTCCCTCTTTCAATCATGGCAAAAGTAAGTATAAGCTGTGCATATGGGGCCCTAGGGGGGAGTGGGGGTCCCTGGGGTTGGAGCCCCAGTGGGCCTCGCACACACCCCAGTCCAACCCTGGGACCTATGCAGTGCATGTCAGTGCAGACACATGAAAGAGTAGCTGTAACGTGACTAGGCAGAGTCAGGCCCAGGTGTAGGTGCGAAACAGGGCTCGCCCACCCTCCGGAAGAGATTTTCTAGGAGGTCGGCCTATGCGGGGAGGCTGGTACAATCGCTCCCCCCGATAGTTCCGCCACTGAAGATTATGAGAATGGATATGCTGTTTCATGCTTTTAAGTGCAGTAGGAGAAACAGCTACGTGTGGCCTTAAGCAGTGCCTATAACTAATTCAGGGTCCTTAAATATCCTTAAATATGCTGATATTTGACGAACAGGAGTCTGTGGATGCCAGCATTTGACATGTGGGGGAGGAATGTGTGCATGGTGTCACATGAATTACATAGAACATATGGAGTTACATACATCACAATAAATGCCAGTACAAAAGGTAAGGAATGCCCTGTGCAGAAAGAACTTACAATCTAAAGGGAAGGGAATCATACACAAGGTGTGGGAGTGGGCAAGAGTTAAGTGGGTGAGAGATGTGGTACTATATATGGTATTGCATTTGGTAGTTAAGAGTGAGGGTAGGCTTCTCTAAATAAGTGTGTTTTAAGAGATTTCTTGAAAGCAGAAAGGTTGGTAGAAAGTTGGACAGACCGTGGGAGAGAATTCCAGAGGAGAGGTGCAGTCTTTGCAAAGTCTTGAATGCCAGCATGTGAGGAGGGAATGAGAGAGAAGAGTTGAGTAGCAGGTCAGTAGAGAAGTGTAGTAAGCGGTAGGGTGAGTATATAGAGATGAGTTCAGAGATGTAGGGAGCAGCAGAGTTATGAATTTAATTTGAATTTAATTCTGAAGGGCAGTGGAAGCCAGTGCAGGTATTGGCAGAATGGCATGGCAGAGGAGGATCAGTTGCTGAGATGTATAAGCCAAGCGGCAGTGTTCATTATGGACTGGAGAGGTGACAGTCTCTGGCAGGGAAGGCCAATTAAAAGAGAATTACAATAATCTAGGCGTGATATGACGAATTTTGGCAGCATCTTGGGTGATAAATTATCGTATTTTGGATATGTTCCTTAGGTGGAAGTGACATGATTTAACAAGTGACTGGATGTGAGGATTGAATGACGGGGTGCCTTGGGAGACGGGGTGATGGCAGAATTGTTAGCTATGATGGATACTTCTGTGATGTTCCTGTTGTAAGTTGGAGGAAAGAGAACAGAGAGGTTTAATTTAAGGTAGAGTTGTGGCATCCAAGTAGTGTTAGCAAACAGGCAGGAGGAGACGCAAGTTAGGAATTCTGGGTTGAGATCAGGAGAGGAGAGATAGATCTGAGTATCATCAGTGTAGAGGTGGTAGTGGAAACCATATGAGCTGATTAATTTGCAGAGGGAGGTAATATATAGGGAAAATAATAAGGGTCCCAGGACAGAGCCTTGAGGAACCTCAACAGAAAGAGGTTGGGGAGAAGATGCTACTCCGTTGTAGGAGACACTGAAGGAACAATTGTTGAGGTAAGAAGAGAACCAGGACAGGGCTGTGTCATGAATGCCAAGCGAATGGAGGGAATGGAGGAGGAGAGGGTGATCTACAGTGTCAAATGCAGCTGAGAGATCATGGAGTATTAGTAGTGAGAAATGTTTATCGACTTTAGCTGTTAAAAGGTCATTAGTTATCCTTTTTAGGGCAGTTTCAGTGGAGTGTTGTGGCTTAAAACCAGATTGTATGGGGTCTAGCAAGTTATTGTCAGAGAGGAATGAGGTTAGTCGGTTGTAGACTAGGCACTCAAGTAGTTTAGAGATGAAAGGTAACAGAGAGATATGTGGAGGTTGTCAAGATTGGAGGGATCAAGAGAATCAGAATGAGGGTGAAAAGAGCATGTTTTAGTTTAGAAGGAAACAGTCCAGTTTATAGCGAGAGATTAAATAGATGAGTTAAAGGGCAAGGAAAGTCAAAAATAGAATAAGGCTAGAAATGCTGTATTTTGTATACTAAACATAAACATTAATGTACTGCACCACAAGCCTAATCAAACAAATTATTTATGCTTTCAAAGTTGGCCACAGGGGGCTGTAATCTTGTAACTTTGTTATGCATCTTTGCAAGACTAGACTACGTACACATGCTCAGTGTGGTCTGGGCTTCTTAGGGATTGTCATAAATGATCAAAAAACAAAGCTGCTTGAATTCTGCAGGGCTGGTAAGTAAGACAGGGGCTCCCCCTGCTGTTCATAAGTATGATTGTTTCCCTGCCAGAAGTTAGGGATTGTCTGTCAATTCCTATCCACAGCACTAAATGAAGGGAGAATTTCACTGCATACAGTCAGGTTTCTTATAAAAAGGCACACTTTTTTTAATTAAAGTATATTGGAGATAGATTTCTTTTTTTATTAAAGAAAGTAAAAATGGAATTTTATTTATTTCCCTTTCCTTGCCCTTTAAGGCTTTGATTAGACAAGGGTTGGTATTGTAAATAAGTTTTGAAGAAATAGGATCAAGCTGGCAGGTGGTAAGGTGAGAAGAGGCCAAACGTTTTGATATTTCCTCATCAGTGACAGGGGTGAAGGAGCACAGGAGAGACTGGGGAGTGTGGAGGGAGGGTGATGGAAGCCTAGGGAAATACATGTTAATAATAATAGGGGGGTTGAGTAGTGTATTGTCCCTTCTGATTATGTCAATTTTGTTTTGAAGTGCTTAGCAATAGCTTGAGCAGAGACCGCTGTGCATGGAGGGGATGGAGAAGGGGAAAGGAGAGTGAAAGGTATAGAAAATAAAGTTGTGCTGGTTTTTTAGAAGGGGAGTTAATGAGTGAAGTAAACTATGTTTGTTTTGGAAACGCTGGTTTTATAGGAGTGCAAGGCAGATTTGTAGCTTCAAATGTCTTACTCTTAGTGGGATTTGCACCAGCAATGCTCAAGTGCACGTGAATGTTTTTGGATCGCTTTTTATATGAGCAGTATGCCAAGTTTGAAGTGGTTTGGGTCTAGCACATTTAGTTTTTACAAGAGCAAGCTTATTAAGGGCAGTGGTGAGTGTGCTATAGTAGACAGAGGAAACCACATTATGACAAGAGATTGCTGAGATATTAGAGTGTTTTTATTTACCTTACCAAATCCTCTATAAGCCAGACAGCAGGCAGGCACCTCTGCAAAGTGGGCCTCTAGGCTATAGCCTAGGTTAGGCTATAGCCTAGGTTAGCCTATACATTAATCTGCCCCTGCCAGCACTTCACGATGGAACTTCTTTCAGATAAGCGATAATTCACCTATTCGGTGTAACTAGAGGAGTCATGACTTCGGTGAGCTGTAAGTGGGTGTTTTACTATTGAGTGCTAAATGCATATTTACCACTAGGTGGGGCTTGGGAGCATTTTTATCAAAAAGCTATTTTGTTACCTGCCTGTTATTCTGTAGATAGAGTAGTAGAAATTGTGTTTGCTTCAACCAACTTGTATAACCTTGTGAGTTGAGTGAAAAGCAGTCCAGAAACCATTGCCAGGGGTTACATAGACATGTAAGAAAATATACCACTACAATACCTCTTTGTTGCAAAAAGTGAAAAGGTTGGATTTACTAGGTCAGACAACCAGGCAATGTTTCGGGCTAACTCTCGCCCTTTTTTAAACCTGTCTGGTGATACAATGTTCAAATTATTAATCCCCACCCAATAAAAAATTTCTCAGTCCATTAAAGTCTCATTGTGTCCTGAACAGACATTGTGCATAAACTTCTTAGGAAAAGACATAGTGATAAACAATGGTGGATTAATACCATGTGAGGCCCCTAGGTTATACTTTCCAAAGGGTCCTCTTCTAGGCTACAAGTAGCAAAAATTGCCGGGGCCGACAAACAAAAAGACTAAAAATTTGCACATAAGCAATAGACTCAGACCAGGCCCCAAGATATAAAAATAGGCCTGACTGGCAGTTAACAGCACAAAACAACGAAGGAACAGATAACAGGTTCCGGGAAGGAGAAAGGAAAAAAAACATTGGAAAAGCCTTAAAAGAACAGCAAACACCCGGAGGCTCATAAACAAAAAGGGAAATCACAAAGGAGTAGTCACTGGGAATGCAAACCTGAGCCCAAGGCCCACAAATATTAAAACAAAAACAGGGTGAGAGGCCTGACTGAGGAAAAATATCACAGCATCGTCAGCCCACACATCCTGGTCAACTGGAAAACTGTAAACAATTTAAAAGAAAGATAAAACTCTGCGACCAAAGCTAGTTTAATATCAAAAATCAAGAAACATTAAACACCAGGCTGCAATTACACATATCAACACAAATATACCATAGTGGAATCACTGCAGCTTCTATTACACTGAGGTAAAACTGCACCATATAAAAAGAACCTCACCACAAACCAAGAGAAAAGGCCACTCTTAAAACACCATAATGTGAACACTTCAAAATTGAGTGTCCCTGCTACAGCCCTAAAAAAGGGAAACAAACACTGAAAACAAGGCTTAAAAATATTCAGACTTGGAAAGGAGAGAGGAGCAAACAACTAACCAAAACCTATATAAATATATACCAGAAATGGAAAAATATTTGGTACAATCCAATAAGAAAACATCAAGACAAATACGGCAGAAATCTAAAGACAAGAAAACAACACCAGATACCGACCCAATGGAGTCGGATAATGAATCCAGCTCCCAAACAACACCACAGCTGATCCAAATACAAGACATAACACAAATACTTGGGCCACTACTAGACCAAAAATTGGCTGGCATCAAAGAAAACATCACATAAATACTCCAACAAGTATCAAACCAAGCGCAAAAAATACCAGAAGCTGAACAAAGAATCAGCGCATTAGAAGACGAAATAGACACCACACAAAAAACAGTGGACACACAACAGAGGGAGATAGCAATCCTGGCTGAAAAGGTGGATGATTTGGAAAACAGGAGTAGTCAAAACAACCTCAGAATAGTAGGCATCCCAGAAACAGTCCGAGGAATAGATTTGGAAAAATTAATCAAAAAGGATCTACCAACAATGTTAAAAATGGAAGCCACCCAATCCACCTTCCTAATAGAGAGATTCCATAGAATTGGACCACCACCAACGACAATTTACAACAGACCAAGACAAGTGATATTCAAATTACTGAACTACTTTGACAAAATAAATATATTGGCAGCCTACAGAAAAACAAGGAACTTACAACATGAAGGAAATTTTTCAGCCTCCATCACAGCAAAGCGAAATGAATTCTCACCGATTTGTTCAACTCTTTTCAACTCGGGATACTGCTTATCCTTACTTTTTCCAGCTAAACTAAAGGTAGTGGATAAAGACAATGGAAAGACCATATTCTTTGAAAACCTGACACAAGCCAAAGAATATTACGAAGGAAAAACCACAAACAGGGACCCAACCTGAAAAGTCACGACTATACTAAAAATACTCCTTTTTCAATCCTTTTCTTTTCCAAAACGTTTTGAAGAAGGACAACCCGAGACAATGACACAATTTAAAAACTCATACATTACCTCCAACATTTTTCTTTCCTAATGAATATAAAGGACAAAAACAGGAAAAACATAAAAGGGGCGATAGTAAGAGATACTAATTGATCTCAATTTCTCTTTCTCTCCCCTTCTTTCTTTCTCTTTCAATTATTCTCTAAACTTTCTTTTCTTTTCTCTCACTCTAATTGTACTAAATAACAAAGACTAAAACACTTTTTGATACTTTATTGACTGGAAAAGCTCACAATACATTAAGTCATACGGCAAATCAATACTATAGATATGGAAACAAATCTGGGAAATTATTAGCATGCATAGCAAAAAAACATACTCAAACTACATATATACAAAAAATAAAAACTGTAGATGGATGGACACCAGACCCTAAACAAATTAGACACATACTATCAGAACACTTTAGAACACTTTATGAGGCCCCAGAAGATGATCCAAGCGGTCGTCTGAAGTTTCTACAGGAAGCAGGCCTCACAAAACGATGATCGTGAAATCCTAGATGCAACCATAACAGAAAAAGAAATATCAGACAGAAAACACCAGGACCAGACGGATTCACAGCAGAATTTTACAAACTCCTCTTACCAGACATAACACCGCTTCTTACCACACTATATACCGACACCCTCCAAGGAAACCCACTCTGGCACGAAGCAAATGTAGCCAGAATTATACTGCTCCCTAAAGAAGGCAGAGATCCAACAGATACAAAATCCTATCGGCCAATATCACTATATGGCAGATAGACTACAACAAATATTACCCTCAATGCTTACAGAAAACCAGGTAGGTTTTCTTAAACACCGATATCCAGTCCGAGCCCTTCGATAAATTCTTACAGCAATATACACCAGCAACCTAGAAAAAAGAAGACACGGAATGTTAGTAAATTTGGATGCAGATAAGGCTTTTGATAGAATAACACATACACATTTACGCCGTTTAGTAAAATTCCAACACTTTGGCATACACATGTTAAATCTATTTAAAAACCTATACCTTATACCCAATACATTCTTAACAGTGAATGACACTAACTGATTCCAGATTCATAGGGGTACACGCCAATGATGCCCATTGTCGCCTTTTTTATTCAACCTGTTGATTGACCCACTATTACGACACATACTTAAAAACCAACAACTGCAAGGAGAAACCAATCTAAAAATAACTGCATCTGCAGATGACATACTCATATTTCTTCACCAACCCAAAACAGAAATACCCTTGGTCCTACAACTTATACGAAGATTTGGTAAAATAGCAGTATTCCAAATAAACCTAGACAAATCAGAGGCACTACAATTACATCACTCAGACCCCACAGACTGGCTCCCACTCCCACAAAACTAACATCAAATATTTAGGGATCAAGCTGCCATCACACCACAAAGACACCTATGCATTAAACATACGGGAAACAATAGACAACATACAACAGGAGATGCATCAATGGAAACACACAAACCTGACATTTCTGAGCAAAATACATTTTATCAAGATGATTCTCTTTCCCAAACTACTGTATCCACTACAGATGCTCCCAAACTACATAACATCAACAGACAGATTAAATCAAACAATTAGAATCTTTATTTGGAATAAAAACATCCAAGGATAAGTCTTTTTAAACACTTAGGAGGAACCAACCTTCCTAACATTAAGGAATATAATAAAGCAGTGCTTCTCCGCTATGCGGGAGACTGGATTCTTAATAAAAATCAATATACAACAATCTCCTTAGATCAATATGCAAACGAAAACTACTCTTTGAACTATATATAACATTCACCAATAAATAAAATCCCACCACAAATGCGACACAACCCCATGATCATCGATACGTATAAGGCCTGAAATACAATTAGAAAGAAGTGAAAACGCTCACTAACCAACTCCCCATACTTAACATGGTTGGGCAACGACAATTTCCTAATAGGCAAACAGAATCCCAGTCTCTTACAATGGAGTAAAAATGGACTACAAAATTTAAATGACATACTAGACAATAAAAACACACTATACTCTTTAGAAAAACTGAAAGAAAAATTCCCATTCACAACACAACATACATTTCTAACTCTCCAACTTTGCAACAAACGCAATAAAGCAACTGCCAGAAAATGATAAAACTGACTCATTTAACCAAATCTGGAAGAACAAACACGGAAAACAGACAACTTCACAAATATATCAAACAATCAGAACACTAATAGATAATGAACAAAGGCCGGGTTTTACATGGACTACAAATATCCCAAATACTACAATTTCTGAAATCTTTAAGCAGCATACAAGTATTGTGAGGCTGCTTCCAGTTAGTAGATATCAGGAAATGGCTCTGCAAATTCATATTCATAATACATAATCTATGGTCCTGTCCATCCCTTAAAAACTTCTGGAGATATAAGTGGAATATGGTGCTCAGATTACTGGTAAACGCTTCCTAGCAAATTTAGAATGGGCAATATTTAGCAATGACACTAATTTTAACGAAAACAGACAAGAATCTACTAAACTGGTAGCAGCAGCCCAGAAAATGATATTGCAATACTGGCTAGACAAAGATTCCCCCACAATAGTGACAGTGAAACAAAAACTACATTACCTTTTCCATATGGACTGGCTGGAAACTACAATTAAAAAAGCCACAAAAATTTTTAGGACATGGACAACATACATAGAATTATTGCCACAACAAATTTGACACCTTATAGTACATAGATTCCGATGCACAACATGGTATGACACAGCATTACTGACAGAACAACCACTGATCATGGAGTCATCCCAACACCTCAGAAACCAGCTGCAAGATCTGCAACAACCAGACTACACCCCCCCCAGAAGTCACCTAACCAATAGGCTATTATACTCTTATCTACAAACTTCCCGATAGAGGGGCAAATTCACTTAGAAGTGAAGCTGCGCTAGTGCTGTGTTCGACACACTTCGCCTGGCGAATTTTTGCCAGCGCTCGTCTAATCCACTAAAAAGCAAAGTTATGTTAATTTAAGTGAATGTTAGCGAAAATTCGCCAGGCAAAGTGCAGTTGCGCTAGCGAAGGCTAATTTGCATACGGTGGGAACTTGTAAATTTGAATGGAGTAATATCTTAAGCTGGCCATAGACGTAAAGATTTTTGAAAGATCCAATTGTTATCGTGAGACCATGATTGTCTCAAAGCGATAGTTTAAATGCCTGATGTGTCCATCAACTAAAAAGACCATTTCAGGCGATATTGCCAGCAAAACTGAAGGATCGCAGCCTGCTTGACCCTGCAAACATAGGTAGATTGCATGGGGACCGATAAAGATTTTCTAACCTGGCCGATCAATCATCAGACCAATGTCGGACGAAAAATAGTAAGACGAACGATCGTTTGTATCCCACTAACCGCACGATAATTTGACAGATCGGTCGGACTTCCCTAAGATTGGTCGTTCGGCTGGGAAATATCGTTGCGTCTATGGGGAGCTTTACACTTCAAACATTACACTACACAAGCCCAGGGAACCCTAATAAAGCCTAATCTAGTTGTTTTATTGCCCTACACATGAGCCCCTAGTCTAGTATATATGCCCTATGTTAAGAAATTAAGGGGGGAGCAGGGTACCCAAAAAAAATATTTTCATTTTTTTTTTCTATCACCCTACGCTAAGGAAAAAACGCCAGAGTTTTTTTGGGACTAAGAAAAAATGTAAGCTTTTTTTACAAAATCTCCTATCTACTCTATTGCACTAACCTGGCGAAGTAAACTCTGGTGAAGGGGCTAACGTTCAGAAAAATGACTAGCTTAGTGAATTTGCGAATTTTCACCCCCTTCACCAGAGTGCAACTTCGCCAGCGTTAGTCACTTTGGACTTTGGAATTTGCCCCAGAGTCTTTCTTACTTGTTGTTTGTCATTTGAGCTGCAGTTTATATTGTAAAATAGTTAATTCTGATTTTTTTTTAAGACACAGAAATGTGATACACATTGTGAAAATAACTATGCAACATTATTTGACTGTCATGACTATACAATATGTTATCCAAAACTTGAAAAAAAAACTAGGGTTGCCACTTGGCCGGTAAAAATGTGGGTTAATCCCAATTAATATGGAAAAAAGATAAATATATAGGAAGGCCTGTATTTTTTCCAGAAGAGGTGGCAACCCTACTTGCAACTGCTGCTGGGCCTGGTCGGGTGCCGTACCATGGCCCCCATGCATGGCCAGTACCTTTCTGGGAGAAGATTAGGCAAGGCATGCGTCCTTAATGTGTTCAATTTCTACATGCCGCTTCTGCCTTGGCATGTGCTGGTGACGTCACTGGCCAGTTCCGCCAAAGCTGATGCTGCTTTAGAGAGCTTGCATGCCCAAAAAGTACAGACATGCTGGCGCCTTTCCTAATCCTCTAATAAGTCAGCCAGATAGCAGGTACTGCCTGTGAAGGGGAGGGGGAGGCCACACGGCATTCTACTGGGCCCAGCACAGTTAACAAGCTTTTTTTAAACAAAATAAAAGCACAGAAAAAGTCACATGGACCCCTCAGCAAAGTGGGCCACTAGGTTGGCCTATGCATCTCCCTGAACTGCTTCACCCTGCCTTCCAGTTGCTTAATGAAGAATTCACACGAATTGCCCCAGGCAACTTCAAGCAACTTCGGAAAACGCAGTGCTGAGTGTGAATAGGCGCAGGCAATTCTTCATTAAAGCAGCTGGAAGGCAGGGGGAAGCGGTTCGAGGAGATTAGTTGCCCCAAAGAAGAGGTGATTATTCACCAGGCGACAAATCTCCCTGAATCTTCCCGTGTGGACTAGACCTTAAGATTGAACTTGATGGACATGTGTCTTTTTTTTTCAACCTCACTTAGGGTCACTTAAAGTGCGATAAATTTGACTTTAAGTTTCCACATGTTATCGCTGAGAATATTTTTCCACCAGAATATTCGCAGCGACTAAGTTTACTAAACAGCGATGTGCCCAGAAGACCTTGCGATCAATTGCGGTAACTATGCTAGCGAACCAGCTTACATCAGCGGTAATTTTAGCAAGTTGCAAATATTCTGGCATCAAATTACAAATATTTATTCTAGAAATAGTCTTGTTTTATGGCGTTATTAATGGTGTTAATTATGGCACTTTTTACTGTGACATTTATGGTCACAGTATGGTCACACCCTTCTGCCAATAGAATCATATAAACAAGAAATCATACCAGTTATCTCTTTGTTTCATTTAAATGCACAGTTCAATGAGAATTAAACTCCCATTGAGAATTTTCTGGCCAAAAAATAAGTTAACGCCACTATATAGATGGCGGTAAAATGTTGCGAATATTCTGGCGTAAATTTTGTCTTTCACACAATTCACTGCTTAGTAAACTAGGCATTAATGTGTACATACAGTAGAGTTATTTTCAGCAAATGTGATAACTGGCGAAAACATATTCTTTCGCAAGAATATTTGCAAATTTATATTTACCGCAGGTTAATAAACTCGCAAAAACATATTCTGTGTTAAATTTGTCTATATTTTGTGCACAAATTTTTACCGCACTTTAGTAAACGGACCCCTTATTATGTTAATACTTTGTTACTATTCTCAAGAAGGATTTGTTATGACATTTTCTGAATGTGTTCATTTCTTTCAGCAAGAACCTCCAGTGTGTTAGCATTGTGGCAGCTCTTATAGGATAGTTTTTCTTATGTTCTCTGTAAATAGACTGCTGGGGGTGGTGGTTTGTGATATCACTCCATTTTGCAATGCAGCAGTAAAGAGTGACTAAATTTTATCCGTGCACCAGTCAAATGGCTGAGGGCACCTGGAAAACTAAGAACATGTCAAGCTCCACCTTCAATTATAAAATGAAAGATAAAAAAAATGTTTGCTCTTTAGATATCATTGGATATCAATGCAGAATTCTGCCAGAGGAGCACTATTAACTGATGCATTTGGTAAAAAAAACTGTGTTTCCCATGGTAGAATCTATTTATTATAATGTTCGTCTTCCCTGTGTTAACTTTTCTACATTTTACAATAGCCACTTTATTAATGCATTATACATATATACATCAAGAAGAGTTTTCATCCTATAGGTGTATAGATATACATGAATGACATTTACTTCCTCTTTATCATTATTTAAATAAGAAGGACAGCCTTAGTAATTGCTAGAACCCCCCCCTCCAAACCCTCCTTTCTAACTCCTAAACCATGTCACTTAGGACCACCTAAACACCTTATCCTTTAAAGGGCATGTAAACCCAACCCCACTGTCTTCCCACAGTGCCCCTAGTTTTATATAGCTGCTGCTGAAAACCCTAATTATAAGAAAACATCAATTATAACAAAACTTCAAAAACTTCATTATATATGCAAATGAGCTGACCAATAATAATGCGGATTCCCAGCCCCATGTCAGGCATTTTGCTGTTATCTTACATATAGAGAGAACAGCTGGGAAACGGTGCTCAAAGCTTCCAACTCCAGTTGCTGGAATAGTCAGTCAGATTTATAAGGGTTAGTCCACACGGCAAGATTCAGGGAGATTTGTCGCCTGGCGACTAAACACCGCTTCTTTGGGGCGACTAATCTCCCTGAATTGCTTACCCATGTTTCGTGCCCGCTACAATGAAAAGTCCCCTGCACCTATTCACACACACGGCGCAGCGCGAGGCAATTTTGAGTGACTTAGGAAAACACAGCGCCACGTGACGAGGCCATTTCCAGCGACTTAGGAAAACGCAGCGCTGCCTGTGAATAGGCACAGACAAATTTTTCATTGTAGCAGAGCGAAACACAGGTAAGCAATTCAGGGAGATTAGTCGCCATAAAGAAGCAGCGTTTAGTCGCCAGGCGACAAATCTCCCTGAATCTTCCCATGTGGACTAGCCCTTAAGGTCAGTTGGAATTCTCATTGGAGATTTTTATGCATTTTAAAGCAGCTGCTGGCTGTGGAGACTTGGGGAAACGTTTTGGAAAAGTTTTATTGTGCAATATTGCTTTAGGAATACAACCCCGATGTCGGACTACAGCTCCCACATGCCTCAAGCTTCATTATATGTTACATTATTCTGGGACAACTGAGTAACGTTTGGTTGAGCAGTGCACTGCTGTAGGGTTTAATAACCCTTTTAAGTAAAGTAGTACAGTTGGACAGATGGGTACCATATCATGCTGCTTCAGGTCCTTTGCAGTTTTATTTTTTATCAGGAGCACTAACCATTGAAGCTGATGCAGACCTGTTCTTAGGGAAAGGAAAACTATACCCCTCACACAATGTGGGTCTCTATAAAAAGTTATTGCATAAAACAGCTCATATGTAAAACCCTGCTTTATATAAATAAACCATTTTCATAATATACTTTTTTAGTAGTATGTGTCATTGGGTAATCATAAATAGAAAACTGCCATTTTAAGAAATAAGGGCCAGCCCCTGGGATCGTAGGATTCACGTTGCACACAAACAAACCATACATGTCACATGAGCCAGTGGCGTAACTAGACCCCCAAGAGCCCTGGTACCTAAATTAACAACTGGGCCCCCTACCCCCCCCCCCCCCCCCCATGCGATCCCCCATGGGCTGAAACACAGTCCTACATAGACTCCATTATAATCAAACAATGTTTGATTCCTTTTTCTATGTAATAATAAAACAATACCTTGTACGTGATCCAAACTAAGATATAATTAATCCTTATTGGAAGCAAAACCAGCCCATTGGCTACATGATTTTCTAGTAGACAAAGTATGAATATCCAAATTACAGAAAGATACATTATCCTCAGGTCCTGAATATTCTGGATAACAGGTCCCATACCTGTACTCAATGGATTTAAGTACAGGAGTATGAAATACATTTTTTACTGTGTCAATGACAAGGGTTACTCAGAGCAGCATTAACAGCATTACATTAAATTTGATATGGTGCAGAGGTATTTTCATTTTATTATTTGCAACTTGTGTTATTTAGCTTTTTATTCATCAGCTCTCAAGTTTGCAATTTTAGCCATCTGGTTGCTAGTGTCCAAATTACCCTAGAAACTATGGTTGAACGAAAGATTGGAATATGAATTGCACAGAGCCTGAATAAAGTAGTAATAACAATAAATGTATAGCCTTACAAGGCATCATTGTTTAGATGGGGTCAGTGCCCCTATTTGAAAGCTAGAAAGACTCAGAAAAAGAAATATTAAAAGAAAAAAATTAAGACCAATTGAAAAGTTGGTTAGAATTTACTGTTCTATAACATACCAAAAGTTAACGTGAAGATGAACCACTCCTGTGTAACACTATGGGGGGAATGTGCCAGGCCTCTCTGCCTGACTGTCGTGACTAGTTGGAATGAAATAGTTACATAAAAAACCATGGCAAATATCTTAGACCTCTTCACAACATTTACAGAGAACTGCCAGCCAATTTTTGGAACACCATAACAATAATAATACATAAATATTGGTGTAAAATGAGGGAAACAGGATATAAAATCAAGAAAAAGCAATGCATTTTGTGAGGGGGTTGTTCCTGCTGAATTGTGCTTAGTACAGGGGATACCTATGCTGCCATAGTTTTATGGGATCTCTCTGTACAGGCTATGAGCAAGTCTTAGTAAACATGCCCCTTATGGACTTTTCCTGCTGAATTGTACTTAGTACAGGGAATACCTATGCTGCCATAGTTTTATGGGATCTCTCTGTACAGGCTATGAGCAATCTTAGGGGATGTTCCTGCTGAATTGTGCTTAGTACAGGGGAATATGTATGCTGCCATAGTTTTATGGGATCTCTGAAGTAAAGGTCCACAAAGATAAATGTAAAAATGGGAGTTTTGTTATGATCAGCTGTGTATAGGGTTGCCACCTTTTCTTGAAAAAAATACCGGCCTTCCAATATATTTATCTTTTTTTCCTATTAATAACATTGGGATCAACCATCAAAAATACCGGTGTAGCCCTACCTGTTCTTCTGTGTGTGTGGGAGTAGAGCAAAGTATCAAAGATGAGCTGTATATGTGTCCCTAAAGTTTTACTAATGGGAAGCAGATGGGCCTGATGTTAGTGGCTGTGACAGGTAGAAGTGTGTGAGAGCTTACCTCGGGAAAGGGGCAATGTGACTTACCATATGTTGGGTGGCTCGGCAGTAGCCTCTCCCACACAGGCAGGCAATCTACTCTAGGTAGGCAATCTACTCTCTCCCCTAAAGGGACTGCTCAGGACCTGCATGAGGTGCACTCTGGCTCATCAGCTTCTATTTAAATTTGCATTAGTCAGGCTCCAGTGGCCAGCCGGCACACAATCGCTCCAGCAGTAGGCCTAGTATCCAGCAAGCTACTCCCGCTTCTTCACTGCTCACATAGCAGTGCCCTGTCATTCGGACACATGCCCGGATCCTAACCTCTGCCTTTCTAGGGATTGCCTGCAGCCCCGCACCCCAACTCCTTGCCTGGCATGTAAGTGTGGAAAGTTATCACAGCAGCGCAGCAATACGGATCCCTCCTGCTTCCAGAGCAGCAGCAGCAGGATGTGCACCCGGTCTCCCCTCTCCAAATATTAGAATCAGTCACTAGCACGATGCGGGCTTGCGTGCCAAAAAGTCTGACTGCCGTGCTACCAACACTGCAAAAGGTTTTATTGTGGCTCTGACGGGCCCAAATTGGGTGCAGGCCCGGGGGGGATCGCACCCCCTTGCACCCCTGGTAGTTACGCCACTGACATGAGCCAATTAAAAGACAGTTCTGTCGTTTTGCTTCTTCATGTCTTCCTGTTTCAGTTGGAGTTGTAACCTATCTGGTCAGGTGATTTCTGAGGCAGCACACAGACCATCACGAAATTATGGTACAGGGCAAGAGATGTAAATGGGCAATATTTACATAAATATATATTCCAGTTTGTTAAGTTTTTTTAATATGCCACTTAATTTGTTTAATCTGTTGCTCAAGTATTCATTTTGGGGATATAGTTTTACTTTACCATTACCATTACAAAAACACTATTCTGAACAGCATCAGTAACCCATGCCAACCAATAAGATTCTTGATAACCTATAGCAAATAATCAGCAGAAAGCATTTACTAGTCACCTGTTTAAATGCAAGAATCTTATTGGTTGGCATGGGTTTAGGGTTGCCACCTGGCTGGTATTTTACCGGCCTGGCCTTTATTTTTAAAGGTTGATCCCAATGTTATTAATAGGAAAAAAAGATAAATATATAGGAAGGTCGGTATTTTTTTCAAGAAAAGGTGGCAACCCTATATGGGTTACTACTTGTAATGACTCACCCTGGTGGTCTAGTGGGTAGCGGGGTCCACCAGGGCTCCTTCGGAGTGGACGCCCGCTGCGCTGCTCTTTCTTCCTCCTGTGCCGGCTCCTCTATGGTGCACGCGCACTTCCAGGCTTTAAAGGCACAGACGTGCTGATGTGACAACGTCAGCGAGCATTAGCGCGCAATTCAAATCATTTAAAAGGGGACCTTGTAGTTTTGTGATTGCCCGTTATAGGTTCTGATTTCTGAGTTCCTGGTGCCTATGCTGTTAACCTTCTGATTCTATCTGAT
>CM044443.1:53882349-53904991 GCA_024363595.1 Xenopus borealis
CCTCAGTGTAAAACTTCTTATCCATAACCACCACTGCTCCTCCTTTATCTGCCGATTTAATAACTAAATTGTTATTATTTTGTAGGGACACCAAAGCTAATTTCTCATTCTTAGTGGTATTCTCTTTTGGTAATCTAATTTCATTTTTCTTGAACCTTTCTTCCATTTTATTAAATGCCTTTTTAACCCCCTGTATATAGGTCTCTATAATATGATTATTCTTTGGTGGCATATATGTACTCCGATTGAATAAACCCCAATCCTGTAGGAAAAAAGTGTTACAATAACCATCTGACCTATCATTAATTCTATCCCCACAGTCATTTAGTTCAGCAGATAGTCGAATTCTCCTAAAAAAAGCTTCCAGATCGATATCTAATTGGAAAAAATCGGGGTAAGTTGTTAACCCAAAACCTAAACCTTTGGAAAGTACCTTGTGTTCTACAGCAGTCAACTGATATGTGGAGATATTTACCACCGCATTTTCTTCCTGCGGTGGGGTTGTTTCCTTATTGTGGTGTTTCCTACCACCCCTCCTCCGTCTGATCGATCAGATCCAATGCTGTCCTGCGAGCCATAGAGAAAAGAAGAGGAGGATGAAGAGGACGAAGCGATACCCTGCTGATCACTTCCTTTGTCGTGGTGCTGCTCCTGATCAGTTGCCTCCCCGCGTGTTGTCGGTCCGCGTGTTTTCCTCCAACGATTACCACCATACTGGCCTGTCCTGGGATTCGATCGGTATATTCGTCCTTCCATATAGTCTAATTCATCGCGCTGAAATTTACCGTGCTTCCGGGACTCCAGCTTGCGACGGAATTGCTGCAGGCTTTCTTCCAGCTTAGCCTGTGCTGATTGAAATTGTTCCGCCGTAATAGCAGCCCGCACTTTTCTTTCCGCCTCTTCAACTTTCTCTGCGAGCACAGGCATTTCCTGTTGGAGGCGCTCCATTATTAACAGCATAATGTCAAAGGAGCATTTATTCAAAATCGCTTCCCATCTGCTTTTAAAGGTAGCATCCTCCATAAACATCGTGGGTCTCAGATGTGATCTTAAGCCCCTGGGGATGCGTTGGAGCCTATAATATTTGCCAGGGCCATGCCGGGTCCTGAGCTCTGCTGCATGCTGGGAAATGCAGTTCTGTTACTGTCCTTGCAACTGAATAGAAACCCAGTCTCCTTATTGTGTTTATATGACAAGGCTCAATTAGGGGTGTTACATATATATATATATATATATATATATATATATATTCATATTCCAAGGAATTATGCACTCCAGGACTTCATAGTGAGATGAAAAAGTGAAGTTTATTTGTCAACGTTTCGGTGCAGTCTGGACCTTTCTCAAGTCATGTCTATATAAAAAACAATCATTAGCAACACAAAAAGAGCTAGAGCAACAAATATGCCACCTAGACACACTAGCTGCCACTAACCCCATGCCAGAAACCCTGCAGCAATTGAAGGAAACACAAGAAAAATACTTACAGTATCTTAAACAAAAGGCACACAACAAGCAAAACTCATTTATGAGCATGGGGAGAAACCAGGTCCCCTACTTGCTCATTTTGCCAAAGCCTACACCTATTCTCCATCCATTCCAGCCCTAAAAGACTCACAAGGTACATTACATACAGAACCTGATGAAGTCAAAGGGTTAGTAGTTGAGTTCTACAAGGATCTATATGCCTCTGAAACACAGGTAATTCATAATGTCATCAAGCAGTGTCTCAATCCACTGGAACTCCCCATGCTCCTGCAGGAGCTCAGGGAGTTTATGGAAGCTAACCTTACCATAATAGAAATTCAAGAAGCAATAGATGGTATTCCAGTTGAAATTTATAAAAGGCACCCAGGGACTCTAACCCCCTTGTTCCTGTGCCTATATGCAGAAGTGTTAGATGCTGGTTACTTTCCCCAATCCTTATATTAAGCAGCCATTGTACTCCTACCAAAGCCAGGAAAAGACCCACAGCTGTGTGAATTCTTTAGGCCCATCTCATGATTGACAGCAGATGTAAAATTATATGCGAAAGTACTGGCCTAGTGACTTGGAAAGGTCATAACTCACCTAATTAACCCAGACCAGATAGTGTTCATACCTGACAAAACCACTGCCGTAAACATCAGACGCCTTTACCTTAACCTTGTGACCCCTCACTACGCTTAACCACTTTAATGAGATCCAGAGATAAGGGGTGAATGGCCTTCCCAGACACCTTTCTATATTATATAGCAACTCAGCTAACGCATATCTCCCAAATGGTTGACCAGGAATTGACCCCACCACTGTTTCACCTCTGTTCGAATATAATTGACTACACAAACTCCCCATGGCAGGCCTTATTAGTCAAGAAACCCCTCAAATCCACCCCACCCATGGTTCTGATGCAATCATTAGTTCTAAAGCAAGAGCACAAGATATTTCAATATAAGCACTACCTGCCACAGACGCCTATATGGGGCAGCACAGAGTTCCCCACCTGGTTACACTAAAACCCGACAGAATCTCGAACTTGCTTAACCTCAATACCCTGAATGATTTCTGGGTAAACAACGCATTATACCAAAGCAAACCCTGCATGACACAAGGCAATTGTCCACAAAACAATGGTTTATGTATCATGGGCTAAGGATGGCCCTTAGTAAACAGACCAGAAAGTAAACAATTAACTTAGCTGACTCACTAACTGTAGCTATACTACTGAACAATAGACAAAAGGGTAAGTTTTCTGTCTTATATAAGCAAATCCACAAGTCACTGGGGTTTAGCACCTGTGGAGTTAGAACCTGCCTTTTAACCTTGGACTTGGATGATACCCTGGACAAATATTTGGAAAAGGAGAATTACCCTCGCACACCCTGGCTGTCCAAGTGATGGGATACCCCGGTGCTCAGCGGAAAAGGGTTTGGCGACCCTCACTTAATACAGAAGAAAGAAAGATCCACCGGCACAACGAGGATGCTGCTAGCAGGGCAAGCCCTTGCTCGTTTATTGCGGATGCAACGTTTCGGGGCGTAACCCCTTTGTCAAGCATACCGAACCAACAGTGTACAAAGAATATAAAAGGTGCTAATTAGAGTTAATTGGTGTACACGTTAACCCTTAAAAATACATAGTTAACACATAGTTAACATAATAGTGAAAGTGCTATAAAAGTTAATAAAATCAATATAAATATAAATATAAAGGCTGTGAAATTATGTCCCTAGTGAAATAAAATCAGTAATCAAAATGTAGAACATGTGAAAAAATTCATGGTAACCTCTTTTTTCAGCATAAGTCCATGATTAAAATGTCCATATTTTAAGTAGCAAAAATCGAATATCAAATAGCAATAGTGTACAATTTACATAGTATTATACGAACCAATCAATTATAAAGTGTCATGTGCAGTGCAACAGTGTAGCATTACATGATTAGTTAAAACCATACAAAAGAAACAATGTCACAAAGTATCAATACTAGCAGAGGGTCAGTTCAAACTGCAACAATTAAGTAAAATGTATCGTTATTTAGTTAGTACTTACATGATTCTATGCTGACCCTCTATCTTACTTCTATCTTACTCAATATATATTTATGAAATGATAATCTGTCTCTGAGGCATATCTGGATTCAAAAAGGAATAAAAGGGAAGAAAAAGGAAAGAAAAATTATTAAAAGTAAAAGGCCAACCCATAATTACAAAAAACAAGTTTCGCTCCTAACTTTTTCGAGTTTCTTCTCTTTCATCTTATCCCCAAAATCAGAACTCAGAGTGGGTGCACAGTGCTATTAAATAAAATTGATTATGAGAGGGAGGCCCAACGCCAGTTGCATAACATTTTGCATTATAAAAAATTAAACAGAGATCCAACTCTAAAATTCCAATCAGAATTAAATATAGTGCTAAATGCAGTAGTCATGGAGGACCTGATAACGGATGAAGTGTCGCAATTGTTATTTTCTAAATATCCTAAAATACCTTCAGTCTACTTCTTACCAAAAATACATAAAAGTTTGAACAATCCTCCCGGTAGGCCTATTGTGTCTAATGTTAACTCACTCTGGCAACCTCCTGCCATATTTATTGCAACCTTTTTACAGGATATTTTACCAACTTTAAAACCTTGCCTTACAGACACTACTGAATTTTTGTTGAGACTGAACAAGGTAACTATACCATCTGATAATTTTCTTTTATGTTCCCTAGATGTCAAGGATTTATTTATCCCACACGCTGAAGGCATAGATTGTATTCAGACTTATTTATCTGACTTTAACCTTCCTGACTATCAGGTTAAATTTATTTGCCAACTTTTGGATATGGTATTAACTAAAAATTATTTCTGCTACAATGAGGAATATTATTTGCAATTACAAGGCTGTGCCATGGGTGCCAACATGGCACCAGCTTATGCCAATATTTTTATGGACCAATTTGAAAAAATGTATATTTTTTCCCACGCAGAGTTTAATCAGTATATTGGCCATTACATGCGTTATGTGGATGACACATTTTTTCTTTGGACTGGCACTTTAGAAAAATTACAGGAATTTGTTCAGTATCTAAATACAGCACACACGACTATTAATTTCACATGTGAATCTAGTCCAACCCATATTCATTTTTTATATGTCAATATAGAGGTCAAGGAAACTACATTGATTACTTCTATGTACTGTAAACCCACGGATAGGAACAACCTCCTTAATCCAACTAGCTTTCACCCACCAGGTCTCTTTAAGGGATTACCAAGAAGCCAGCTAGCACGGGTAAAACGGATTACTTCTACACCAGAGTTATTTAATATTGAGTCCCACAAGATGGTTCAAAAATTTGTGGAGAGGGGGTACAAACGGGATATCCTCATGAATACCAGGAAGGAGGTGGAATTAATTCCCAGGGAGGATGCCCTCTGTAGGAGACCTAAAAAAGAGGTTACAACACAGAGAATACCATGTATAACCTCTTATGACACCAATTCTAATTTTCTTAGGAGGACTATCCTTAAACATTGGAGTATACTAAGCACCGATCAAAAATCTGGTCATCTATTTGGATCACCTCCCCCTTTTCTTATAAAAGAGGTACAAATGTGGGTGAACTTATAAAGAAGAAAAAAACCATACAAAATAAAGGGGCCCGTACGTTATTGGGCACTCAGAATAGTGGCACCTACCCGTGTCGCAATTGCGGCCACTGTAATGCCATTATTCCTGGTCCCCATGTAACACATCCTCATCAGGGCACCAGAATTACATTACAAGGTTTTTTTACCTGTGATACTAAGGATGTGATTTATAGCCTGAAATGCCCGTGTGGATTGGTTTATATAGGACAAACTGGCAGGGCCATAAAATTGAGGCTAAATGAACATAAATCCGTAATCCGCACCTATAAACCACCCACTCTGAGTTATGATTTTGGGGATAAGATGAAAGAGAAGAAACTCGAAAAAGTTAGGAGCGAAACTTTACTAGCTAAACATTTTCACACATTGGGGCATCAAGTGTCACAATTGCGTTGGCAGGTCTTGGAGAAAGTCCACTATATACCTGGTACGAATAAAAAGAAATTACTCCTTCAGAGAGAATGTTTTTGGATATGGAGGTTACAGTCTAGACATCCAAAAGGGTTAAATGAAGAGTTCAATATGAGTTGTTTTTTGTAATTATGGGTTGGCCTTTTACTTTTAATAATTTTTCTTTTCTTTTCTTTTTCTTCCCTTTTATTCCTTTTTGAATCCAGATATGCCTCAGAGACAGATTATCATTTCATAAATATATATTGAGTAAGATAGAAGTAAGATAGAGGGTCAGTTTTGCATAGAATCATGTAAGTACTAACTAATAACGATACATTTTACTTAATTGTTGCAGTTTGAACTGACCCTCTGCTAGTATTGATACTTTGTGACATTGTTTCTTTTGTATGGTTTTAACTAATCACGTAATGCTACACTGTTGCACTGCACATGACACTTTATAATTGGTTCGTATAATACTATGTAAATTGTACACTATTGCTATTTGATATTCGATTTTTGCTACTTAAAATATGGACATTTTAATCATGGACTTATGCTGAAAAAAGAGGTTACCATGAATTTTTTCACATGTTCTACATTTTGATTACTGATTTTATTTCACTAGGGACATAATTTCACAGCCTTTATATTTATATTTATATTGATTTTATTAACTTTTATAGCACTTTCACTATTATGTTAACTATGTGTTAACTATGTATTTTTAAGGGTTAACGTGTACACCAATTAACTCTAATTAGCACCTTTTAAATTCTTTGTACACTGTTGGTTCGGTATGCTTGACAAAGGGGTTACACCCCGAAACGTTGCATCCGCAATAAACGAGCAAGGGCTTGCCCTGCTAGCAGCATCCTCGTTGTGTATCCTGGACAAATATACCATAATCTTCATTACAAAAGCACTTTTCCAGGCAAGGAGACAAATTACTTTACACTGGAAGGACCGCTCCCCACCGACATTTAAAGAACGGCAGACAGCAATGGAAAGTGTGGCAGCATTGGAAAGAGCAGCATTGGACAGAAAAGGCCAAATGCAAAAATCTGGCACCTCTGGACAGGCAGTTTGGACTGTACCAACTTCCCGGGTGGCAACTAAACACTAATAATAAGAAAACATACATGGAACCTATCCTATGAGTCCTGAGTAGAAGTAACAGAACATGGATAAAATAATAACTAGATCTTTGCTGTTTATTTTCAAAATGCATGGTCTAATGTATGCCTGGTTGAACCCTTTTCTTTTCTTCTATAATAAAACCCTTTTTGAGCAAAAAAATAAAATAAAATTGAGCTTGAATAATATGTATTGTCTGTACTACTGTGCATAGCTCAGAAAATTTAAAACATCTATGTATGTAATGTGTGTATGATACAGATATATAGATTATCAATATAAATAAAATATACTCTGTTTAGCGAAGGATTGTGGTTTTCAGTTATTGCCAAGGCAACTATGGTAACCCATTCTAAATTCTCCAAGAACACAAGACCATGTCTGATTGTCATGTTCTTTAAAGGCACATAAAAAAGACACAATGTGTGCTGCGTGAGAAAATTTATATGAAACATTTGAATTTTAGGGTGCAATACATACAATATATCTATGTAATCATATCCATACTGGATATGAAACTATAGAAAAACAGGAAAATGTTTTGTTTACGTTTCTATTTTTATTTGTACCAAACAATGTGGGAAATATGATCCTGTATTTTTTTGAGAAAATTTCTAAAAACATCTAAATTTAGAGTAGAAATGCATATTAAACCATTATATATATATATATAATTTTTTAAAGGCTTTTAAAACCACACGTCACAGGCAAACTGTGATTGAAGTATCAGCCATGAAATTGTGTATAAAATTAATACCATTCTGGGGTTTCTACATTTAAGGGTCTCAGCATACCACATATAAAAAAAGACACATAATTATTATTATGAAATTTGCGTTTACCAAAAACATGTGGTTTTCTGGGGTTAACACATTATAAGTGGCTTTTTTGGCACAGAAAACCAAGGCTGTCTTTTTACAGGTATGGGGCCGGTTATCCAGAATAGTTGTGACCTGGGGTTTTCCAAACAACGGATTTTTCCATAATTTGGATCTTCATACCGTAAAGGAATTTTTCAGTGTAAAAATAACAACTAGGTAAAAAGATAGTTGTGCAAAATAAAAATGTTTTCAATGTATTTACTTAGCCAGAAATGTCATGTATAAAGGCTGGAGTTACTGGATATCTAACATAATAGCCAGAACACTACTTCCTGCCTTGCACCTCTCTTGGTTTCCACTGATTGGTTACCAAGCAGTAGCCAATCAGTGACTTGAGGGGGCACATGGGCCATAACTATTTGCTTTTGAATCTGACCTGCATGATAAGAATCAATTGCAAACTCATTGAACAGTTATGTCCCACTTGCCCCACTTCAAGTCTCTATTAGAAAGATTTTTTTTATTTTGCACAGCCTACTTAGCCAGTTTTTATTTTTACACTTTAATGTTCCTTTAAGTCTACTAGAAAAGCATGTAAACTTGAAATTAATCTAAAAGGCTGATTTTGCTTCAATTGATGATTAATTATATCTTAGTTGGGATCAAATACTGTTTTATTATTACAGAGGAAAAAGGAAATCATTTTTAAAAATCTGGATTACTTGCATAAAAGTCTATGGGAGATGGCTTTTCCATAATTCTGAGCTTTCTGGTCCATGTTTGTGACCTTTTATCTAGAATGCTTGGGATCTGGGGTTTTCTGTCACGTTCGGCACCCAATACCAGAAAAAATGCCAAGCACCCTGGTCTCGGCTCGTGCTTCACCAGTAGTGTTACTGCCAGTAACGTAACTAGAGGGGGCGGGCCCTGGTGCATGACGTGCAGCCGGGCCCCCCGCCCCCCTCCGTACGCAATTATTTTTACTGAAATTGCCGAAGCGCCAGAGAAATCGGCATTGCGCGAGCTGCCGGGGGGCCCTGAGGGGGTGCGGACCCTGGTGCAATTGCACCCCCTGCTCCCCCGGTAGTTCCGCCTTTGGCTTCGGGAGGAGCCCTCAGCTTACTCAGATGCCACCTGGACTTAAACAAGAGGTGCAGGGCAGGAGTTCTGGCCAGCAATGGGGCATGACTGTATATCAAGTCTATAAGGCTGAAGGTCACGGTACAGGCATAATTAGGCAGATTCATGGTCAGACAGGCCGGGTCGAGGCTGGCAGATAACTAGGGTCATCAGGCAGGCAAGGGTAAAAACCGGGTGTTCAATCCGGTGCAGATGAGGCAGAAACAGTAGTCAGGAAACAGGCACGGGTCAGGTTTCAGATATCAGAGTAGTCAGTAGCCAGGCAAGGTCAAACACAGGAATCAGACAGACTAGAAGCTTTACAGCAAAAGGCAAAAGGCACCAGGAGCAATTCCTATCACGGGCAAAGATCAGTACAGAAATGCCCCTTTAAATATTTAAAACTTCGCGCCATTGCGTGCTGACAAAAACACGCCAGCACGCATGCGCCTATAAAGAGTGGAAGTGCGTGCAGCACGCACACTAGGAATAGCCGGCAGACAACGAAGAGGAGAGATCTTTCCATAATTTGGATCTTCATACCCTAAGTCTACTAGAAAATCATATAAAAATTTAATAAACCTAATAGGCTGTTTTTGCTTCCAATAAGGATTAATTATATCTTAGTTTGAAGTACAGGGCACTATTTTATTATTACAGAGAAAAAGGAAATATATTTTAAAATGTTTAATTATTTTATTAAAATGGGGTCTATGAGAGATGGACTCATAATTTAAAGCTTCCTGGATAACGGTGTGTTGATAATTGTTAATGTTAATAAGGTTTGTCATTGAAAAACAAGCACATACTGTAGGTGGGGCCAGCTACACAGTCAGAGGAGACTGAGCTATACAGTCAGAGAGCCATGCTTCTTTCATACACTGTATTTTAAGTTGTTGTTGCAAAATCCAGAATCTCATTATTAAGGATTATAACACATGGTACCAGAAGTGGATCCACTCAGCAGACAGAGCCTGAACTGTGTCAGCACCTGCAAGAGGTACAGCAGATACAGCAGGCCCATCTCAGCCTGTGGCTGTAGTTGTTCCTGCACAGATAAGGACTGACAGTCTACATCTACTTGCTCCAGTTAAGTTTGTGGGAAATGTTGGAGAGACATGCAACTCTTGCTATACATCAAAGCTATTAACACTATAACACTATAACACTATAACACTGTCCAGTGCACAGAAAGTGGCCCTTTTGTTAACAATAGCAGGGGAAGGAGCTTTGCAAATATTTAATTAATTTAAACAATTTTGGTTATTGGAAAATTTGAAGATTACTGCACATGAGAGATTTATCTGTAACTCCAGAGTGCAGTATCCTGTTGAAAGCATAGCGGAATACATAACAGACATCAAGCTGAAAACAGAACTTGTAACTTTGGACAGCTGAGAGATTCATTAATCAGAGTTGTAATTGGATGTAATGATCAAAAAGTGCAAGAAAGATTGTTAAGGGAACAGTATCTTACATTAGAAAAACCTATAAGAATTTGTCAAGCAGCTGAACTGAACAAAACAGCAGCTCAAAGTGATAAAAAGTAAAGAGAATTGTTCTCAAGCGATCAGGGTGGCCACATCCTCAGTCACACCAAGGGCGTACACAAGTAAAATATGATTTTAAGAAAGGCAAAATCAATACAAATCAATACAAGATTTATCAAATCAAAGTCTGTAATAATTGCGGCAATACCCATTCATTTAACAACTGCCCAGCTTTTGGTAAACAATGCAAGGTGTGTGGAAATTATAATCACTTTGCCAAGCAGTGTTATAGTAAAAGCAAACTAAATGCAGTGATGGGCAGCAGCAGTCAGGAGGAGATATGTGTAAGTGCTGTCAGTAAAAGGAATGGAAGTGAAAAAAGATGGACTATAGACATTGGTACAAATGGTTCCCTGATTAAGTAAAACATGGACACAGGGGCAGAAACAAACATTATCACAGAAAAATGTAAAACGTAAAACATCAATGCTGAAGGCATAAAATGAGTCTGAAATTCCATCAGTAGTAAAATGCACACTCACTCTTGCTTACAAGGGCAACGCAAGCATGTATGAATTTGCAGTAGTCTCTGGTACTTACTGTCCCCAATTAGGGCTTTAGCACAAGGGCAGATTCGGGAAGATTTAGTTGTCTGCCTCACAAGGAAAATTCGGGCAATGCATTGCAGACAATTTTTCATTTTAGCAGGTGGAAGGCAGTTTGGGAAGATTGTAGCCCAGAAGAATAGTTGATTCATCACCAGGTGATTAAATCTCCTCGAATCTGACCATGTGCTACACCCCTTAGGTGCACAAATTTGTGAGAAGTTGGGACTCGTAAACAAAACGTTGGTTGTGGAAGAATCACCACAAAACAACATAGATATACTGCTTAGTGAAAATAAGGATGTGTTTGCAGGTCTTGGGAAACTGCCAGTTACATGTGACATTTCATTAAAAGCTGATGTAAAACCAGTTGTACAAGCCAAAAAGCATGTGCCAGTGGCACCGAAAGACAGATTCAGTTAGATGTAATTGAGCTTGGGTACATTCCTTTGTAGAGTCATTGTAGAGAAAAACGACATATCCCTGCAATTGTGCTTGGATCCCAAAGAGTTAAATGAAAACATAAGGAGAGAACATTTTCATGTAACCATCCACGCGGAATGAAATCCTGGGTGAAACGGCAAGTGTCAATTTATTTACAAACCTAGATGCCTCAAATGGGTTTCTGCAGATTCCTCTCACTAAAATAAGCATACAATTTGTGTACTTTTAATACACCTTTTGGAAGGTATCAGTTCAAGTGTTTGGATTAAGTTCAGCACTAGAGATTTTGCACAGAACAATGCAGGAACTCTTGGAAGGGGTTGAAGGAGTTAAAGTCTACATGGATGATATTTTGATTTGGGGCACCATAGAAGCAGAGCATGACAAAATATTACAGCAAATCTTACAGATTGCAAAAGAAAATGGACTTAAACTGAATTGTGCTAAATGTCAGTTTAAGAAACCAGAAATGTAATCTTGGTGAAATAATTTCTCACAGTGGAGTGAAACCAGATCCTACAAAAAGTTCTAGCAATTAAAAGAGTGACCAGTCCCAGTAATAAAAAGAACTGCAGATATTCAATGGTATGCTAAACTACCTTGGCAAGTACATTCCCAATCTGGCAGACAAGACTCCCCATATAAGGAGCTTGTTACTAAAGCATGCTGAGTGGAATGGTACAGAGAAGCAGGGAAATTAGTTCAAATCACTAAAAGACATTATTTGTTGTTCACAAACTCTGCAATATTTTGACATACCTCAGCTTTCAAACATATCAACAGATGCATCAAAAGATAGAATAGGCGCAGTTCTACTACAACAATATGGTAAGGAATGGAAGCCAGTTGCATATGCATCATACCCATTCACACACACAAATATGCATAAATAGAAAAAGAGACTCTTGGGATTGTTTTGGATGTGAAGCATTCCACATCTTTGTGTATGGGACAAGATTCATAGTTAAAACAGATCACAAGCCACTACTTACCATCACAGAAAGAACTATGGAAAGCTCCTCCACATTTGTCATTGAAATTGCAGAAATAAACACCAGGTAAGTTCCTTCTAGTTGCAAATGCATTATCATGGGCATGGAATGAGGACACTGTTGCATCAAACAGTGAAAAGGAATTGTAGGAAGTGTAGAAATACATATTAATAGTGTTATGGCTAGGAAAGCAGTATCAGAAGAAATGTGGAAGATATTTAAAACAAGCATTTCCTCTGATTATCATCTACAAGAAGTGATAACTGCATTAAATTCAAACAATCCCAAAAAATATCTTCCAAGGTCATATTGTCAATATTGTGATGAACTTTCTGCATGGGATGGAGTATTGCTCAAAGGATCTCAAATTTTGTGCCTTCATCTCTCTGAAAGGACATGCTAACCATAATACATGAAGGGCATCTTGGAATTAAAACATGCAAAAGACAGGCAAAAGAATCCTTATTTTGGCCCTCTATAAATGAAGATATTACTCAAGTGATAACAAGCTGCACAACTTGCCACAACTTTGCCCAAGCACTTCCTAGGGATACAATTGGAGTTGATTTATTCATGTTGAATGGAAAGAAGCATTTGGCAATATTCGACACATACTAAAATTATCTAGAAGTTTGAAAATAAAAAAATAGCACATCCTTTGAGGTATGCAAAATACTTAAAAAACACTTCTGCAGATATAGAATACCAAGACAAGTAAGAACAGATAGTTTATAGGAAAAGACTTTGTAAGATTCACAGAAGAGTTTCAATTCAATGTCAATTCATGTCACTTCAAGCCCAAGATTCTCACAGAGTAATGGACTTATAGAGTGTGGTGTAAAGATTATAAAACAGTTGTTGAAAAAAAGCTGTTCATTCAGGTCAGGACCCAGTGGTGGCACTCAGTCTACAGAGCAACAGCTCTGGAAGGAGGCAAATCTCCAGCAGAGTTATTCCTTGCAAGACAAATACAAAAAAATTACCTACAAGGGAGCTTAAGGGGCAGATTTACTAAGGGTCGAAGTGAAAATTTAATAAAATTCAAATTTTGAAGTAATTTTGGGCTACTCTGACTACTGAATAGCCCAAAATTCGATTCAAATTGAAAAAATTAGAAAATTTGAATTTTCAAAGTACTGTCTCTTTAAAATCCTTTGAATTCGACTATTCGCCACCTTAAAGCTACCGCATTGCCATTGTAGCTGGAAATGTATAAATTTTTTTTTTGGAAAATCATTCGATTCGTACTCAATCGTATTCGAACGAATTTCAGTGAAAACAGTCCATTTTTGATCAAAACCCCACAAAAAAATTAGATGGTTGAATTTAAAAATTTTTTTTTTCATTTGAAATTTGACCCTTAGTAAATATGCCCTAAGACCACAATTTTAAGACCCTATATAAATGGTACAGACAAAAGAAACAAAACATGCGTGAGAGACAAAAAAGAAACACATTTACACATTTGAAGTTGAGATCCAAATTTGGAATGGATCTACCTGGTATGAAAAAGCACAAGTGCTATATCTAGTCTCACTTCATTTTTAAAACAAGTGATGGAAACATTTTAAGGTGAAATAGGAGGAATTTATATAAAAAACCAAGTGCGACTGGATTGCCAGCATTGTAATCAGTCAGAGGAGCCACAGGACCAGCATTTGATTCACATGGAACAGCATCTACCTGTGGCTGCTTACTGGATAGTGGACAATCATTCTCTGGAATGCCATTGGAAATAGGCAGTTGTTAGTAGATAACAGTGAAGACAACCAGAAGGACACTTCATAATCTTTTCTGATAGATAATGCGCCCATCCAAGGAACAAGCAACTCAGATCATGCCACAATTAATACACAAAATACAACTGATAATAACCAGGCCCAAACACTTACTCATGGTGTGCAAACACGTTATGGCCATGTTATATAAAAACCATCAAGACTAGTTGAACAGTGTTAAAGGAATACTGTCATGGAAAAACATGCTTTTTTCAAAATGCATCAATTAATAGTGCTACTCCAGCAGACTTCTGCACTGAAATGGATTTTTCAAAAGAGCAAACAGTTTTTTTTCAAAAGTGTTCTTATTTCTTTATGCTTTACATATAGAAAAACGTTGTAACAAATAAAATAAAGAAAATTAACAAAGAAAGAAAACCAATTGACTGATCAAGTAAATATAAGCTCACAGGTTATTATTAACAGTTTCAAATGTTTACCTATGCAATCATGTTATAATACATGAGTATCCTTGAAAACTACTCTCAACCTTCTCTGCCTAATGTTTTAAACATTTTCCTTGGTACCATCTTGGGATGGTTCCTATGATAGGCCCATTCGTAGTCTATTGAGATAATGACTCCCAGAAGGTTCCATAATGGTTTGTTGCCTTATTGTGTTTACCAACAGCTGGTCCACCTCCTGAACAGAGCTGGGGCCATGTAATACTTCTGTTTCATACCATGTTGTATGCTGAAATGTTCGTATGGTTAATTGTCTAGTGGCAGGTGTTAGTGTGTCCATGTATGTTGACCAAGTATTATGAATTTTTCAATATTTTTCTCCTTATCTGTCAAATTTTCTACCCAGTCCATATGAAAAAGATATTGCCGTTTTTGAAGGATATGGGTGGAGGGGATTGGGATAGCCATTTGTGAAGAATTGCTTTTCGAGCTGCTGCTGCTAATCGTTCAGCTAGGGCTCTTTCTGGTTTAGAGACATTAGTGTCGGGTGAGAATTTGCTGAATATGGCCCAAGCCGCTGTAATAAGCATCAGTTTCCCAGAAACAGTTTTCCAATAACTGGCTATTTCTTCCCAGAACTTTTGGATAGAGGGGCATAACCATAAGCAGAGGATTAGATCTGCTCTGGCTTCTCCGCATTTTAAACAGTTGTCTGAGGTGGCTGTGCCTATATGAAATCTTTTTTGTGGTGTTAAATAGGCGTGATGTAATATTTGCAAAACCATCTCTTGATACTAGATAAGTGATCCCCAACCAGTAGCTTTTAAGCAACATGTTGCTCTCCAGCCCCTTGGATGTTGCTCCCAGTGGCCTCATAGCAGGTGCTTATTTCTGAATTCCTGGCTTGGAGGCAAGTTTTGGTTGTATAAAAACCAGGTGCACTACCAAACAGAACCTCAATGTAGGTCACAATCCACATAGGGGCTACCAAATGGCCAATCACAGCCCTTATTTGGCACCCCAAGTACATTTTTCATGCTTGTGTTGCTCCCCAACTCCTTTTATTTCTGAATATTGCTCATCAGTTCAAAAGGTTGGGGATCCCTGTACTAGATGGTAAGATTTTCATAGCTTGTGTGTGATATTAAAGGATGTCTTTGTTGTCTGCTTGTGGGATTTTTGTTGTCCATCCTGTGAAATTAAGGTTGGGATTATCCACATCCAGGATGGTTCTGATCTGCCTGTAGATTTGAGCAATTGATTTTATTGTATCGCGTCTTGCCCATAAGGAATTTATGGAGTTATTTTTATCAGTATCTATGAGTTTGGTCAGGTGCTGTGTGACAAAATTAGTTAGTTGTAATAGTTTAATCAGATTAATTTGTAGAAATTGATATTTTTGGTGTAGATTTAAAGTTGGTTGTATGGTAAATTTATCTGTAATCATATCTCTGATATTTTGTAGGCTGTGTTTTTGCCATTCATTGAAAATGGTGATTGTGAAGTCAGGTATGAATTTTTTTATTTTTTATCCATGTTAAGAATATAGAGTTAAAAGGAGATAACTTTGCTCTTTTGCCTACATTGTGCCAAGCTGTGTATGTATAGATGAAGAGTGGGTTTTCTTGCATCTTTTTTGAAATATCCTTAAGAGGAGTGTGTAAAAAGGAGTTGAGTGATAAGACTTCTGTAAGTGTTTCATCTATGGAAATAGTGGTGTAAATGTTACGGTGGTGAAGCCAGTTACCTGCATATCTTAGAAGAGCTGCCTCATTGTATTCTGTTATGTTTGGAAGATTAAGCCCCCCCTCCTGTTTGTATTGTTAAAGTTTAGAAAATTTGATTCTGGGCTGTCGTTTGTTCCATATAAAAGTTCTAAGAATATGTTGTAATCTTTTTGCATCCTTTGGTAGTATGCTATAAGGTAACATTTGAATTTTGTAAAGTAGTTTAGGAAATATGATCATTTTTATTAAGTGAATTTTGCCCATGAATGATAGAATTGTGTTTATCCATTTGCGGGTCTCATTCTCTATATGGTCTATTATGATATATAACTGCGATTGCTTTGCGTATTGCTTGGACTGGGTTTCGTTGTTTAAGGAATCCCACCTGTTGAGTGGTAAGTATCTGTGGGAGAATTGTTTGTAATCTGTCAGCCATAATTTTGGTTAATAATTTTAGGTCCTGATTTAATAAGGAGATTGGTCTGTAGGAGGAGGGGAGAGTGGGATCTTTTCCTTCTTTTGGGATAAGAATTATTAAAGTTTGTGGTAAGTATAAGGGTTAGTTCTAATATGAGAATTTTATAGTATTCTGTGCTGAGGCCATCAGGGCCAGGGGATTTCCCATCTTTTAGATGTTTTATAGCAGATGTTATTTCTTGTTCCGTTATAGGTGCATTGAGTATCTCCCAATCCTGAACCGACAGTTTGGATAAGTGAGCCTCTCGCAAGAAGAAGAGAGTCCTTCGTCTGGGTGATCTGGATTTTCCTCATAAAATTCTTTAAATATGAACCTATCCTGGCTAGGGAGAGTTACAGCTCTAAAGATGTCCACTCTCCCTTTATTGTTTTACCTTTTCCACACTCTACCAACTTCCCCTCCAAGGGGATTACTTGAAACCTTACAGAAATCCTTTAATCACTTTGTATGGAACGGGAAAAGAGCTAGATTAAACTTTACAACAGTTTGCCGCAATCGCCACAAAGGCGGATTGGGTATTCCTAACTTAAGGTGTTACTACTTAGCGGCACAGCTTACACACTTAATTTCCTGGCACCTACCCGAGGACCCGCCATTGTGGGCCCAAATTGAGCAAGACTCTATGCCAGATCACAACCTGCAAAATCTACTCTGGTCTAAGAATCAGACATTAAAAACCTACAGCAATCCCATAATAGCACACAGCATGAGAATATGGTCCCAAGCCAAAAATCAATATAGTTTAATCTCCCCCCATAAACCAGTCACCAGCTTGTTGAAAAATGAAGATTTTTCCACGGGTATGTCTTGTCGTGCCTTTTCCTGGTGGGAACAAACCCATCTTACAACTATATACTCGCTTACTCAGACTAACAAACTTGTATCTTTTTTACAACTACAATCCACCTATGCAGCCCCTCAACTCTAATGGCACAGATTCTCTCAAATTTTGCACTATATATACAGTAAATACATAGAGGAGCTACTTTTCCTCGTCCTATGCCATTTCAGAGGTTATGTTTGCAACTTACCCCAAACAAGAATGCATTATCCTATCTCTACGACAATATGGTTCACTTAATCCAACTGAAATTTGTACAGAAATGGGAAAAAGTATTACGTATATGTCTTGATGATGACACTTGGAATGATATATTTAGAAATACAGAGAAATGTTCTGTAAATGTACTAATACAAGAGACCTCTCAGAAAGTTCTGCACCAATGGTATTTAGTCCCGGAAAAACTATCCTGCTGGTACCCAGCTTCCTCTTCACTATGCTTTAGAGCTTGCAATCAAAATGGCTCTTTTTTTTTTTTAAAGGTAAGTTTTATTTTGCTTTAACTTATTAACATAGACAATACATTACATTGCAGACAATTTCACATGTGTTCAGATAACCTTATTAGAGCACATGGTGATTTAAACATGTGGTGACAGTCATTGCCAATAGATTCAGAAGGACACTTCAGATACTTTATTCCGGATCAGGGGTTTGGTTTAATGGGGTCTACATATAGTGTTTGAACGGTCCCAGCAGCCATCTACAGCTAGTTAGGGGGGTACTTCTTGCCTGATCTGGCTATGGGAGGTTTGGGTCTATCTCGCACCATGGGCCTCAAATTTTATCAAATTTGGCTGGAGCTCCTCTGACCTCACATGTAAGCTTGTAATGGGGTACTATATTATTGAATAATTGTATCCAAGCTCTAAGAGAGGGTGGAGTGTTGCCCATCCAATGTAGAGCTATAGTTCTTTTTGCGTAAAATAATAGAATTGTATAGCAGAGCCGAGGATATTTAGCAGGTATGGTTTCCTCTAGTACTCCTAGAAGGCAGACAGTTGGGTTTATTATTCTAGGGAAGTCCAGATTATCTGATAGGTAATTTACCACTTGCGTCCAGAAACCTAGGACATATTGGCATTCCCATATTAGGTGGAAAAAGTCAGCTGCTGGTATTTGAAACCTGGGGCAGAGGTCAGAGGGTGTTTGACCCATTTGTCTGAGACGTGTAGGAGTTATATACACATGGTGCATGATTTTATATTGTATAAGCTTATCTTTTAGAGAGATGAGGCCCGAGTATATATTCTCTGTTGCTTCTTCCCAATCTTCTTGTTCCAAAACCACAATTTTATTAGCCCACCATTCCAGTGCCAAAGCAAAGGGTTTTGGGCCAGACAGGACAGGGTTAGATTTTGATATAGACGAGACATTAGTTTTTTAGGGAAGGGTCGTAAAGGATTTAGTTTAGGACTGGGTAAGTTTGCTGGGGGTAAGGGTGTTAAATTGGGTGTGAAATGTATGCCTCAATTGGAGGTAGCGAAAGTGCAGTATTTGCTCTGGGTTCCTGTAGTGTTGGAAATATAGGGAAAGTGTTGTTTTCTAGGAGGTCATTTAGGTTTTTGATACCCCGGATTGGCCAGTAGATAGGATCTTGTTGGGACCTAAATTGGGGTAGGTATGAGTTCTTCCACAGTGGGAGGTGGGGGGACATCAAGGGTGGAGTGTAGCCCAGGGCCTTAAGGGCTACCACCCAAGCCCTGTGGGGCGTAGTTAGGGTGGTTGGTAGGGGGTTTGAGTCTTTCATGTGGTGATATGGGAAGTTGCGGAGGCTCTCCCATGAGGATAGTAGAAGTGCTTGCAATTGCGAGTTTGGGTTGTATGGGTCAGGATTAAAGCACCAATGAAGGTAATAGATCGGTGAGGCTAAATAATACAAATGGAAGTTGGGAAGGGCTAGTCCACCCTCGTCGTACGGTGCACACAGCTTGGTACAAGCAATTCTTGGTGCTTTGTTGTTCCAAAGGAAGGGGATCAGGACTTGGTTTAGTTTCTTGAAATAGTTTTTGGGGATGTATAGTGGAGCATTGTAGAAAAGGTAAAGAAACTTAGGAAGGTAAATCATTTTGATAATGTTCACCCTACTCTATAGGGAGAGTGGGAGCCTAGCCCATCTATTCAGAGTAGTGGACAGATTGGTAAGTACATCACAGTGGATTACTATTCCCAGATATTTGAATTAGTCAGCCCATTTCAGAGGGGGTGTCATCGGTAAAGACCGGGATTGGTTAGGGTCTATGGGGAAAAGCACTGATTTCTCCCAGTTAATGCATAGGCCAGAGAATGTACCAAAATGTTTAACTAGTTCAAGGAGAGCTGTGAGGGATTCATTGGGGTCGGCTAGGTATATCAGGAGATCATCAGCAAAGAGGGAGATTTTTTCCTGCACGGTGCTGTAGGTTAGGCCTCTTATTTGTGGGGATTGCCTGATTAGTATTGCTAGAGGTTCAATAGCGAAGGCGAATAGGACTGGGGAAAGAGGGCAGCCTTGTCTCGTTCCTCTATTCAGTGGAAAAGAATGGGATGTTAGGCCGTTAACTCTAATACGTGCTGTGGGGTTTTTATACAAAAGTCTGATCCATGTTATACACCTGTAATTGTGGAGCCATCATTTAGTGTGAGGCGTGGGATTGCAGAGGATGTCGTGTGTTGTTTGGCCAGGAAAGCCAGGAGCTTGCTATTTTTGTCACCTTGGTCGAAAATGCATTGGTTCTGGTAAAGTAAGGCCTTCTTAGTTAGGGATATCGAGGCTCTAGAGAGTGAGTTTTGTGCCTTTAGGAGGTCACTATAGTTGTTCTGAGTCGGCTTAAGTGTGTGAGCTGTGAGAGCTTTGTTGAGTTCAGTCTCTGCAGTTTTAACCTGTTCTATGGTATCTTTCCTAGCTGTAAAACGGCTCTTTTTTACACATATGGTGGGATTGCCCAGTAGCAGCCCATTTTTGGATCAGAACTTATTCCCTTATAAATAGCGTAACTGGTCTCTCACTCCTGAAGAATCCTGCCAAAGCTCTTCTGCACAAACATATACCAGGAGGTAACAAATACCTAAGACGGCTAATCACTTACATTTTCTCTGCTGCAAAGCAAACAATAGCCAAAGCCTGGAAGACAACTACCTTGGACATTCAACTAGTGAAAACAAGACTGGACAACTTGCTGATTATGGAAAGACTTACCAGTACTGAAACGGGACAAATAAAATCTTACAACAAAATCTGGAGCCCTTGGTTAAAGCTACCGCAACATTTCTAGGGGTCTGCTTACTTGAACCTGCCCATTCCTCCTAAATAATACCTTTGACATAAAATGACTCATAGGCTATTATGATTATAGCAATGCTCATATCACAGCTTGCGATATGTTCACTCATGCTATGTTTATGTTCCTTTTCTTTTACTTCTTGTTATTTTTTCCTTTCTTCCTTATTTGTTACTATGTATGGCATTCACTGTACTATCAACAACGAATACCCCAGGATTCCCTGGCTGGTATATGCAAACATTGTCATATGTTATAATTTTATCCACAACTAAAAAATAAATAAAAATATATGTTTCTAATTCATTTACTATGCCTTGCATGTCTTGGGTCCAACCTTCCTGTGTTTTCAGTTCCTTTATGAGTTGATATGTGGTTTGGAGTTTTGATATTTTGGCAAGTAGTTTTCCCAGTTTGTTTCCCCATCCGTAATATTTGTTTTTCATGTGGGATATCCTGTATTGTGCACTATCATGTAATAAAGTGTAGAGTATAGTATAGAGTTTTTGTGTCTGTTTATTTTTTTTTGTCAGTTTCTGAATTTGTAAGTTTGAAGGCTTTGCAATCTTTAGTGATTGCACTTTTTTTGCTTTAATAAATAAGCTGTAATGCGTCCTCTCAACACCAGTTTGGATGCTGCCCATAAGAGATTATGGTCATCCCAGTGTTGTATATTGGCATATATGTAATTTGCCCATTGCTGTTTTAAGTAATTTTGAAAATCTGCATTGTTATTTAAGTAAGAAGGAAATTGGCAGTTGTGATGTTATCCTTGAAACCGATTGCTTTAAGATGATAGTAACTGGTGTGTGATCAGAGATGTCTATGTTGCCTATTGAGGCTTTTATCAGTCTGGGGAGCTGTGTTAGTTAGGAGAAAATAGTCTAATCTTGAGTGTGTGTTGTGAGCCCCCAAGTAAAAGGTGTAGTCTTTAGTGTCTGGGTTTATGTATCTATAGGTGTCTTGAAGATGTAAAAACTCTGGGGTAATACACCGGATCGGGTATTTGGTTGCGGCATCCGATCTGTCCACGAAGCGGTCCCATACCGTGTTCATATCTCCTCCTATGATTAAGTTTGTAGGTCCCCAGGATTCAAGTCTTTGCATTAATTCTTGTCAGCGGGGGCCTCCGGCTCCCACGAGGGGGTGTAGTCAGGATCAAGGAGGAAGTCCTTTCCAGCGAGTCCAGGCGAAGTACAATACAGGGGAAATCCAAAAGAGAGGTCAAAGTCCAGGCAAACAGGTTCAGAAGGCAGGCAGCAAAGACTCAAGGTCAGGAACAGGCAATGGATCAGCAACAGAAATCACCGGCAAGGCTAAGAGACCCAGGAACACAATAGCTATAATGAGCTATACTCGGGCATCGAACCTCGGTCTCTGGCGTTCTTTTATATTTTAATTTGGCGCCGGAATGCTCCTGGTGCGGCTATGGGCGCCGCCATCTTGGATCCGCCGCCGAAGAGGAAGGACGCGCCGTCCGGAGCTCCCGGAAAGGCTCCGGGCGGCGTTCGTGACAATTCTGTGGAAAAAAGATTATTATCATCATTAGGTAGCGTATTCATTCACTATCGTATATGTGATACCTTGTATCTCTATATCTACGATTAGGTAGCGACCATTCTTATCTTTGTGAGTTCTAATTATGGAGCCATTCAGTGATTTATGTAATAGAATTGCTACACCTCTAGACTTGGTTGTATAGGATGCAGTTACTTGTTCCTGTATCCAGGTGTCCCTTAATGTACCCTTATCCTTATCACGCCAATGTGTTTCTTATAAAAGAACAATGTGCGCATTTTCTTTTTTTTTATATAAGCTAGCACCTTGCACCTTTTTATCAGGGCATTTAAGCCACCCACATTCCAAGAGAGTAATTTAAAATGGTTTGATTATTACATGATACATTTCTTACTGGTTCACCCATTGGGGCAAATTCACTAACTTCCGAAAATTCGCTAGCGTTGGCTTCACTAGCGTTCACTAGGGATGGCGCGAACGTCGGAAAAAAAGTTCGCGAACATATTCGCGAACTTGCG
>CM044443.1:53947829-53959894 GCA_024363595.1 Xenopus borealis
TCTAATGTATTTGTAAAGTGTAATCATGTCCCCTTGCAAGTGCACATCTCTGCACTCTCTCCAGCTCATTTACATCATTTACATACCTCCTAAAGACTGGAGTCCAAAACTGCACTGCATATTCCAGATGAGGTCTTACTAGGGATCTATAATTATGCCCTTTTTTATGCAGGACAGAACCCTATTTGCTTTAGTAGCTACAGAATGACACTGCCCAGAATTAGACAACTTGTTATCTATAAAAACCCCAAGATCCTTCTCACTTAAGAAAACTCCCAACACACTGCCATTTAGTGTATAACTTGCATTTATATTATTTTTGCCAAAGTGCATAACCTTGCATTTATCAACATTGAACCTCATTTTCGTTTGCTGCCCAATATCCCAACCCAGACAAATCACTCTGCAAAGTGGCAGCATCCTGCATGCAACCTATATTTCTGCACAATTTAGTATCATCTGCAAAATTAAAAACTGTACTTTCAATACCCACATCCAGGTCATTAATAAACAAGTTGAAAAGCAAAGGACCCAGTACAGAGCCCTGTGGTACCCCACTAACAACACTGGTCCAATTAGAAAATGTTCCATTTACCATCACTCTTTGTAGTCTATTTTTTAGCCAGTTCTCTATACAGTAAAAAATACTATGTTCCAGGTCAACATTCCTTAATTTAACCTGTAACCTTCTGTGTGGCACTGTATCAAATGCTTTAGCGAAGTCTAAGTAAATCACAACCATAGCCATTCCAGAACCGAGGTCCCTGCTTACCTTCTCATAAAAAGAAGTTAAGTTAGTCTGGCAAGATCTGTTACGCATAAAACCATGCTGGCACAAACTCATAGTATTGTTATTTGCTATGAAGTCCAATATCCTATCCTTTATTTTGAAAAGCTTTCCTACCATCGACGTCAGACTAACTGGCCTATAGTTTTGAGGCAGAGAATGGGATCCCTTTTTGAATATTGGCACCACATTAGCAATTCGTCAGTCTCTCGGCACCATGCCAGACCTCAATGATTCCTGAAAAATTAAGTGGAGAGGTTTGGCAATCACAGAACTAAGCTCATTAGTTACCCTGGGATGAATCCCATCTGGCCCTGGACCTTTGTTTATCTTAACATGTTCTAGTCTCTTTTGAATATCAGCATATGTGAACCATGCATCATTAGATGTATTATTAGAATTGGGACTACTAATAAGGAAACCTTCATTAGCTGGTTCCTCATTTGTGTAGACATGCATTCAGAATATGAGCTTTTTGCTTGTTCTCATCAACCAGCTGACCCCCCTCTGATAATAAAGGTCCTATGCCTTCCTGTTTTACTTTTTTACTATTAATATGTAAAAAAATTATTTTGGATTCTTTTTACTGCTTATTGCTATATCCTTTTCCATAGATTTTAGCTTGCCTGATTTTCATGCTTTTTTTGCATGATTTATTGGCCTCCTTGTACCTTATAAATGATTCGGCTGTCCCAGCTAACTTGAAAGCCTTAAAAGCACGTTTTTTCTTCCCCACCTTAACACCATCACTTCTATTGAACCAAAAAAGTTTTGCTTTGCAACAACATTCCTTGCTTACAAGTGAATATACTGACGTATATTTATTAAGCAGCATTTTAAAGACTTCCCATTTTTGTTCAGAGTTTAACCCTGTGAAAACCACTTAATATGTTGCAGACATGCCCTTATACTGTCAAAGTTTGCACGCCTGAAATTCAGTGTTTTAGTTACTCCCTTATAGAGTTGCCTCTGCAACAGAATCCCAAAGGAAACCATGTTATGATCACTATTTCCTAAATGCTCGCCCACACAAATGCTAGAGATTTGTACATTCACCCCAGAAAACCATATATTTTTAGAAAGTACACATTCCCCGAATCTAAATTGGGTATGCATGGCTTTCTACCCAAAGTAATCTTTCCTAAATTTGGCAATTTTGGGGACATTTCCAAAAATCACCTCTCATCTTATATTGCACATAACATTAGTTATCAAGACAAATGACACCAAATATATATAATAAAGCCTGGGGTCTGCTGAACAGTTTGATGTCCAATATGTATAGGTGTACCTAAGCATGTGGCAAATAGGTGCCTCAAAAGACCCCCATTTGGTCTGTCATTTCAGGTACTACAAAATCAACCCATTTACATCATTTTGGGGTGGGCAAAGGTAAAAAAAAAAAGTACATTCACCGGAGAAAACCATATATTTTCAGAAAGTACACATTCCCCCAAATCTAAATTGAGTATGCATATCTTTCTACCCCAAAGCACCAAGCCACAAATCTTTCCTAAATTTGGCAATTTTGGGGGGCATTCCCAAAAATCACCTCAAAATTTCACCCTGCAGATTTTCATATCAATCATACCATTAGTTATCAAGACAAATGACCCCAAATATGAAAGCCTGCGGTCTGCTGAACAGTTTGGTGTCCAATGTACATAGGTTGATTGAAGTACATGGCACGGAAAGAAAGACCCCAGAATCTACCTTGTGCATACTTATACTCTTACATTTACACTAATTTATAAACACTGACAGTTTTATGTTGGGTAATATAGAACAAAAAATGTTGGTGACCCCTGAAAACCATATATATTTGGAATGTACACATTCTGATGAATACAAAATAGTTAATTATGTCTTTTTACTCCAAACTAACATACTGCAAAGCTACGCTAAAGGCAGCAGTTTTTATTACATTTCTGAAAATCACCTAAAAATATTGCAATTGGCCACATTTATCTCACCCAACTTCTTACATACAATTGTAAAACACCCTAAATATTGATGCCAATGATCTACTGAACAGTTTGATGTCCAATATACATAGATATACCAAAGCAGCTGTCATCTGCGGACCCCCCAAAAAAAGTAAAAAAAAAACCCTATAAGTGTGTGTTTGTGTATACATGTGTGCACATCTCTAAAAAGTGTACAAAATTGTATATTTGATTGTGTAAATATGTGCAAATGTATGAAAAATTTAAAAAAGGCAGGAAATAAATAAAACAAACTACCTACTGTTCTGTGTGTGTGTAAATACATGTATGTATGTCTAATTACATGTATGTGTGTGTGTGTGTGTATATGGGTAAAATAAGGGGCGCATACCATCACTAGAAGAAGAAGGAGTCCTAATCAGCGCTAGAGAGTCCTGGATCACAGAGACACGCAGCTGGAAGTTAGTGGGCGTTGCTGATTGCACAAGGTCGGCAGGAAGAAGAGGATTGCGACAGGAGCAGGTAAAAAAATCAGGTCCAGTGCAGGACCCGCATTGCACCCCCTAGACTCATTGTCTGGGGGTTGGGGGCAGATAGGACACGCTGCATGGCAGCAAATGCCACTAGTGCAGCAAGGAGAGGCTTAATGCTGAGCATGTATATAATACGTGTTGGCAATCAGAGCATTTTCCTGCCAGCACGTATTATTTACGTGCTTGGCAGTTAAAGCATTTAAGACTTGCAATTGTTGTTCTATGTTTGACCCTGTATTAATTACAAGATCCAAAAGAGAGTTATACCTTGTAGGTTCTTGAATGAGCTGGAATAAAAATTTGTCATTTAGCATATTTACAAACCTACTAAATTTTTCTGTCTTGGCAACCCATTACCCCAGTCAATGTCTGGATTATTGAAGTCCCCCATAGTAATAACTTGACCTAGTTGTGAAGCCACTTCTGTTTGTATGAGTAGCTGGTTATACTTGTCACTTATATGAGGTGGTTTACAGAATACACCGATGATTATTTTCTTGGTAAATTTTTGCCCAGTCAAAATCTCTAGCTACAGGGATTCCACCCCCTCACCAGTGCCAGCAATGGTTATTTATGCATATGGCCCTACCTGTCAGTGCAGGACGTATGGGGTTAAGTTCACCTCTCCGGAGGCAGGACAAACTCTAAGTGTTTCTTAGGCTCCTCCTCTTCCTGTGTCTCCTCTCTCCCTCAGTTTTTTGTTTGTCCTGCTCGGAGGTAGACACATCCATTTTTCCTCCTCAAGCATTTATTTTTTTCTATTTTTGTTCTAAAAAATTTTTTCCATCCTCAACAGCTGGTGTGCTCTTAATCAAGGTGAGCCCTTTGGTAATGTGTGCTCCTTATTACAAAGATATAAATGAGCAACACAAGCACATCACCTTAGCAGTATTCTTATTTTGTCTGTATTCTTTACTAAAATGACCATGCACTGTCCCTTTCCAGACACACACAACTCTGCCTGTGTCATGTACATTACATTTTAGCAGTATTTGCTGAAGTAACAGGATTTATTTTACACACCAACTTAGGATCGGACTGTGGGGCCCGGGGCCCACAGGGACAGCTGTCCAGAGCCCCCCTTCAGCTGCTCCCCCCCAAATCAACCAATGCAGTATCCCAAAATGCAGCACCCATGCTGGTATGCATATGCAAGGATGGCCAAAAGCAGAAGAATTCCCAGACTACTGGCACACATGGAGATTTGTTGTGGTACAGGTATGGGGCCTTTTATCCAGAGTGTTCAGGACCTTTGGTTTTCCAGATAGTGGATCTTTCCAGAATTTGGATCTTTATACCTTAAATCTTCTAGAAAATTAAGTAAACATTAAATAACCCAAGTACAAGCTACTGTTTTATTAGTACAGGCAGGGCCGCCATCAGGGAGGGACAGGGGGGACAAGTGTCCCGGGCCCGGGGCTGAAGGGGGGCCCGGCATTGCTGCATTTTCCCAAGAGCTGGGCCCCCCTTACCAGCGCCGAGACTATGCGGAATGGACGCACCGATGCGGAAGGGCCGAACAGACGCGAAGGAGCCGACACTGAAGTCCTGAAGTCACGGAAAGACCTGAAGTCACGAAGGAGCGACACTGAAGTCCTGAAGCGGCTTGGGTGCCTGGGTGGGCGGAGCCCAGGGGGCCCCGACAATTGTGTTGTGCGGGGCCCTGTGATTTCTAATGGCGGCCCTGAGTACAGGTATGGGACCTATTAGCCAGAATGCTTGGGACCTGGGGGTTTCCGGATACATCCACATGCATCTGATCCACTTGCTTTTTGTTTCCCCTCTGATAGGATAAAATGCGCACGCGTACTTTTTTTTTTTTAGTTTAAACTCTTTTATTGTTTTATGTATATTGTTACTGAGAAGGTACAGACATTTGGTTAGAATAATTGTAAATTTCTTTTACAGCTTTGGTCTGGGTTACATAGTCTTATATTAGTTTTACATATTTTAAAGCATTCACTTCCATGAGATACAATAGCGTTGTTTCTTGCTCATTACAAGTTACAATATCACATGCAGGACACCAGGCTCGTACATAGGTACACATGGTATAAGTTTAGCTCCCGGGGGTCAGTTTCTCTGCTCATGTTGTAGTTTGGGGGCTTTCAAGCCAGGGGTTCCATATCTGTTCATATTTGTCCGAGTGTCCCCTGTTTTTGTAGGTTATAGCTTTGTATGGGAGTGCTTGGTTCACTGAATTTATCCAGCCCTTTAATGTTGGATGTTGTAGTGACAGCCATTACAACTTGCTGGTTATGTGTTTTCTTGCGCAGTGTAGAAATTCTGCCATAGCTGTCCGCAAGTATGTGTTGGGGTATATTTCTTCTATGATTGCCAATAGGCAGACTTTGGGGTCCAGGGGAACTGGGGATCCCATGACATCATGTATAAATGTAATTAATTGCACCCAGTAGCTGGCAATCACTGGGCAAGCCCATATTAGGTGAAAAAAGTTAGGGCAATCAGCATGGCATTTAGGGCATTGTGGGTTTATATTTCTGTTAAAATGTCTAAGCGTTAGAGGGGTAAGATACGCTCGGTGTAGGATATATTTGTATGGTACCTTCTCGTACATAAGGGGAGGCATATCTGTGGGCCTCTAGGGCCTCCTCCCATTCTTCCTGGTCCAATTGACCTATATTGTCTTGCCATGCATTCCAAGACCGCTGGATATATGTGTTTAATGCAGGTGCTACTAGAATACCGTATATCTTAGATATCATACCCTTAGAGTAACCAGTTTGAATACAGTGAACATATGTATTGGTATCTATAGTGGGGTATCCTTGAGGATATTGTGTTGTTAGAGCATGGTGAAGTTGTAGGTATCTAAAAAAAAATGATTAGGGAGGTTGTAATCTATTTTGAGCTGTTCAAATTACTTGATATTGCCATTATCTAGAACTTGTCCCAGGCACCAAATACCTTTCTCCTTCCAGAGCATGGTGTCCTGCATTTTACAACATTCAGAGAGTGAATTATTTTCCCACAGCGGTGTATAGTACTCCATAGACCGTACTGGCAGAGGGATCAGTTTACCTACTTTATCCCAGATTCGTAACGCCTGTACCATGAGTGTGTTGTTGGGCTTTGGGGCGAGATGTGCACTGTGTCCTTTAAGTTATTGTGGGCATAGGGCCTGTAAACCCCATTCTCCCAGCGCTATCAGTCTGAGTCTAGGTCTTGTGCCCTTCCATAGTAGTGTGAGCACATGTGATGTGAGGGTCCAAAAGAGCTTTTGTGTCAGGAAGATCGGGGAGTGTGTTATTGTACATTATTTTGCGAGGAGTACCATTTTTATTAGGTTTATTCTCCCAGCAAGTGTAAGTGGCAGCCTCCCCCAGGCTTGTGTTTTCTCTCTTGTGTATTTCAGCAAGGGATAAATATTTTGAGGCATGTAATCTGTGGGGTCTCTAGTAATATTTATACCTAAGTACTTAAGAGCATTGGTTATGAGCAGAGGGTGTCTCACAGGGGGCCTGTGCTCATTGTTTTCTTTGATGTAGAAAATATTGGATTTTGCCCAATTTATGCGGAGGCCCGAGCATTGTCCCATTTCATTAATTACCATAAGTGCACGATCTAGAGATTTGTTAGTATCTTTTAGATATAGTATCATGTCATCGACATACTACAGTCCCACCTTATCGTTACAATTAGTAGATGAGAGTCCCTCTATGAGCACATCTTTTTGTATTTTAGCAGCTAGGGGTTCAATGGCTAGGGCGTATAAAAGGGGTGATAGTGGGTATCCCTGTCTCGTCCCCCTACAGAGCTGGAAGGGCTGAGATGTCCAAACATTTGTGATTACCTTGGCCTGGGGGAGGGAGTACAACAGTTGCACCCACTCTATGAACTCCTCACCGCATCCCACCTGTTCCAACACTGCCCAGAGGAAAGGCCATTCTACAGAGTTAAAGGCCTTGGCCGCATCTAGTGCAACCAAGGCCCTGTCCTCCGCTTGTTCATATTGAGCTTGTATAACCTCATAGACTCTACGGATGTTGAGGGTGGTGGATTTCCCTGGCATAAAGCCCGTTTGGTCAGGGTGTATAACATGTAAAATTACTGAGAAGAGTCTGGTTGCCAATATTTTAGCTAGAATCAGTTGTGAGTAAGGATATAGGACAGTAGGAGCTACAGTCGAGCCTATCTTTCCCAGGTTTGGGGATAAGTATTATTGCCGCTTCCATCATAGAGGGTGACAAGGAGCCCTGCGATTCAGCATCCATATACAACTTTAGCAATTTAGGTACCAGGTAATCTACATGTCGTTTGTAAATTTCGGCCGGTAGTCCATCTAGGCCAGGGGCCTTACGCTTAGGGAGTTCAGAAATAGCTGCTTTGATTTCCTCCAGCGTTCAATATAGCCCTATGTTCTGGTTTGAATTTAGGCATTTTTATCTCGCTTAAAGGGGTTGTTCACCTTTGAGATAACTTTTAGTATGATGCAGAGAGCGACATTCTGAGATAATTTGCAATTTGTTTTCATTTTTTATTATTTATGGTTTTTGAGTTATTTCACTTTTTATTCAGCAGCTCTTCAATTTGCAGTTTAAGCAGTCTTGTAACTAGGGCCCAAATTACCCTAGCAACCATGCATTGATTTGAATAAGAGACTGGAATGTTAATAGTAGAGAGTCTGAATAGAAGGATCAGCAATAAAAAGTAGCAATAACAATACATTTGCAGCCTTACAGAGCATTTGTTTTTTTAGAAGGGGACGGCGACGCCCATTTGAAAATTGCAAAGAATCAGACGAAAAGACAAATAACTATAAAACTATAACAAATAAATAATAAAAACCAATTGAAAAGTTGCTTAGAATTGGCCATTCTATAACATAATAAAAGTTACTGTAAAGGTGAACCACCCCTTTAAGTAAATTCTGGCATCTGTCTGGGAGAAGGGGGAAGCGGCGGAATACACTCCCTGGTAGTAACGAAGGAATCGTTTGTTTATTTGTAGGGGATCTGTTAGGATAGTCTCGGCTTTGTCTCTAATCTGAGTTATCACTGGGGGTGCAGTTTGGCCTTTGGCCATATGTGCTAATAGCGTACCAGTTCATTCTCCATGTTCTAAATAGTTTTGTTTTACAAAAAACTATTTACGTTTAGCTTTACCATGCATATAATTACTTAACTCTCTTTCACATACTTTCAGGTGGTCATAATTGTGACCTGAGAGTGCATGCACAGCCTCAGCTCTTGCGACTTTATCGCTTAGTTGGATTTCAGCAATTTTGCCCTCACACTTAATGGCAGTTACTTGCACAATCAGTGACCCCCTGAGGTATGCTTTAAAGGTATCCCACACCGACATCGACAGTCAACCTTAAAATAATTTACATCAAAAAACATTTCCCACTGTTGTTCCAATTTTCCCTGCTCAGGGGACAAGGTTAACCAAAAGGCATTACATTTCCACGGTGGTTGAGGTTTCATATCATACCATTTTAGTAAAGCTAGTATTGGGGAGTGGTCAGAAATCCCTCTTGGCAAGTGCTCAATTTTAAATATAATTGGGTGTGCTAACTTATTCACGAACACATAGTCCAGTCTAGAAAGCGTTTTATGAGTTGCTGAGTGACACGTATATAGGCGATTTTTGGCGTACCGCCATGGGTCTGTCAGACCCAGTTCGGTCATCAGTCTAGCAAATGGAGTATTGCTTGGTGGAGGTTGGTTTGTTAGCACCCTTTCCTTTGGGGGTAGCTTATCCAATATACGGTTCCAAGTGTTGTTAAAGTCTCCAAGCCAAATTGCCGGTGTGTTTGAAAATTGGGACATGAAGACTGCCCCTTTTTGGATCACCTCTGGGTGGTAGGGTGGGGGTATATATATATTTATTATTAGCAGTGGATGTGAGTTTACAATACAATTGAGAAATGTATATCTGCCTTGTGGGTTCTGTTGTATTGATGACAGTTGAAATTGTACTGTCTTCCGGACCAAAATTGTGACTCCTCTGGAATATTGTGAAAAGGTGGCATTGTACGCCCATCCCAACCAGGGCCGTTTAGGAGCAAGGGTTTTATCGCCTGTGATGTGCGTCTCCTGGAGGCATAATATATCTGGAGTGTATTGCTTGGCGTTTAAACCCCTAACATTCCAGCTCATCACTCGCAGCTGCTGCAGGGTTTTTTCCTTTGTTTCACATGCAATTTAACCAATCGGGGTATCTACTACCTAGCTGTTTGTTCTCCTTTTGAGGTCTGTATTTCGCCTTCTCAGTGTAACGGTAAATGGGGAGTTGGGTTGTTGGTGCAACAGGCTGCCAAACGGTTTCAAACTGGGGATTACCTTTCCCATTGCCCGCCCTGCTGCGCATTTTAACTTGTGCAGCCTTGTACCCTAACTGTGTAACTATGAACTGGAGATATCAGTTGGGGGTATCTTCCCTATAGTCACCAATAAGGTGTAGCAGGTGGTAAGTGTGGGGTAGAGTCAAAGTACATCTCCTAGTAGCGTGTGTTGCCACTATAACGTGGTGGGGCTAAGTCAGCATTTATTTGTTTCGTTATTGCATACTCACAACCTCCTTGGGGACTTGGTAGAGCTGTATGTAGTCTCAAGCCAGTCGTGGACGTCCTCTGGTGCTGTGAAGAATGAAGTTTTCCCGTTGTGGGTAATCCGCAGTTTGGCAGGATACAGCATCACATATGGAACCTTGAGTTCTTGGAGTCGTTTCTTGGTTGGGAAAAATTTAGCTCTCCTTTTTTGCAGCTCTATGGAGAAATCTGGGAAAAAGGATACGTTGGTGTTTTCATACTTCATGGGTCCCTTCTCTCTGGCCAAGCGGAGAGCGGTGTCTCGATCTCTATCGTTGAGCATCTTGGCAATAAAGGTTCGGGGAGGGCCACCTGATATGGGTGGTTTGGATGAGATTCGGTGAGCACGCTCTACTGTGAATGCTGCAGAGAAGGCATCTCTGCCAAAAGTGGCAATCAGGAATTTTTCCAGGAACATCTCGGGGTGCTCTCCCTCTGTACGCTCTGGAAGGCCCACAAGCCTGATGTTGCTGCGACGCATGCGGTTTTCTTGGTTGTCTGCATGGGCCTGTAGTGCCGTTAGTTTTGTTTCAAGTTGTCTCACCGTTGATTGTAGAGGTGGAAGTATGTCTTCTGTGGTGCTTATTCTGTTTTCCACTTCCGTCATTCTGGCACGGATGTTTTGTAGGTCTTGGCGGAGTAGGGAAATATCTATTTTAACCTCCTCAATTTTAGCTGTAAAGGTGGTTGTAAGTGCGGTGGTGACGGAGGTTTGGCAGGTGGAGATAGCCTCTAGTACCACGCTTAGGTCTGTTCCCACTGATAGAGAAGGAGGCACGCTCTGGTTATCTTCAATGGTGTTGCATGCATTAGAGTTTTCTCTCGCACCGCCATCTTCAGGCCGTCGAGTATTTTCGAGCTTGTCCCGTATGTCCAGTTGTTTTTTAGGAGGGGCCATTGGGTTCGTGCAATGCTCCGCTACTTCTGGAGTGTAATCAGGTATGCAAAGTTTGGGTTGTAGCCCCCGGATTTTTTGTTTGGATATCGTTAGGAGAGGAGCTCCACTCAGGCACGTCTAGCTACATCGCTGGTTAGGCCCTGCCCCCGTGCATACATGTACTTTACCCATTAGTAGCTTGACTATGGGATGACTATTTTGACCCCTAATTACACAATTTTATCCCTGAATTGTTACTTATGTGTTTTAGCATAGCACTGAGGTTTGGTACTTTGGTATATGCACTATTTTCATTTGGGATCCATACATAACCACATATGTTTGTATATCTATGCATATTGGGCCTCACACTGTAGACTCCTGGTGTTCAGAACATTTAGCAAAAGCTGCTTACTTTACTTTCCTTAGACTGTCCTGACAATCTTGTATACTTTTACTGAGTTTCCTCCAGGAAAGGCCCCTAAATTGAAAGAGCAAAAAATGTTCAAAAACTGTCTGGCAATAAAAGTACCAAATTAACTGGCAGTGAAAGAGTCAACTACCCCTTTAAAAGAAAGTTTTAAAGGGGTGGTTCACTTTTAAGCTGACTTTTAGTATGTTTATAAAATGGCTAATTCTAAGCAACTTTTCAATTGGTCTACATTTTTTAATAGTATTTTACATCTACGCCTTTTTCTTCTGACTCTTTATAGCTTTCCATCTAAAAAAACAGATGATGTGTAAGGCTACGCATTTATTGTTATTACCACCGTATTACTAATCATTCTATTCAAGCGCTCTTCTATTCATATCCCAGTCTCTTATTCAAATCAATGCACGGTTGCTAGGGTAATTTGGACACTAGCAACCAAATGTCTGAAATTGCAGAGTTGGAAAAAATCCTGTCCTTCCTGTGTTTATATTTCTGCCCTTTTTATAATATTGCCAAAATGCATCATTTTACTGGCTGGTGGGTAAAATAGCAGCCAAGTGAAACACCTATGTGCATGGCTGGGATGTTTATATTTGGGACATGGGGCCAAATACACAGAAAGAACCCTTTAAGTGCCACAGAACGTAGAATCTACGTTCTGTGGCAAAGTAACTTGAAATGCCACAAAACGTAGATTCTACGTTCTGCAGCATCTCCCCCCTGGAAGCAAGCGATGCACCTGTGATTTTATTGCACTATTACTTGTTTTGCTGTTCTCATCACCGTAAAAAAGTTCTGTTTGCAGTGATGCTGGTGGATCTAGATTTCTGACCACTGATTTCACTTCAGTAACTTTATTTTATCGCTTTGGGTGATTTTATTACGTTTATTCTTATATTGTACTCTACTGCTGGTTTAGTTCCCCAGAAAAGTTAC
>CM044443.1:53983059-53997218 GCA_024363595.1 Xenopus borealis
CATTCAGAATCTGAGCTTTTTGCTTGTTCTCATCAACCAACTGACCCCCCTCTGATAATCTTGATACCTAAAAGTATGTGTGGAAATACGATGCTGCAGGGTGGAAATTTTGAGATAATTTTTGGAAATGTCACCAAATTGCCACATTCAGGAAAGGTTTGCAGTTTGGTGCTTTTGAATAGAAAGACATGCTTAGCCATTTCTAATTCGGGGGAATGTGTACTTTCTGAAAATGCATGGTTTTTGGGGGTGAAATTACTTTTTTCTAGCTTTGTCCCCCTCAAAATGATGTAAATCTGTTGATTTTGCAGTACCTGAAATGACAGACCATAATGGGCCTCTTTGTTTTGGGGCTTCTATATGCCACGTGCTTGGGTGGACCTATACATTTTGGGCATCAAACTGTTCGGAGGACCCTAGGCTTTCATATTTGGGGTGATTTATCTTGATACCTAAAAGTATGTGTGGAAATACGATGCTGCATTTGAAGCAGTGTAGGTGGTTCTTCACAGTGAGGCTGTGGAATGCACTGCCGCGTGATGTTGTGATGGCTGATTCTGTTGATGCTTTTAAAAGGGGCTTGGATGAGGCTATTTTGATACTAAACTCTACAGTTAGTATAGATATGGGCATATACGGTTTGTGTGAAAGTGTGGATGGGTGTGTGTGTATGTTGGGTTTTAATTTGGAGGAGTTTTTTCAAACCAATTTAACTATGTAACTAACTATGTAACTACATAGTTCTCCATTGTAAACTGGCCAATCAGCTTCTTACCCTGGTCAACATTTACTGTCCACCATTCTCGCTACCCCTTCTAGAACATGTGTACTCAGCACTTTCTTCCTTCCCAAATGCCCCAACTTGCCTGCTTTGAGACTAAAATGCCACTTTTGACCCCCACCTGGATAGGCTAAGCCAAACGAGTAGTCATAACCAAAGCTTAAAAAATTGGGTAGACAACCTAGGTCTCAGAAATCTGGCATTGGAAGCACAGGGGAGAGAAGCAGTACTCCTTCTAGCTACTACTCCTTATCCAGAATAGATTTGGCCCCGGCCTCTGCAGATTTCGCCCAATATGTCACTGTGGCTGAATATTTCCCAAGAGCATTCTCAGACCACTCCCCACTAGCAGTCTCGGTTCGAGTTGGGGATCAGGGTAGCAGAGGAGATTATGCCCTCTCTGACTTTTAAACACCGAGGTTTGGGACCACTCCCAAGAGGAGTATGCATCATACTGGGAGACTAATCTAGACATAGCCTCTCCTGATACTCTGTGGGAGGCATCTAAGGTGGTGGCCCGGAGGGTACTAATCAGTGAAATGATCAATTCTAGGAAATTGGCCAAAGCAGAGGTAGGAGGCCTTTGTGGAAGCTGAGGTGACCCATAGTCAAGCCAATACAATGTCTTCCTACCAGGCACTAGCCCATGCACAAGAGACCTAGTATTTGCCCAGACAACGTTGACCAGGAAATGCTTGCTTTACAAGATCAGAAAATATTTTAGCAGGGTGATAAAGCTGGTAAGCTACTGCTGAGATTGGCTTCAGCTAGGGACTCACAACGTGGCTAGCACCTCAGGAAATATACTCATAGGCTTTGCCAACTTCTGTTAGAATCTATATCAGACAAAGCAGACTATCCCCAAAACCAATTAGTTGATTACCTTGATGCAATTACTCTCCCATGTCTCACACAGGCAGAAAGAGACTACCTGGACAGTCCCATACTAGAAAAAGAAGTAGCAGAGGCCATTGCAGCACTCCCATCCAATAAAAACTCAGGCCTTGACGGTTTCCCAGCCGCCTGGTATATACTACAAGGCAATCTTCTAATTAAACAGCTCCACAAAACCTATACTCATGCCTTTGAACAAGGAACCCTAGCTCCCTCTTTCTACGAGGCAGTTATTGTACTAATAGCGAAGGAAGGTAAAGATCCCACAAATTGCGATTCATACAGGTCAATCTCAATCATGAATACAGACACCAAGGCACTTGCCAATGTAGTTCTCTCCATTATACACATGGATTAAACTGGCTTTATGCCTGCTAAATCCACAACTACTAACTAGGAAAGTATACGCACATATCCAGACTAAACACACAAATGCTTGGTCTTAATTATCGTGTCCATGGATGCCAATAAGTCATTTGACTCGGTGGAATGGCAGCATCCTTGGAAGGTGTTGAGCAGACTTGTGTTTGGCCTGGGATTTCTCAAGTGGGTTCAAATGCTATACCTAAAGCCTACTGCATGTATAGAAGTCAACAGCATGGTGTCCTCCTCCTTCACCTTGGCCAGGGGAACTAGGCAAGGATGCCCATTGTCCCCACTCCTGTTTGCAGTAGCGGCTGTCTGCCTCTGGCAAGCCCAGGCAGTGGTGGGGCTTAAGCATGGTACACTAGAGGACAAGCTTGCTCTCTATGCAGACAACTTGCTTCTGTTTCTAGAAAACCCGGGACCCTCTCTACAAGAGGCCCTCAGTCTTATTGAGAGATTTCGGGGCTAACCAAAAGCAAGTCTAAGTCAGTAATCTTCCCTATTGATAACATACCCGCTCACCCCCCTCACCACCCAGGGTCTCAAATGGGTCAACAAGTTTAAATACTTTGGTATCACCATCTCCGAATCGTATATCTAAGATAACATTGATCCAATTATTGATCAATTTAGGAATGCAACCAATGTCTTGTCCCGTCTGCCCATCACTCTATGGGGCAGAATTAACCTATATAAAAGGATATACCTGCCCCAGCTATTATATAAGCTGCATAACTCCCCTATATGGATTCCCGAGTGTCATTTCTGCAAAATTAACTATTTTACTTCCCTTTCTGTGGGCTAATACGTCCCCACGTATCACCTGGACCGCTTTAACAGCCTTGCCTGATAAAGGAGGCTTGGTCTACCCCATTTATGTTTCTACTTCGTGGCTAGTCATCATATCCATAGCTGGTTCCACAGCGATGTGGAAGATCCCGCTCTTCTGCTCCTGGCCTCCAGGCTGGGTTCTTTGGAGGCACTTAAAAACATGCCATAAAGACAACTGAGTGATTATGATATTTATCCATCCACGATATCCACTCCATTCAAAGCGTGGGAGATAACCTGCTCATACACTGACCACAAACCTTTCCCCCTTTCTGCCATTGTGGACGAATTCTAATTTACCACACCTTAGATCTCTCTAAGACTTTACCTATTGGCCAGTATAGGGACTTAAGTTTCGGCGAGACATTCTGACAAATCAGGTGTTCCCTACTTTTCAACAGCTGAAGGTACAACGTCAAGAACCAAAGCTACAGCTTTATAGATACCTTCAACTTTGTCACACCGTTAAGGCTCAGTTTTCCACCTTGGAGGTGGCCTACAAGGTTCCCCAGAAGAGCTAATATTTGTGACCCGAAGAGGGAAAATGTACTTCTAGGCAACAATTCCTCCACCATTTACCAGAGACCAGAGATGCTGGCAGCAGGAGATCCCTGCCTTAGCAAAGAGCAGTGGGATGAGGCTACTGATTTGCTCTATTGTGATTTACTCTCCCTGCGTGATAGGCTGGTCCAATATAAATCTATTCACCAACTATACATTGATAAACTGATAAAGCTTCAAAAAATGGGTAGAGAATTGGAATCCAAATGGCTAAGATGTCAGGAGACAGAGGCATCCTTCTTGCACCTGGCGTGGCACTGTCCCCCACAGGGCCACATTTAACTAGTTTGTGCCCCTAGGCCCGCTGTCGTTTGTCACCCCTGTCCCCTCCCTTTTATTTGCTCAAATTTTCATCATCGGGACAGAGCAATGGGAATTGGCACACAGGAAATTTTAATTTCTCAACCAATGTGGGTGTGGTTGGGCAGCATGCCACCCCCTAAAATCCTGCCACCCTAGGCCTGGGCCTATGTGGCCTCTCCACAAATCCACCCCCAGTGGGCCAAGGTGTCAGTGGGCCCTCATGCTGCTAAACTTTTGGCTTATTTCATGGCCATTCCCTATTTATATGAGTACAAAGAGGCTAAATAGATGGAATAATTGATTATAGTATGCAAAGAAAACAAACTAGGAGAATAGAGGTTGAATGAGGAGATTAAGAATATAAGTACAGTAGAACCCCCATTTTAAATCTTTCAGGGGAACAGGGAAAAACTTAAAATCAGGGAAATGTATTAAAGACTCTTAAATGTTTAGCATACAAAGGAAATAAGGCCAGAAATCATAATTTTACTTAAAACATATGTAGTGCTCCCCTTCTGCTCCAGCAATGCTCACCACTTCTGCTGCTTCTCAGTCTTTTGCTCCTTCACAGTAAAGCTGATTAGAAGCCCCCTCCTGCTGCACTGCAAGGTAGAGTCCTGCGCGGGTCCATTTTTTGGGACCCGTACCCGACTCGTACCAGCAATCCGCAACCCGGACCCACGACCCGCATTCTTACCCGCTTGGACCCGCGACCCGACCCATACCCGCAACCCAAGATCCGCAACCCGGACCCGCGACCCGCTGACCATCAAGAATCAGGAAGTGCTGTCGTTGTAAACCGGAAGTGACATCATCAGAAGTACCCGTGATCAGAAAAAAAAGGATTAAAACAGGAAGTGCTGTCAATGTAAACTGGATGTGACATCATCAGAAGTAGAAATGCTGAGAAAAAGGAGTAAAAATCACTATAGCGAGGATCCGCGAACCAACCCTCAACCCGCCAGCCTGCAGAACCACCGGCCCGCTTCTATACCCGCACCCAGAAATTCTACGAGCAACCCGCAGGGTACCGCGGGATCTTGCGGGTAACCTGCGGGTACCCGACCCGCTGCAGGACTCTACTGCAAGGCACAGCTTTCTTCCTTCCCTGCTCACAGCTTGTAATTTTTGCATGGAAGGTGATCTTTCCTTTCCCTGCCTTCTCCACTAGGGCTCACTTTTGCCTGGAGAGTCACATTTCCCTCCCTCTCACTGCTGCTGCTGTACACGCTGCTTTCTCTTCCTGTTTCACTGATCTGCTGGATTTACAAGTTTGAGGAGCCATAAATAAAAGTAAGAAGGGTTTTTAGCTAAAAATATAGCTATTAGCATGGGAGAGGGCTACAAAAATGATGTAAAATCCGGGAAAGCAAAACGTAAAATGAGGGAAATGCACCCATAGGAATGCATTGTGAATGGAGGGACTGTAAAAAAAGAGAAAACGTAAAATCAGGGGACGTAAATTCGGGGTTATACTGTACTGAGAATGGGCCCCTGGTCAAAGGTTTTATGGTGGGCCCCTGGTCTAAGGTTTTTGGGTGGGCCCCTGTTGTCCCAGTCCGACACTGGCGCCAGGCATGTGTACCTTCTCTGGCTCCAACACCTAGCCTGATCCCCTCTTTGGACTGTCTTCTTCCATGCATGCTTATGCGCTTCCACATTGCCAGCGTGATTCTGCGCATGCGTGCCAGCGTGATTTTGTGCATGCACATAACCAGTCAGCAACGTTTCCAGCCAGGTTGCCTAGGGCGCCTGGCTGGCATGGCGGCTCTGAATATGACAACAATGTCATAAAAGAACATGGGGATTTGCATAATGCTGTAATTTTACAGCATCTGACTTTTTAAAAGCATTGGGAAATATTAATTGTGTTCAACTTATTCTGGGCAAGAACTATATGCCCAAGCCCTGTATGTTTTTTGTTTCATTTCTTCTGGTTTTATCAGTGATGTAGAAGTGGCAAGGATGTAATTTCTCCAGAGACAGCACTCCAAATTTCTTGAATAAAATCGCCTTTATTTATTCCATATTGGGCAGCATAAGCATGCAACGTTTCGAGTGGTGCCCCACTCTTTATCAAGCTGCAAGGATGCACATATTGACTTGACATGGAGTGTCAGAGGGACGTCATGAGTATAAGATGGCAGCGTGGACTATACATGATTGTGTGGAAAACAAGCACTGAATATTTGATTTCTCAATAAATTCAGCAGTTTAGGAAAATATTATCAGGTGAATCTATTTCCATTTTACTTTATGCATACTTTCCTTCTCCTTTAAGGGAGTTAATAGGAATGAAAAGGAAGGCCTTAAAAACAAGTCAGAGGGCACATGAGTATCTATCAAAAAATCATGTCAATTAATATCCATAATATATAATACAAATACTAATGAAGCAAGAAGGGGTGGAATCCTTAATATCAGAGGAAAATAAACTGGTTAATGAGAGAAGAAAAACCACAACAGATTTAGGGCTGGGGCAGACACACACACACACACACACACACACACACACATATATAATTTCTCTCACTATTCTGTAACCTACTGTCGTTTAATACCTTCATTTTCTTTTTTTGTTTCCCCTGTTTTCTTCTTCTCTATAACCCTCTCTGATGCCTCCACCTTCTTTATCTGTTTAACACTTCTCTATATTTTCTCTATTTCTCTCCAAGCAATCTTTTCTCTCCTTTTATCATCTATCATCTAACTATATTTTACCTCTCCATTTTATTTGCATGCAAAAGTGGAGAGGAGCAAAAGAAAGTTCCGGGATGCAAAACTCTTGCATCCCCTCTGCGGGGATGCTATTTCACAAAAATAAAGAATTGAAGCATGGCACCCCTCCCCAATTCCAGCACTCACACCACTTGATAAAGGCATTTGCGTCAAAACACCACTTTTCTATAGTTGCGTAGTAAAGCAGGTGGTTATTCCAAAGTTTTCATTGTGGCCTGCATCAGTGCATGCACTGGACTTGCACCTAAATAATCATTTGCAGAGTTTAATTTGTTTAAATTAATACAGAGTGCTGAAGATGACAATATTCCAACAGTCATGCTGTCATGCTCATTGCCCAAACCCCACACTGGAATGACCAGCTGGACCAGCAGGTCCACTGGGTCAGTATTTAAAGTATAACGAGGAGGGAGCAGACTGGTAAGGATGCTTGCAGACAGGTGTTTATTAGCCAACATAAAGTGAAAAAAAACCCAAAAGTCTAAGAAAAGGAAAACAAGATTCGAGAACATCAGCATTGGAAAGAGTCCTGGAACAGGTCAACCTAGAGCTAGGAATCAGGAACATCGACTGGGTGACCATCAGTACTATGCACTGGCAGGAAGAGAAGCTAGTACATGGCTTTTATAAGGGCCCTCTTCTGGAAGCTAATTAGGAATAGGTTGCACCTGCCAGTTAACATAGAGCAGCTGTGTATAATTAACAGTGCCAGGGCTAGCTATAGGATCCTCAGAAAAGGGTAAACCCATACCTCAAGCTGCCAAAATAGTAAAGAGGTACTGGAACAGTCTACATTACCCTTACATTACCCCCCTCTTAGAGTGGCCCCTGGATGCTCCAAACAGTATTTCCACAAAAACCAAAGTCTTCTGGCCCTGGAACTGAGGCAGAATGCTGGCGGATAGCCGGTCCTGGAACTGGTGGAGACTGCTGGGGGGTAACTGGCCCTGGAACTGGATTAAATTAATCTTGAAATGCCAGCAGAAACTGAACAGTATTGTACATTAGAGGGGATTTACTGCGCAGTAAGTTCTCTGTTTATGGCCAGTTCATAATGCCATGCACAGTAGCCCAAACCCCACACTGGAACGACCAGCAGGGCCCATATTTAAAGTATAACTAGGAGGCAGGAGACTGGTAAGGATGCTTGCAGACAGGTGTTTATTTGCCAACATAAAGTGAAAAAACAACTTACTGGCTCTGGAGTAACAGGTACACTTTGGCAAAAAAGGAAAACAAGATTTGGGAACATCAATATAGGAAAGAGTCCTTATTTCTGTGAGGAGAAGGTATTTTATACCTTTGTCATCTGTTTTAGTGCAGTTTGACTGTGGGTGACAAATCTTCTTGTGTGGTAGTACCCTTAGAGATCTGGGTCTGAATATTAGGTGATACATAATGTTTGTTTTGTTTTTTTTACAATTTTTTTTGTGTCAAAAATTATGAATTTGAGTTTCCAAAACCTGCATTTTTTATATTTATTTATCCCAAAGAACTTGAAAACTTTATTTAAGAAAATTGGCATGTAAATGCTAGTGAGTTCATGTAGAATTCTGGGAGTTTTTTTTCAAACTTCCAGCTATTTTTCAGTTCAAGTTCTTGAGACTAATTCGAAATGTGTTAGACTCATTGAAAAGAATGGATAGATTGTGATCTCACGGTGTTACAGTTGTTTTCTTTTAATTTTTTTAAAGGAAATGTTTTATTGGTTTTGTAAACAATAAACAACAATTAACACAAAAACAATATTGGTTGGTGTTCTTTACAAAGCTCTTAAATCAGTACAGTAGATCAGCATTTTGGAGTAGCATTATTGTTGTCTGAATATTTATGTAATGCTTTTTTGGGCTATACAGCAGAAAATAGTTAGGGTGTCCAGCTAGTGGAGGAACATGGGTTACATTGGACTCACACTTCAGGATCAGGGCCTTCGCTAAGTGGAAGATTCCATTCAGATGAGGTAGTGTACCTACAACTCACAAGCTATGTTGCTGTAAAAATAGTAAAAGATGGACGCCAGGAGATTCTTATGATGACAACAGTAACAAATGGTTTATTATGCACAAGGCAAATATCCCCAGGTTTAGATATACTCACACAGGAGCTTTGGAGCATAGTAGATGTTACACAGGATAGTAGATATTCATACACACATCACAGTAAGGAATATTCTTCAGAGTCAGGATAGTCAAGGTACATCAATTCCAATACAAAGATCCTGTGGCTATAATGTGACTGAGTGGAAATACCAGAAAAGGCCGGGTAGCTGCTGCTAGGCTTAGGCTAATCCCTATTGCAATGATATCCCTACACTAAAAGCATCACAGGGGAGCTTTGTAAGGAAGATCTCTTCCTGCTAACACTCCTCGTTGGAACATAGAACTGTTCATACTAAATACAGCTGACTATCTTTCTCTCTCTAGAGAGACTATTACAAATGCTAACCTGTATCTTGCTAGTCCTCATTCACGGGGTGGCCTGGTCCCCGACTTGGTTCACTAACAGTGCAAGTCCTGTTAGGACATGTGGCTTACTGGGGCCTTGTTGATCCCAGGCACAATGAGCAACCAGCCTGTTCAGTACCAGCAGCCGAAGAGGAAGTGGCCACTCCTTCCCAGCACTATAAAGCTGTGTGGCAGGAAGTGGTCATTACACTCTAGGATGTAACTATTAGCTAATAATACAAGTTGTAATGTAAGCTTTTGCCTAATGACAAGCGATCAGGGACTTAACTCCATAGGTGCCGAATAGAAACCTATGGGTCCCTACATTTATGTTTTGATTTCACAGGTCTATGGAATTTTGGTCACACCAGGCCTCCCAAACCTTCTCAAACTTCTCAGTTGCCCCTCTAGTTTTGGACGTTATTTTGATCAGCAGAAGGGCCCCATCCACTAGCCTTTTCCAATATGATGTACTCGGAAGGGTTTGGCCCATCCAGTGCATGACTATGTTTTTTTTGTGTAAAACATGAGGGTGCGGAAGCGAATTCTGCTTGCGTTGGTATGGATTAAGTTGTCTATAACCCCCAACAGGCAGACCTCTGTGCTTACCACCTGTGGTGTCCCCAAATCAGCAGCGGTGGAGCCCATCAGGTCTCTCCAGAACTTTTGTATTGGAGGACAGTTCCGCACTATATGTATAAATTTGCTCCCGGCAATTTACAGCGGGGGCAATGGTCATCTTGTCTCTTGGCTATCCTTTTTAGCTTGACCAGGGTCACATAAATTTGGTGGAGAAACTTATAATTCATGAGCCTGTCTCTGATTGAGATCAGATAGTCGTACGCTGTGGCAGTGGCTTCTTCCCACTTCTCCTGACTGAGATCAGCGATAGCATCCGACCAGAGATTATGGGCCTGGTCAAAGGGGGGTTTGATCGTACCCTGTAAGAGCTTGTATACTTTAGACAGAAGTTTGATAGGGCTAAGAGAAAAAAGAGCAGTTTTGATTCCCACTACCTCAGAAGTAAGAGAGAGTGACCCAAATTGTGCTACAAAGTCATGCCTGAGCTGTAGATATCTAAAATTTTGTATTCTTTGGTTGGGGGATCTGTCTTGTAGCTCCTGGAAGGTAAGGAATTGCCCCGTGGGGACCAGGTTGCGCAATGTTTTGATGCCTATTTATATAATAGATGAAATCTGGTAAGTTCCAAAAGAGAGGGAGAAGGGAGTTGCCCCACAATGGTAGGTGTGGTGACTGAAGAGGAAGGGGATTATTGAGAATCTTCAGAACTGTAGCCCAGGCTTTGTATGAGGCTAACATCGTTATCCCCCCATATCTGTGGGGTGCCTATATGGAAACCTGATTAGTCCCTCCATGGACTGTAGGATAGAGACCTGCAGGGCTGTATTGGGGTCCCCATAGGCAGCTCCTATAATGCCGCCCCCCCCCAGGCCGACGAATTTTCAGAGGGGGGGGGCAGCAACGCTAATGCGGAGAGCGCAATAGCGCCCTCTTTCACTAGTAAAGCTGAATTTCCAGTTTAAGAACCGGAAATTCGGCTCTTAAAGTCACTAGGAGCGGCTGTTTGCCGCCCCTGGAGACTTAGCCGGCCCTGCCTCCTGAGGCAAGCGCCTCAGCTCGTCTCATTGGTTGAGCGCCATTGATTGGGATTGTAGGGGTTTTGTACTAGGCACCATTGCATATAGTATACTTGTGAGACTAAGTGGTAGTAATAGAAATGTGGTAAGGCCAAACCTCCCTCTGATATGGGGGCAGTAAGTCACTCCCAGGAGATACAAGCAGCTTTTTTACCCCAGATGAACGGTATTATGATCTTATTTAGCTTTTTAAAGAAGGAGCGAGGAATATAGGTTGGTGCATTATGGAGGGCATATAAGAGTTTGGGTAGATTTTCTTTTAATTTTTACGTGATCAAGTTATGGGGGCCTATTTATCAACAGTCTTATTTTTGTGGCTTTTGAAACCATGATTAAATTCACAAATTCTAAAACTACAAATTTCATGAGATTTATTAACAAATCTGAATAAAAAAAGTATGAACAGAAAATAACACTCTGCCCTAAAAAATCCAAAAACCACTAAAATAGTTTTTTTCGCATAATTCCTAGCAAAAAACTCCAAAAACATCTGAATAGCTTTAATGAAGTCCAAAAGCACAGCTCCTATTTCATGGTTTTTACACTTTTAAAAGAATTAGAAAACCACACATTTTAAGAGATTTGTAAAAAAAAATTTAAAATTAGCCCCAAAATTATTACATTCTTTTAGTGATTATTATAAATGCATGGCATGGGGGGCGTGGCCAGGTCCGGACTGAGAATTAAAATAAAATTTCAGTTACACAAACCCCCAATCAGGCCCAATCTGCCACATAGAGGCCCAAACAGCGCCCACCAGCCCACTAAATACTGAATTTCTATGGGACCTTATAGCAGCCCCTCTGGCATTTGCTAGAACTAACAGATTGCCAGGCCTGGTCGTGGCTACCTGCCTGATGTGAGCGGACATCTTTTCGTGGAGCTCCTCTGCTCTGGACCCTATTATAAAGTTTAGGCTCAGTTAACCTCGTCTATGAAGATCGTCTTGCTATCCCCTTCACTCCCTGACTTCAAATATGTGCAATGGGACCAAAAATAGCTTTGAAGGCCGCTGCTAAGCTGGAAAGATACGCTAGGGAAGAAAGGCCTACACAAGGTGGCGCAGCTACACATCATGGCCCTCCCTCGGAACCACCTCCCGACAGCCCGGCTGGTGCTCCAGAACCCTCAATGGCTGAACTGCTGACAAAGATAAAAGCTAACAGAGAAATATCCACAACTAGTGATGGGCAAATTTATTCGTGTGAATTCGCGAAAGACCAGCGAAAATTCGCCCACCAAAAATTTGCTGACATAAAAAAGAACGAGACGCGCATAGAAAATAACGCAACGTGCATCAAAAATGTGACGTGACTCGTTTCACGAATTTTTCGCCAATTTCCAGAGAAATTTGCAAATTTTTCGACGAAGCGAAACGGGATAGATTTGCCTATCACTATCCACAATGCTTATTATGGCAAAAACACAAGATTTGAAAGTGGAGCTCATCATCTTGAAACAGGCTATTCAAAAACTGCACACGCCCACCGTTGAAGTTGAGCAGCGAATAAGCACGCTGGAGAATATGTGCATCCCTCTACCTCAGCAACTACAAGAACTTCACCGAACTGTTTTGCAGTGGCAAACCAAAGCAGACAATATAGAGAACCTCCTGAGGCCCAATAACATATGGCTTGTTGGCTTCCCAGAATGAGTTGAGGGTTCCAATGCTGAGTGCTTCGTGCAAGAATGGCTACGGGATACCTTCGAGGTAACAAATCTCTCTAACACTTTTTCTATAGAGAGAGCCCATCGTATACCGACGAAGGCTTCCATTCCAAGGGCCACTCCCAGACCTCTGCCCCAATACTGAACGCCAAGGATAGAGACTCAATTCTGTTAATGGCCAAAATCAAAGGGAAACTGCTGTATGAAAATAAGAAAATAGCTATTTATCCAGACTTTTCACTTAAAATTCAAAAGCAAATGGACAGATTTCTGGATATTAAACGGAAGCTCAGGGATAAAAAGATTGTTTACTCTATGTTATATCTGGCCCACCTTAGAGTCCAGGTGAATGGTACTATGCATTTTTTTACCACTCCGCAAGATGCCTCAACTTGGCTGGGAACAGCCAATATTTAAAGTTTATTTGTTTACAAGATGGCCTGAGAGATGCACACACACTATTTATACGTAAGGAACGTATAAATGTAACTTTGGACATATATAAAGTCACCAGCGATACTGAAACACACAAGTTGGTGGATGGCTGTCAGCTAATATCAGTGGGTACAACACTGTGTGAAGGATACATAAAGCTGGTTAAATTTTTCTTCCCTTCTGCCCATGTTAAGTGTTGGTTTACACTGTCAAAGATGGATCATCTGAATGGGCACTAGGCTTTATTTGTTAATGATTGAAAAAGTGACTCGCCCCCACACAGCTAGATATTTCCTTTTTTTCCAATTAACATTGATTATCGACAAAGCTGGACATGTAACATCCATATGTGCACTAGATATATTTGAGTGTAATTCATGCGTTGGAAAAAGCCGGATACTTTTATTTTAATGGTCACTTTCACTGTGCAGGGAAGTTCCAGGTTCAGTATAAAATCTATAATGTTGAAACTACATATGTATGGTTGATGGTGTGCTTATGTAAAGACGTCTGCATTGGCTTCGCTGCAGTGGGGCCCCATCCCCCTTATTAGTTCATTTCAGGCTATACAGCTTCAGCTCTTAGTTTAGTGGTCATTTCAACCTCTCTCTGCATCTTCCTAGGTGTCCTTATCCAGGATTGCTCACCCCATTGCTTATTTCAGCAACATTTGTTAATTGTTTTGAACAGTTCAGATTAAGGGTTAAATTCAGCTCAAGTTGGGTCAGAGTGGAAAGGGTGGAAATGTTCTTGGCTAAACAAGCAGTTTGCATGGGAAGGGCTGTACATAGTTATTTCGTTATTTACTTTATTCCAGCTAGACTATGCAGAAAACACAGAGAAGCAGTTTTACTCATAGAGAAAAGGTAGATTATGGCTAAACCACTTTCAATTTTATCTTGGAATCTCCGTGGCCTTAATCAATGTGATAATGTTGTAAGAAACTCACCTGACAGACTTGGGTGGCTGGGTTTTCCACTCATCTTTCTCAACTAACACTGGTGCGGTCTCTACACTTATCAGAAAGTCAGCAAACTTCAGACTCATTTATTTACGGTCAGATCTACAAGGGCGCTTTGTTTTAATACATCTTAACACAAAGGAAACCATACTGGCTAATATATACCTCCCACCACCCTACTCTGACAAATATATAATTGTCATATATATGTAGGGACCCATAGGTTTCTGTCTGGCACCTATGGAGTTAAAGGGGACCTGTCGCCTAAAAAAAATATTCTCATATCCTATTTTAATCACAATAGTCAAGCAAAAGGAACTTTAATTACACTGTGTCACGAAAACGCGTCACTCCACCACACTTAACTATTGGGTTTGGCTACAAGGGGTTACAATCAGTCTCTCAATCACCTTAAACACAGGTTCGCTGCCACCATCTATCATTAACAGGCGATAGAGACCTAATGTGACTATTCCCCTGCCCTCTATAACAGGTAATAACTCACACTTAACAATACA
>CM044443.1:54006913-54025925 GCA_024363595.1 Xenopus borealis
CTTACTTTCACTTTCAATCTGTACAGAAAGTCTTGTGTATGCACAGTGCCACCTGCAGGCTATTTGTATAAACACCACAGGCAGTCCTGTATGTTTTTTTCAAAAACAAAATTCCCAAGAAACAAGCCAAGACTAGATCCATCGTTACGGATACAGATGGACTGTCCACTGTGTCGGAGGCTTCTGTAACTGCACCTCTGAGAGCCACCCCCTCTTTTTCCTCGTCAGAGCAGGCTCAATCCATCCACAGCTTACCTGCTGCGCTACAGGCCACCACTATCTCCAAAGTACCACGTGGCGTCATTTCAAGCGGGGATGAGCCTTCACACAGCCCTGAATGCCGTGTTTCAGCCAGAGGGAGGGGGCGCACTGCTGTAAGGAAAGAGGCTGTCACCACTTCAAAGCCTGCAACATCTAGTTCTACTACTATGCCTGCCACTGCCCTGATGGACGAGGCATCGTCCACGGTGGATCCTCTGGAAAGGAAGGTGTCAACTCCACCTGCTAGTTCTCTGCCAAACCCCTTGCTGTCCCTTGAGGAGCAGGAGTTCTGGGTTTCTCAAGGAAAGGCAGACCACAAAAAAGCACATGTGCAAATATATATACGTGGAAGCGGTCCAGGGCTGTGCTCACCCGTCTGTTGTGTGTCTCCTCTGTTGCTGCCAACGCGTGTTACCGGCTGCTTCACACCGGTTCTGTATTGCGCAACTTAAACTCACGCACACATGGTCTCTCGGGTGCAACACATCATGAATGCCAGAGTTCACGACCATTGGGGTTACTGCATGCCCTATGCCCCTGAGTGGGTTTCCGATGAGGTGAAGAAGAACCTGGAGGAGTGGCTGTATGGGGAGTTATTGAAGAGAGAGAAAAGAGGAGAATACCCTCGCACGCCCTGGCCATCCAAATAGTGGGATACCCCGGTGCTCAGCGGAAACAGGATTTGGCAATCCTCACAAACGATAGGAAAAGAAAACTCCACCGGCACAACAGGGATATTGCTAGCAGGGCAAGCCCTTGCTCGTTTATTGCGGATGCAACGTTTAGGGGCGTAACCCCCTTTGTCAAGCATACCGAACCAACAGTGTACAAAGTATTTAAAGAGTGCTTAATTAGGGTTGATTGATATATACATTAACCCTTAAGGGTGCATATTTAACACATTATTAAAAATACAATCAATATAATTAAAAGTGTTATCGATATAAATTTAATATAAGGCTGTGACAATTTATCCTTAGTGCGATAAGAGATTGTGAAAAAAATTCATAAAAAATCCATAAAAATCTCTGTTCCTTGTGAGTCCATGATTTAAAAGTCCATGTTAAGATATCAGAAGTATAATATTCGATAATAAAAGTGTTCAATTTAAATGGTGTTATCCAAACTGATCAAATTTAAATTTAAACTATCATAAGCAGAATAACATTGTGACATTACGTGTTTAGAAACAAAACAAACATAAAGTATCATACTGGCAGAGGGTGGCAATTAGATAAAAAGTATCATTCTTTAATTAGTATTGCAAGATTTTATAGTGAACTGGCCCTCTGTCTTACTTCTATCCTTCAATCTGTTATTGAAGAGAACAGATATGGGACCGAAAAGGCTGTTCCAGAGCGACCCTCAGAAGCGTCAGCAGCGAGAAACAGTATGAACTTTCTTTGTGACACTCTCAGTGAGTGGTTGTTTGGACGTACCATCCTCAAGCACCATGTCAAAAGTTGTGGGAAGTTCCAGGAAGACTGCTATTTCAGCCTCAGCTCACAGCTGCCAAATGGGGAAGGGTGGACAAACCCCACCTATCCTACTACCTCTCTCATGAGGACACCCTGGAGAAATGTGGGGTGAATGTGTGATTATCCACATGGCTCCGGCTTGACCCTGGGCTACAATTTTTCCTCCGGGTGATGTAACCCGCCTGTGAAATTTTCTGGTTTTCTGCTCTATGGACTCTATCTGGTAAGATGCCTAGAGTTATTATTATTGAGGAAGCCGTTTGATGCCCAAAGTTTGGGCCTTCTTTAAATTTTTTTCCCTGTTTTCAAGTTCACTCATTTGGTTCTAATTCTGGACTTATGGACATTGTCTGGAACTTTGTAAAAATTTGGGTTCAAAAGACAGAGACTGCTACGCCCCCTACCACAAACTTTTTACCTCAATCTACTTTTTGAGTAGCACCTTTATCCTTTTTGCTACCTCTCAAATCACTGGCAGGTCTTGGACACTTGGAAAGGGGGATGTGATGTTGGAATTAAGTTTGGTTATGGTGGGGCCTTTCTAAACCAACTGTTGATTGAAATGGCACTTTAAAAATTTGTGTTGCACAACTAGGAAATTACTTTATGTGCAAAAGAATAACAAATTTCTTTTTCAGCTAAGTCATGTGCCTGGAACTCCTGATGTGAGGCAGGTTGTTTCCAAGCGTCCTGTAAGTAAGTGCCTGGGTTAATTTCTGATGCAGGGCAGGATGATTGTTAAGAAGTCCGTAAGTGAAGGTGCCTGAGTGATCTTTATATAGACACTCATGACTTGTAATAAAGTTACGTAACTGAAACAGTTAATTGCACTGAAACTTATTTTACAGTATTGCATATTTTCTTTATTGTCTTTTCCTCAACAGTATCCATTGTCACCAGGAGAGGATACCAGAAGCTGATGTCTATGGTACTGTTTATATTTTTTTGCACTAAATCTCAAAATGTGGGTTTTGATATTTGTGTATGTTATCACCACTGTCGGGCTGAAATGGATGTATACTTCTAACCAATAGTATAGCAAAGAGTGTAATGACCACTTCCTGCCATACTGCTTTATAGTGCTGGAAAGGAGTGGCCACTTCCTCTTTAGCTGCTGGTACTGAACAGGCTGGTTACTCATTGAGCCTGGGAGCAGGAAGGCCACAGTAGGCCGCATGCCCTAAGAGAAAGATAGTCAGCTATATTTAGTATGAACAGTGTGTGTTCCAACAAGGAGTGTTAGCAGGAAGAGATCTTCCTTACAAAGCTTCCCCTGTGATGCTTTTAGTGCAGGGATATCATTGTGATAAGGATTAGGACTTAGCAGCAGCTATCCGGCCTTACCTGGTGTTCCAATCAGTCAACTTACAGCAACAGGCACTTTGTAATGGAACTGATGTACCCTTGCCTATCAGGACTCTGAGGAATATTTACCTTGTGATGTGTTGCATGGAAGTCTGTTCATATCTTAACTACAGCTGTGTGCACCTCTTCTACTCGTTGAATGCTCCTGCGTGAGTACAAACCTGGGGATATTGCATTTATGCTAATAAACGTTCATCTTTTGTTGTAAAGAACCTCCTAGCTGGACACTTAATCCTCTGTGCTGTACATAGCCCAAAAAAGCGTTACATATAGCTAATTACACAAGACCTCAAGTAATAGACACTGGTGATTTTAAAATAGTATTGGATGAATGATTGGATAGACACCGTGGTCAAGGTACAACACAGGAACACAGATCTACCAACCTCTCTGCACTGATGTTAAATGTGGATTTGCAGGAGGCTTGACGGCATGTTCACCCTACAGATAAGGGGTTTTCCTGTTTTTCAACCTCTCATACAGTATGTCCTTATCTAGGATAGATATGGCTTTTATCTCCAGTGACTTACTTCCTAACATCCATACTGCCACAAATCTCCCACGGGAATTTCAGACCACGCCCCCTTGCAATTGATTTGTCCTAACAATTCCCCTTCACAATATCAGGATAAGATATGGATGTTCAATTCAATATGGTTGAATATATTAAATAATGATGAAGGTATAGAACTCAAAATCACTGAATTATTTCAACACAACCTAACGCCAGATAATATTGAAATAGCATAGGAAACCTTTAAAGCCTACCTCCGAGGCCCGCTCCATTCTGAAGTTACGGTTATAAAAAAAAGCCTCAGCTTGCGGGGAAACAAAGTTAGAACAGTAAGTCTATCATTTGACAATACCATGCCAAAATTAACCTAGTTTACAGAATTTACAACTTTTAAAGTGGACCCGTCACCCCAAAAACAATATTCAAAATCCTATTTTATCACATTAGTCAAGCAAAATGAACGTTAATTACACCATATAAATTATTTTAATCTTGTTTTCTTCAGTCTGGGAATTCATAATTATAGTAAGCAGGCAGGAGCCATTTTGTGGACACTGTTATTAAGGCAAGTCGTGTATCATCTCAGAATCTTGTTTGTGCAGCAGAATGGGGGAACCAATGTCTATCCCCATGTCCTGGCTACACAATTAAATGGTTAAGAGAACTGGGGGAATGTGTGGGGAGCAGTGGCATCTAGGAAGTGCTGAATGGAAAGTGAAAGTAATTATCTGCCCCGCCTCTATGCCTAAGGCATAGAGGAGTGGCAGACAATATTTGATTGACAGCTGAGATTTTTAAATGAGCTTAAAACAGCTATAAATGCTTTAATAAAAATTTGAAATTGGATTTCATGTTTAATTTGAAAAGGACTTTTATTGTACAGATGTTTGTGTCTGGGTGACAGGTCCACTTTAAGACAAATAGAAACTGCATTTAATTCCTTATTGCAACCAAAATCCAAAAGAGGACTGCTGTTCAATAGAGCAAATTTTTTTGAGCGGGAAAGCTACTTGCTTATCTATCTAAAACCCATGGAACTCCCTCGTGTGAACGCTGTCCCCGGCCGAGCATTGACTGACGGAGCAGTTCCCTCCAGTGTCAGCTGAAAAAAATCCCAGGGAGCCACAAAAGACTGCTAGGGAATGTGGAAGACGGTAAGAGGTATGGAGGGCTATTACAGCAGTAAGAGACTCCCCTGACATAAATACACCACTTCTGTAGTGGCGCTGTAGCTGTCCACCTCTACAAAGCAGGGGCATACAGTACATTGAAGAAAGGCCACTCTGGGGCTACTAGCTCGTCCCCCTCCCCCTTGGAGAACCACTGAAGGCACGCAACTGCCTACTGTGCACTACACCACTGGAGGTAGTATTTACTATACAAATACCATTGAATCCATTGCTCACCCCCTAATAAGTGAGAATACCACTAACTCAATAACTTCTGTTCTAATGCATGGGGTACAACTGCAGAGCAAACAAGACAAGCACCCTTCACCACACTATCTGACCACCGCAATGCCATGCTGCACCAGTGTAAATGTAGGTGGGACAACATGAGACTATAATAGACTCTGTGTCCAAGGCATTACACGCTGTCAACTAATTTCTAATTTTCTAATATCTGGATATACTCACCTAAAATGGGCAAATACGGCCCCAAACAGAGAACACTGGAACAGTTCACAAAAAAGTGACACAGGTCCAGGCTCCCCACCCAGGGACGCAGATGAAGGCTCAAGAGATCCTGAATCGTCCCCTCCTAACACCCCACAACAAGGCATCAAAATCCTACTTGCTGCCATAGCAGAATAAAAAAAAAAGCCCTATCCACAGAACTGAAGGTTGACGTCTCATTGCTCAGAGCCAATCTCCAGCCTGTCAGTGAAAGAGTGAACAGCATGGAAGGTCGGGTGTCGGGGTTTGAGGACAGATGTGATCCACTCACAAATCAAATACAACAGCTCAACCAACAAGCTGATCTCTTAGATGACTACGAAAATCGCCAACGCAGAAACAACCTGAGAATAAATGGCCTACCTGAAAAGGTAGAGGGCAGTAAACCCATGGCCTTCATTGAGAACTGGATCAAGGCAAATCTGGGCACCAACGCACTGCTTGTTTTGTGCTGGAATGTGCTCATCAGGTCCCAGGCAGACCCCCAATTCCAGGGGCACCCCCCAGACCTTTCCTGTTGTGCCTTCTGAATTACAGAGACCGGGACGCCATACTCGCCATAGCGAGAGACAAGCAAGGCCTCACCTATGAAGGCAGCAGGATATCCATATACCCTGATTACTCTTCAAGCCTGCAAAAGAGACGCAACACTTTTGTGGGAGTCAAACAACGGATGAGGGAGCTACAATTGAAGTATACAATGATGTATCCAGCGAAACTGAGAGTCACCGACGGTTCACAGGTCCACTTCTTCACTTCCTCTGAGGAAGCAGGAGCATGGCTGGACCATCATCAACACCAGTCCCCCCGGGACAGCCACAACCGCTAAAGGTAATACAACATTGTTCTTGTCAGGATCGCGATAACGTCATTGCATCACGACTGATGTGATGAAGTCACAGGGCAGGGTTTTGGCACAGAATTTAAATATTTAAGGGGGGACTGGACGCCATTATGGCGCCCAATTATAGGACTTGCCTTGTTCACGTTCCTGGGTGTTGTAGTTCACTTGTCTATTGTATTTTGACCCTGTGTGGACTTTGTTATTGTAATTTCCTGCCTGCCTATAAACCTTTTCCCTGGACTTTGAACCTGATTCTGCCTGATCCTTGCCTGTACCTTGATTTTGGACCTTAACCCCTAAGCTTCCTCCTTGGTCCCGACTACCTCCCTAGGGTGTCGATAGGCCTCCCCTGACATTATAATTGGGCCAATCAATGGAATGGTTATGTAGACGTAACCAGGGTAACCCCAAGATGACAGGAGATGAGGGACAAGAAATAATCTGGAAAGGTAATTTCTCAGAATGTGAAGTCCCGATCTTCAGGGGTAACTCACCCGTGGTTTGGGAGATCAAGCCAATGGCTTGTCGTCAATAGCAAATGCCCATAGAGGTGAGGGCATAGGGAATAGGGAAATCCCATTTTCTTTAGCAAAAGCAATATCCATAAAATTACCGGCAGCCCCAGAATCCAGAAAGGCAGATACTTGGACAGTCTTATGGGGAAGCCTGATCTGTAGAGGGAGAAGGAATTGGTTAGTATTTGCTTGGAGTCTAGGAGTGACACTAGCCACTTGAGATATCCCAAGCTTACTCTGGGGGTAAGGTTCTTTAGGCTTCACAGGACAGTCTTTGACAAAATTATTATTTTCCTCACAATAAAGGCAAAGGCCATCCAAGCATCTTCTCAATTTCTCTTGCACAGAGAGTCAGATATGGCCCAATTGCATAGGTTCATCAGCAGGGATCACTGGAGGATTGGGAGAAGAAGATACTGTGGCAGAAGGTACACTAGGAAACGAGGATCTTTGGAAACGAGCAACTGAAGAAGGTTGGAAATTCTTGGTACAGTCCTTATCTGCTTGGTGCTTTCTTAGCCGAGTCACTATAATGGAGTAGGAAAAAGTAGGAAAAAGGTTAAAAACAATTGTTCAACCAAAATAAATCTTATACGGGTAACAACAATGTATCTATTAACAGGACTACCCTTTACCTAGAAAATAAAGCTTGCTGGAGTGTAGTCCCTATTTAGACCACGAGGCCAGATTGTATCAAGTTTGTGTATCCACATCATTTCCCATTTTTTGAGCATTAGAAGTCTGTTTCCCCCTCTTCTTGATTCTTCCACGGAATTAATTACCTGAAATTTAAGTTGATTAACAGAGTGCCGTGCTGAGTGGAAGTGTGCAGGTACTGGTAATGTGGTCAGCTCCCTGCGAATAGTGGATTTATGTTTGGAGATACGATCCCGTACCTTTTGTGTAGTTTCCCCCACATATACTAAGCCACACGGGCATTTCAACAAGTAAACCACAAATGTTGACTCACAAGTGAAATACTTCTTTATCTCATATTTGTTTCCTTGGTGTCGGTGATAGAAAATATTGCCTTTTGTAACCGAGTTACATTGTGAACAATGTAGGCAGGGAAAGGTGCCAAACTTTGGGTTTTGCAGAAACAATTGTTTGGAAGAAATTCTTCCACCACTATCTGCCTTTACCAGCCGGTCCTTTAGATTTCTGCCCCTTTTGTATGCTAGCAGATGTGCCTGTTGAAAAGCTGATACATTAGGTAGACAAGATTGTAGAATGTGCCAATGTCTGCGAATAATGTTGCCCACATGTCTGCTAGCTGTAGAGTATTTACTAACAAACATTAATCTATACCCCTTTTTGGCATCTCTTTTAACAGGAGATAGTTGTCAGGGACTTACCAGACGTGCAGGCTCCAGTCGTCGCGGCTTGTGCGTTCCAGCGCCGGATCCATGCGTGTCACGGACGTCATCACGCAGGCGTCTTGGCGCTGGTCGCAGGGAGCCGGCGGGCGCAGAGTGATGACGTAGGCGCCACCATTTAAACCAGCAAAGCGGTTTCCCCAGTGCTCGGACATCGTATTTTCCTGGTTTCTATTGAGTAAGTTTTCACTTATATTATCTCTACTGGCTTCAACCTTGATTCCTGTCCCCTGACTCTCCGATTGCTCAACCCTTGGAACCTTGCCTGTTTGGACTGATTATACTGTTGCCGACCTACCTGCTTGCTTGACTACTCTGCTGTATTAACCCAGAAACCTGTTTGGATTGATTATACTGTTGCCGACCTACCTGCTTGCTTGACTACTCTGCTGTATTAACCCAGAAACCTGTTTGGACTGATTGTACCGTTGCCAACCTGCTTGCCTGTTTGACTACTCTGCTGTATCAACCCTGAGACCTGTTTGGATTGATTATACCGTTGCCGACCTGCCTGCCTGCTTGACTACTCTGCTGCATACCCCTGAAAACCTGTATAGACTTTGATTCACTGTTGCCAACCTCGCTTGTCTGACCAAGGGCTATCTTTCTCAACACTAGCGGTTCATTCCGGGCCGGTAAGTCTGACAATAGTAAATCCTCCCTGTTTTTTTTAATCATTTTCTTTTGACTTACATCAAAACACTTCATCAGGATAACCTCTTTTCTTGAACCGTGATGTCATTTCTACAGCTTCCTTCTGCAAATCTGTATCATCACTGACTATGCGCTTCAGCCTTGTGTATTGAGTCAGTGGTAATAAATCTCTTAGGGGTTTTGGATGGAAGCTAGTGTAGTGTAGTAGACTATTTTTATCAGTTGCTTTCCTGAATAAATTACATCTTGAGCTGTGAGCCAACTGTTGTCAGTTGTACATCGAGGAAGTTTATGTTGACATTATCAGATACTCCCATAAATTTGATAGTCTCCTCCATATTATTGAGGAAAATATGAAAATTGGTAAGGTTATCAGTTGTGCCATCCCAAAGGACCAATAGGTCATCTATATAGCGTATATACAAAATACAATGTTCTTGAAAAAGTGAATTGCCATATACCATGGTCTCTTCAAGGAATGCCATATAGAGATTCACATAGGTAGGGGCCACATTACTGCCCATGACTGTGCCCCTCTGTTGGCTGTAAAAAGAGTCCTCAAAGAGGAAGTTGTTCTGATGTAATACAATCTCAAGCAGATCAAGCAAGAATTGTTTTTGTGGTAATTGGTTTTATCCAAATGGTAACGTATGGCCTGAAGCCCTGATTCATGTGAAAATGGATGTATACAAACTGGTCACATCAAAGCTTGCCAATAATATGTTATGATCAGGGAGGTGTAATGTTTTTAAAATGTTCAGCAGATGTGTAGTATCTTTAACAAAAGATTTGGTGTTTTGGGCCAATGGTTGTAACAGTTTATCCAAAAAGATGGCTAAAGGACTTAGTACAGTCAGTTCCTGCTACTATAGGCCGCCCAGGGGGTTTCTCAAGATTCTTGTGCACTTTTGGTACATAATACCGGTGTGATAGGGTATTCTTTAATCAAGAACCCTTTGAGATCCTCATCAATAATATTTGCTTCTAGGGCTGTATACACCCTATCCATTATGCACTGTTGGATTGAAGTTAAGGGATTTGTGCTCACTTTTTTATGTACTTCAGTGTGTGCCAATTGCGAATAAATCTCAGCAATATAGTAGTCTCTAGTGCACCCCCCTCAGCTGGTTTAACAACAATATTCTCATTGTGTAACAATTCTGCTAAACATGATCTTTCCTTATGATTTAAATTTGATTCATGCCCAACCCAAGGATTACACAAAACTTTCTGTTTGAGTTTATCAATATCACTGGTAACCAATTTTACATATGCTTCTACCACATTGTCAGATGTTGGTGGTATAAATGTACTCTTGTTATGCAGCCCTGTCATTTTAAGGGAAAATCTTGTATCAGCAGTTGAAACAGTATTGCTGGATAACAAGACTGTGTCAGGCATTTTGACGAAATAACTCTTTAACCTTAAATTACGAAAGAATCTTTCAATGTCAAGATTAAATGTATCACAACAGTATGTGGGGCAGAAAGAGATGCCCCTTTCTAGAGTCAATAACTGCTGCTGGGTAAGTATATAATTAGAAATATTGTATACTAACGTTGTTTGCGTTTGTCCTTCCTTGTTGATCTCTGTGGGAGCTGCCTCCGTTCCTGCTGGCTCAAGCTGTACTGTGACTCCTTGCTGTGATGGTACCTCTCTCCTGTTGTTTCTCCTGCCACCCCGTCTGACTTTGTGGGCTCTGGGGTGCGTAAATCTAAAAAAGATGATGAAGAGGAAGTGGAGGCTGTATTTTCGGAGGTGCTCCGCTCTGTGAACCGGACCTGTTGAGAGAAGTACCATCACAGCAAGGAGTCACAGTACAGCTTGAGCCAGCAGGAACGGAGGCAGCTCCCGCAGAGATCCACAAGGAAGGACAAATGCAAACAACATTGCCACTTTGTATTTTTATGGGCTAAATAAATCATTTTTGTGCACTTTGGCAAATCGATACAGTGTGCTGCTGGTTTCTTGTTCATGCTCTCTTAGCCGAGTGTCCACCTTAATGGCCAAAGCGATGAGATCTTCCCAACGAGTAGGGAGCTCACGGGAGACAAGATCTTCCTTCAGGTGGATAGAGAGACGACTGTAGAAAGCAGCATGGTAGGCTCCGTTGTTTCAACCTTCGAGTTCCAATTGGAACTCTACGGCATAATTAGCCACCGTCCGAGTCCCTTGGCTAATCTGCATTAACTGAGAGGAGGCAGATGCGGCGCGACCGGGAGCGACCGGGACCAAATATGGTCCGCAACCCCAGAATAAAGGCATTAGCATTGTCAATAAGCAGATCCTTCTTCTCCCACAGAGGGGATACCCACTCAAGAGCTTTTCCGGACAAACGGGTAATGATGTATCCCACTTTGACATGATCAGAAGAAAATTGACTGGGGAGCAGCATGAATTGCATTTCGCACTGGTTCAAGAATCCTCTGGTCAAGTCTCTGTCACAGTCGGCACCCAACAAATGCCAAGCACCCTGGTCTTGGCTCGTGCTTCACCAGTAGTGTAAACGCCTTTGGCTTCGGGAGGAGCCCTCAGGTACTCAGATGCCACCTGGACTTTAACGAGAGGTGCAAGGCAGGAGTTCTGGCCAGCAAAGGGGCACGATGGTATAGAAAGTCTTTAAGGCCAAAGGTCACGGTACAGACAGGATAATGCAGATTCGTGGTCAGACAGGCTGGGTCGAGGCAGGCAGATAGCAAGGATCGTCAGGCAGGCAACGGGGCAGGCAACGGGTAATCAATCAGATGAGGAAGAGGTAAAATCGGTAGTCCGATAACAGGCACGGGTCAGGATACAGATATCAGAGTAGTCAAAAGTCAGGCAGGGTCAAACACGGAATCAGGATCAAACAGAAGCTAAACAGCACAGATACAAGGCACCAGGAATAAACCTATCATGGGCAATCCAACAATACAAAAGTCCCCTTTAAATAATTCAAATTTGCGCCTTTAAAACCCGGTAGTGCGCGCCGCATGTGCACTAGAGGAACCGGCAGCAAAGGAGGCAGAGTGGCGCAGCGGGCGTCTCCGCCGCACCACTAGACCACCAGGGTGAGTCCTGACAGTCTCCCATTGGAGTTCACATTGTCAATGGCATTGTCTTCATGCTATCCCTATCCACCAGAACGCTACCTCCTTGATTGAAGAAAATCCCTTCCCGCAGCTCACCGTAATGGAGCAACTTCCTGAGGAACAAGCTTCAGCATCTCCCCCTTCTAGAGTCATTTCTTCATTGTCGCTCCACTCCTCTAAGTCGCCTATCTCCCAGCTGGTTGCGACCCCCGGACCAGCCAACCCTTAGCAACTGTTTTGTGGTCCTGAGGCCCCCCATGAGGAGGGGGGTACTGTCAGGATTGCGCCGCCTGGAGTCTTACCTTCAGCTTTTGGCGGCGCGTCCTCCTTCTCACGGCATCGCTCCCACAATGGTGGCACCCATAGCTGCCACGTGGGTAGCGGCGCCGGACAATGAAGTCATCACGTCGCGACTGACTCAATGATGTCGCGGCTCCTGGTTTCGGCGCCAAATTTAAATATTTAAGGGGGCACTGGATGCCATTATGGCGGCCAGTTACAGGACTTGCCTTGTTCACCTTCCTGGCTGTTGTAGTTCACTTGTCTATTGTATTTTGACCCTGCCTGGACTTTGTTATTGTAATTTGCTGCCTGCCTATAAACCTTTTGCCTGGACTTTGACCTTGATTCTGCCTGATCCTTGCCTTTACCTTGCTTTTGGACCTTAACCCCTAAGTTCCTCCTTGGTCCCGATTACCTCCCTAGGGTGCCTATAGGCCTCTCCTGACAGTTCTAGACTTTATACCTCACAATACCCTGAGAACATATAATGGCACGGAGTGCTTCTTTGAGCCCATCTCAAAGGTATTCTCTAAGATTGTGAGAGGCACTTCACTTACAGGTTAGGCCAGCTGTTAACAACCCCATTTTACATTGCAGACTTGTTTCCCTTTTCTTTTTCTTATGCCCATAAACGTACAGGGGAATGGGACAGCCTCTTCATAGTACTGATTCCTGCCCAATGGATCATACTGAGGACAAATTACGGTGCAGCTGAAATACCCTTTGGGGGGTGGGTCTGGTGGTAAACCATATAGCCTGAGTGTTCTAGACTGTACACCTCACAGTAACATAAAATGGCACGGGTGTCTCCTTGAGCCCATCTTGAAGGCATCCTCGAAGAATGTGAGAGACACTTCACTTACACACTAGGCCAGCTGTTAACCAACGGGAACCCCATGTATCATTACTATACTCATAAATGTGCGGGGGTATGTGACGACCTCTTTATAGCACTGATACCTATCCAATAGACCATACTAAGGACATTAATGTTGCAGCTGAAACACCATCTGGAGTATGGGTCTGGTGGTAAATCACATAACCTAAGAACTATATAACTGATTTTTCTTGTTCCCTTTTTTTTCTTTTTTTTTCTGTTTCCCTGATGATAATGCCAGTGACACATTTCAAATTCACTTTATCTCTGCTTAATTATGCATGTTTTTGGGAGGAGCATACTCCATGCTCAGCCACAGTTTTGGGAAAAAGCCCGCCAAGTTGGGTGGTCGGGCAAGGTGGGTCAGGGAAAGTTCAAATGTATTGAAATGTTATGAAATGTTGAACTTATTGTTTTTTTTCTCCTCCTCATTATACTTTACTCATCCCCCACTCCCTTCCCCACAAGGCCGAGGGAACCATTATGGAGCACACCCCATGACTCATGGGACAATGAAAGACATCAAATGAAAGGGGCAAGTGTTGACAAGGATATGCATGTTTGTAGGAGGTATGTGCTAATCCGCGGGAAATACTATTAATCAAAAGCACTCATAGCCCACTTTAAGATTATTTCCTGGAATACCAGGGGGTTAAATTCCAAAATTAAATGGGGTCTAGTGTTTCAGTACCTTAAAAAACTGTCTCCAGATCTGGTACTATTACAAGAGACACACCTTATGGGCAGCAGAGTCCTGGCACCGACAAAAGCATGGGTGCCAGGGTACTTCATGCCTCTTACTCCACATACTCCCGTGGAATGGCCATAATCATTGGTAAATCTGTTAACATATTGATTCAACACATTTGTACTGACCCACAGGGTAGATATGTACTAATGAGATGCCTATGGGGAACCAAACCCTATATTATTGCCAATGTTTACCTTCCTCCACCAGCTAACATAGAGGTTCTCTCACTAATACTGACTAAAATTAGCAACTGGGACCCGGCGCACTGATATTAATGGGCGACTTAAACATTGTCCTATCCCACTCACTGGACAGGCATTCCTCAACAGATAGGACCACTAGCCCACTAAACAACTGGTGTGACACGTATAATCTTATAGACCCATGGAGACATAGATTCCCAACCCAAAGAGTATAAGAGACAATATTACCTTCACCTACTTGACAAAACATAAAAAAAGTTTTTGTATACTAATCACCTCCTGTTTGAGAAAGGTAACAAGGGGGGCAAGTTACTGGCCCCAGTTTGTACCTCTTCTTCCGCTTTGCCCCTAGTTCTGACCCTCGTTTCGGGATGCTGCGCTCTTCTGCTTTATGCGCACATGCTTGTCTGTGCGTGTGCACGAATGCCTGTGATTGCGCTTGCATCAGGAAGGGGAGATGTAGTCAGCCGGGTTGCCTTGGGTGCCCGGCCAACTTGGCCCGGCACTGGCTACACCCATCTTTTAGGGAGGCACTAATAGTTCTGTTACCCTAAAAAGGTGGGCACCCACTGGACTGTGCGGCATATAGACCCATTTCACTCCTCTGTAACGATATTAAGATCCTGGGGAAGGTTCTGGCAAACTGTCTCACCAAAGTAATCTCCTCTGTAGTACACCCAGACCAGTCTGGCTTTATGCCTGGGTGGGCAACCGATATTAATATATACGAAGATTATACACCAATATTGAACTAGCCCGAATGGGTGGTTATACAGGGGTGATAGTCTCTCTTGATATAAAGAAAGCGTTTGATTCAGTTGAGTGGAGCTTTCTGTGGGGAGTGCTGAAAGCTATGGGGTTTGGTCCCAAATCCATGAACTGGATCCAACTGCTACATGCTAAACCAACAGCTAGAATACGCACCAATAAGATGATCTCTGACCCATTTGATTTAGGCAGAAGTACTAGACAGGGCTGTCCACTCTCACCATACCTTTTTGCACTGGCTATAGAACCCCTGGCAACCTTGATACGTGCAAACCCAAACATTGTGGGTTTGCGCTTTGGTGGGGTGGAGGAGCGTATATCCCTGTATGCTGATGATGCCTTGGTGTACTTAGCAGATGCTGGGCAGTCACTTAGGGCCCTCGTTAGGATAGTTGACCAATTTGGAGAATTTTCAAGCCTACAGGTTAACTGGCAGAAATCTACTTATATGACTATAAATGGATGCCACTCTCCCTCACAATCCCTTCTCACAGAATTAAAATGTGTAGAGACATTTAAATACTTTGGAATATGGGTCTTGCCAGATCTGAACAAATTTAAAGGAACTAAATGTTGACCCAGCAGTTCAGCAACTTGCCACAAACCTAACAAATAGTTGACTCCAACTAAATTTATTAGGGCCAATCAATCTCTTAAAAATGGTGGTACTCCCTAAGTTGCTGTATCTATTCCACAACTCCCCAGTGCCCCTTCCTCTTAATTTATTTACTAAACTTGTTTCTCATATATGCACATTTATGTTTGGCAACAAACAGGCCTGTATAAGTCTCAAAACCTTAACTGCCCCTAAAACACTTGGAGGGTTGGCCTGTCCACACCTTCACCTCTATTATTTGGCAGCTCAACTAGTATATGTAGCATGGAGCCTAAACCCATCAGCCGAGAATGCCGCCTTCCCTATCTGTGCAGAAGCGGCAGGGTCCACCGAAGCACTCACTATCAATATCAATATCATACTCTGAGGAACCACCCTCTGGGGCTTCCCCCCCTCAACTCTTAAGATGCTTCCTTTGATTTGGGAAGCAGCCCTTAGGTATAACAAAACATGGTCAAATGATGTCTCACCATTTACACCTCTGTGGTGCAATCCTAAACTAAAAGATTTTCTGACGATACCAGACCCAGCGCTTTGGGCAAGATATAATATTAAATATATTGGCCAGACTTCTGGGGGGCGGGCCCAAGAGATGGCCGCATTTTAACTGAGCTCCGCTCTGCTGAAGGAGAGAAAGGCAGAATTTCCAGCCAATATACATTGTATAGCTGCAAGACGACAGGCAGAGAAAGGAGAACCGAAGGGGAAAAGAGAAACGACAACTTCAGCTACCCCTCGGCTTGCAATCCTCGGAAGTCCCTGCAGTAAAATCTCCGCGTGGACCCGGATCGGCACCGCATACAAAATACAGCCTGACGATAACCGGCAGCTGGCCTGAGAAGGACAATATACGCACTTACCAGCATAACAGTAAGTCCGATCACGGGAGGGCGACGGCAGGGGATAGCGACAAGCTCCCTAAATAAGTTACATAACAGAGGCCCAGTTGTGCAACACCACGAGGCGCACATGGAAGGAGACACTACCAGGCCGATCACTGCAGTGTAGCACACAGGCAAGACAACGTGGAAGCAAAGTTAGACAGCTTCTCCACAACCTGACATATTTAAAAACCGACCTGAACCTGGTGGAAATATACGTTATAGACATCCCTGTAGTAAAATCTCCGCGTGGACCCGGATCGGCACCGCATACACAATACAGCCAAACGATAATCGGCAGCTGGCCTGAGAAGGACAATATACGCATTAACCAGCATAACAGTAAAGCCGATCACGGGAGAGCGACGGCAGGGGATAGCGACAAGCTCCCTAAACAAGTTACATAACAGAGGCCTAGTTGCGCAACACCACGAGGCGCACACGGAAGGAGACACTACCAGGTCGATCGCTGCAGTGTAGCACACAGGCAAGACAACGAGGAAGCAAAGTCAGACAGCTTCTTCACAACCTGACATATTGTAAATACCGACTTGACCCTGGTGGATATATACATTATAGACATATATACAACAAAATTCACCAATACAAAAGCTCAGATAGAAGTCGGAAAAACCCACAGCTAAACCAAGACTCAAAAGACACTAAATACAACAAAAAGGTGGGTCTCATCAAAGAAATTACTAAATCTCCTAGAACTACAATGACTGTACATATCTACAAACCAAGAAACATGTGATCACCCACCATACCACACACCCGTGGGGACATCATAAAACAATATGGATCCCTTGAAGGCCCTATCAGGGTGAGCCCTACTCCCAAACACAATACCAATCTTAAGGAAAGAGAAAGAGCAAAATCTGGCTGAAAATATACCATTCCCTCCTAACACCCACTTGACCATATTGGAGATGGAAAAATATTTGGGACATAATACAACCAAGCCACAGAGAACAAACAGATCCAAACCAAAGGAAACAAAAAAAACTACAGAACAACAACAAATGGAAACAGATCCCGATCAACAACAACACGCGCAGGGTGGACATCAACATGGAGGACATCATCCAGATTCTTGGGCCTTTACTAGATCAAAAACTGGCTCCAATTAAAGAATCCATATCAGAGGCTCTACAACAGCTAATAAACCACTCACAGCTTCTACCAGAAGCAGAGGACCGCATATCATCCTTAGAAGATGACTTAGAAAAAGCGCAGAATATCATTGACATGCAACAGAAAGAAATTACAATTTTAGCTGATAAAATGGAAGATCTAGAAAACCGCAGCAGACGAAACAATCTGAGCCTCATCGGGATCCCAGAATCAATCAAGGGCAGGGAGCTGGAGGATCTCCTAATGGTATGGTTACCACAAGCTCTCCAACTACCTCATTCCCCGCCACCTTTCCAGATTGAAAGATTTCACAGGATAGGGCCACCTTTAAAGGACTCTATAAGCCGACCAAGACAAGTGATTTTTCGGATCCTAAACTTTGCTGACAAAAACAAAATATTGGAAGCATACAGGAAAACAAAGATACTACAATACGAGGGCCAGAAACTTGCTTTATTTCAGGACTATTCAGCTTCAGTTTCTGCCAAAAGAAGAGAATTCTCACCAATATGCAAGTCCCTATTCACAGACGGATACAAATTCTCTCTACTCTATCCGGCAAAACTGAAAATCCTGAACAAGGCAGACGGTAAACCACATTTCTTCGAAGATCCAGACAAAGCAATGGAATTTATCAAAACTCACAAAGACACTTAAATTGAATTATCCTGGACTACAATTTAAAGGACATCATTCCAAGAGGTCACTCCAAGGGGAACATAAAACCTCTTGACCATGGATAACCTCACAACAATCCCCTAAAACTATCATATGAATAATCCCCAGAAGAACCATACCAGAGACTTACTCATTACAGACTGAGAAGTTCCATAGGGGTTAATTTCATACTTACCGCACAAGGAAGGGGAAAAGTATATAAACAAAATCAAATGATGGTTCAATACTAGAATGAAAAATATATTTACATGCTTGTTCGACCTAGGGGCACCTATCTGTATCGCAGCAGCCAGTTTAAAATTAACAAACACTGTTTTTGGCAAATCAGTAATCCCTCAAAAAAAAAACAAAAAAAAACAGGTATTATAATATCAGAAATTGGAAAAACTGGCTCTATGTGATATAAAGATGGGAGCTTCAGATTGAACTCACTAAGTTACAAATCCTATACAAAGGTAAAAGTCACATGGATCCACGGGTGTGGAAAAACTAGTGACAGCGAAAAATGCTGCCACAAAACCTAAAATTACATAATCTGTTTAATTTCTATGTTTGTTACATTTTTAATGTGTTACATAATGTTTTATTAAGGTACTCGGAGAAACAAAATGGTACAGGGAAAATATACCTAACTAGAACCTCTAACAACCCCGGATCATGGCTAGCATGCTGGGACAGCCAGACCGGGCTTTCTATTAAATCCTTACATACTTTTTCAAAGAAGGGGATAGGATAGACCGAAATGGCTAGCATAACGGAGAACAATGATGATATTTCAGGAAATTTCATCAACAATATAAAGATTATCTCATGGAATGTAGGGGGTCTAAATACACCGATTAAAAGACGAAAAGTTCTAGACTATCTCAAACGTGAAAAAGTACAGATAGCCCTACTACAGGAAACTCATTGGCGTAAACAGGAAACAATATCAATGCGAGATAGATGGATAGATTCTATAACAGCTGCAACCTATACAACAACATCTAGAGGAGTAGCAATAATCATAAATAAATCTCTAAAGAGTAAGACTGGAAAAATATATAAAGATAAAATGGGAAGATA
>CM044443.1:54055530-54067286 GCA_024363595.1 Xenopus borealis
AAATGGGTATGCATATCTTTCTACTCCAAAACACCAAGCCGCAAACCTTTCCTAAATTTGATATTTTGGTGACATTTCCAAAAATCAAATCAAAATTTCCATACTACAGCATCGTATTTCCACACATACTTTTAGGTATCAGAATAGATCACCCCAAATATGAAATCCTGGAGTCCTCTGAACAGTTTTATGCCTAATATGTATAGGTGTACTCAAGCATGTGGCATATAAAAGCTCCAAAACAAAGACCCCCATATGGTCTGTCATTTCAAGTACTGCTAAATCATCAGAATTACATCATTCTTAGGGGGGCAACGTTAGAAAAAAATTAATTCACCCACAAAAACAATACATTTTCGGAAAGTACACATCCCCCCAAATCCAAAATGGGTATGCATGTCTTTCTACTCAAAAGCATCAATCCGCAAACCTTTCCTACATTTGGTAATTTGGTGACATTTCCAAAAATCAACTCAAAATCTCCTACCTGCAGCATCGTATTTCCACACATACTTTTAGGTATCAAGATAGATCACCACAAATATGAAAGCCTGGAGTCCTCTGTACAGTTTGATACCTAATGTATAGGTGTACCCAAGCATGTGTCATATAAAAGCCCCAAAACGAAGATCCCTATATGGTGAGTCATTTCATGTACTGCAAAATCAACAGATATACATCATTTTGAGGGGGGCAAAATTTGAAAAAAATAACTTCACCCCAAAAACCATACATTTTCGGAAAGTGCACATCTCCCAAATCCAAAATGGGTATGCATGTCTTTCTATTCCAAAACACCAAGTTGCCAACCTTTACTAAATTTGGTATTTTGGTGACATTTGTAAAAATCACCTCAAAATTGGCTACCTGCAGCATTGTATTTCCACACATATTTTTAGGTGTCAGGATAGATCACCCCAAATATGAAATCCTGGAGTCCTCCAAACAGTTTTATGCCTAATATGTATGTGTATCCAAGCACGTGGCATATAAAAGCTCCAAAACGAAGACCCCCATATGGTCTGTCATTTTAAGTACTGCAAAATCAACAGAATTACATCATTCTGAGGGGGGCAACGTTAGAAAGAAATTAATTCACCAACAAAAACCATATATTTTCCGAAAGTACACATCCCCCCAAATCAAAAATGGGTATGCATGTCTTTCTACTCAAAAGTACCAAGCTGCAAACCTTTCCTAAATTTGGTAATTTGGTGACATTTCTAAAAATCACCTCAAAATCTCCTACCTGCAGCATCGTATTTCCACACATGCTTTTAGGTATCAAGATAGATCACCCCAAATATGAAAGCCTGGAGTCCTCTGAACAGTTTGATGCCTAATATGTATAGGTGTACCCAAGCATGTGGCACATAAAAACCCCAAAATGAAGACTCCCATATGGTCTGTCATTTCAGGTACTGAAAAATGAACAGATTTACATCATTTTGAGGGGTGCAAAGTTAGAAAAAATAAGTTCACCCATAAAAACCATACATTTCTGAAAGTACGCATTCCCTCGAATCCAAAATGGTTAAGCATGTCTTTCTACTCCAATGCACCAAGCCGCAAACCCCAAATATGAGAGCCTGGGGTCCTCTGTTCAAACAGTCCTGTGCTCAAACAGTTTGATGCCTAATATGTATAGTTGTACCTAAGCACGTGGCATATAAAAGCCCCAATTGGCCATATTTAAGTCACCTAATTTTTTTACATACAATTGTAAAACAGCCTAAATATTGATACCAAGGGTCTACGGAACAGTTTGATGTCCAGTATGCATAGATATACTAAAGCAGTTGGCATGTGCGGTCCCCAAATAAAAATAATGCATATGAATTTTCGCCTTTTGTGACAGACTGAGCATTGTCTGCGAAAAGACAATATAGATAAAGATGTCTTTCTATACCAAACTACGAAACTGCAAAGTTTTTCTAAACATAGAGATTTTTACATAATTTCTGAAAATAGCCTAAAAATGTTGCTGTTGGCCGCATTTATCTCATACAACGTTTTATGTACAATGAAAAATCACCATAAATATGGACATCGGAGGTCTACTGAATAGTTTGATGTCCAATATGCATAGAATTAACAAAGTATGTGGTATGTACAGATCCCAAATGAAAAACATACATTTGAATTTTCAAGCTAACCAACTCAGATGTTGAAAACAGTACCCCGACTGTGCGTTATGTGCCGTAAGACCCCCAAACTATAAAAAGACTGTCAGATAACGATACATTTTTGGAAAGCATATATTCTGATGGATCAAACTGAGTAAAATATACATTTCTATACCAAAGCATCAAACAGCAAAACTATACTATATATAAATAAGGAACAATAATGCAGGGACAAAATTGCAATAAACCCACAAAAATTGCGTAAATCAATGAAATAACAAAGTAACTGACCGACATCATAATTAGTGGCCCAAATCAATCATCCAATAGTCACACTGTTGAAATAACAAGTTTTTTGGCAATGATAACAATACAATTAATAAGTAAAAAAAACAGCTGTTTGTGAGTTTTTGTGTATACATGTTTGTGCACTAATAAAAGTTGTCTGAGTGTGCAAATAAGTGTAAATAAGTGTACAAAAGGGACCAAGTGTGCTAAAATAAAAAAATAAAAAATACCAATCTTTACTACAATGTGTGTGTAAGTGTAAAACATTTACTGTAAGTGACTGTAAGTGCAGGTAAGTGTGTAAAAAAAAGTGCACTCACTTTATTTTGTTGCAGGAGATCGCCGAAGCACACGGAGAGTCAGTATGCAGAGTCTCAGCGCAGCAGGAAGTGCGTGGGTGGCTCTGCAACAAAGGAGGAGGTAAGTAAAGAAGCAGAAGCTCCATGCCCCTAGCAATTTTGCCTATGGGGCTGTCCTCCTTACCCACTCCTGCCAAAGAACGTACATAGTAGGTCATATGTCATATGTGCTTGGCGTTTAAAGGGTTAAATTTCCCCTGCCTAAATGACCCATTTTGTTTGCACACAGTACTCAGGAGTGGCTGCACATGATCAGTCATCAGACATCATATAGACAATCATATACAAAATGTATAAGTGACTCTGAGAGTTTGTCAGACATCATTGAAGGCATATTAGGCCTATTATAATGATGGCAGAGTTAGGCTGCAAGATAATAAGTGTGACAAACTGTCTGGTAGTGGATGAAATTATTCTGTGTTAGTTCAAGTAAAGCAGTCGGACAAGCACAATACATTTATTATAACATGGCAGGTAGGTGTAGATGCTTCATGTTTCCTCTCAGCTTAGACAGAGGGAAACAGAAACAGGAATATGAATCATAAGACAATGACAAAACAGCAGGAATGCCCTTAACGAAAATTTCCACACAAGCAGGTTACTACAATAAGAATAGTCATACCACCTAAAACAATAATATTTTTGTTTTGCATACTTCTTTTTCTCTAGAATCATTATCAGTGCAGCATTATATGTCTCATTCATTTGTAAGAACTTCCAATTAGGAACATGTATTGTTTAACAGTAGCCCATTTAGGAAATGTTTGTTCATGTTTATCACTATGTAGCAGAGGGGACATTAGAGTGCTCCCTCTATAGCAGGCCAGATAGTATACTATGACCTTAGGAATGATGCAGCCATGTGGAACAGAGCTAGCAACTTTTCATCTTGTTTGTTATATGGCAATAAGCTTTGTTCTTATTGGTTCAGTAAAGTGACTGACAGTATTGCTTTACAGAATGGTTATTTTATCTGTTTTGTGAAACAAAACTTTCATTTTTTTGAAAGAATGAATCCTATAACATCTTGCTTCTCAGATATTTGCTTTCTGCCACAAATATCTATTTTGTCATTCACTTTACACTTATATATTCTGTTCATGTTTTTTTTTACATAATTCATTCTGTAAGTAACTTTGCACATAAGTGTGTCTGTTACATGCAGGTAATATATTTGTGAGACCAACTGATTGTTAAAATGTACAGAATGGAGTTTTCATGGTCCATAATTTTATACTTTTAAGCACTCCTGGTTTAAAATTTAAATACTGATGCACACGGCAGTACATCTTCTAATTGTCTATTGCAATTACTATAATATTAATATAATTTTGTTCTGGGCTATCAGATTTAGCACAAATATTACTCATATATTTTTTTAAAATTTTATTGAAAAGTATTTAGAATTTTAAATGCATAGTAGAACATAGCAGATCTTTTGTTTACCAGCAATGTAAGGCAGCAAAAACAAGCACATATATTTTAAAATGCTCAGTTCCATATATGAGGAGCCATATCCAGTTATATCATTATTAACATATCAGATATTTTTCTGACCCAACAAGTTTATTTTTTTTTAGTTGTAATATTGATGGGCCATTTTGCCTGGTCATGTGCTTTCATAAAGAGCCAGCAATTTTGGATGGAACTGCTTTCTGACAGGCTATTGTTTCTCCTAATAAATGTAACTGAAGGAGTCGCAATGGGAGCTGGATTTTTACTATTGTGCGCTGTTCTTAGATCTACCAGGCCAGGGAGCTGTTATCTTGTGTTAGGGAGCTACTATCTGGTTACCTTCTCCTTGTTCTGTTGTTAGGCTAATGGGGGGAAGGGAGTGGGGTGGTATTCAAATTTGCAGTACAGCAGTAAAGATTGACTGTGTTATGATTGTTATTCCAAACAATCCCCAAGGTCCAGTTCACTTTTCAATCTTTCACCTATAACAGCCATCTTTTACTTCAGTACTCACAATAGCACTAATGCAGAAGGACATGTCAGGCGTCCCTGCAATGGGTGTGATGGGCATCCCTGTCACACCCCTACTAGACCACCAAGGGGAGTTCTTACATTACCCCCTCTAGTGGGGGCCACTGGACTCATAGGTTTATCAGGAAACCTAGCATGAAAACTGCCATTTAAAGTGGACCCGTCACCCCAAAAAAAATTCACAATCATATTTTATCACATTAGTCAAGCAAAATGAACATTCATTACACTATATAAATTATTTTAATCTTGTTTTCTTCAGTCTGGGAATTCATAATTATAGCAAGCAGGCAGGAGCCATTTTGTGGACACTGTTATTAAGACAAGCCTTGCATCATCTCAGAATCTTGTTTATGCACCAGAATGGGGGACCCGATGTCTATCCCCATGTCCTGACTACACAATTAAATGGTTAAGAGAACGGGGGGAATGTGTTGGGAGCAGTGGCATCTAGGAAGTGCTGAATGGAAAGTGAAAGTAATTATCTGCCCCACCTCTATGCCTAAGGCATAGAGGAGTGGCAGACAATATTTGATTGACAGCTGAGATTTTTAAACAAGCTTAAAACAGCTATGAATGCTTTAATAAAAATTTGAAATTGAATTTCATGTTTAATTTGAAAAGGACTTTTATTTTTTTTATACAGATTTTTGTCTCTGGGTGACGGGTCCACTTTAAGGTTGTCCTCATGAACATCAGAAGCTAGGAAATTGCATTTCAATGCAGAATTCTGCTGGAGCAGCACTATTAACTGAGATCAATACAAGGCATCTTTCTTTTCTAAAAAAAAAAAAAAAAACCCCAGCACCTGCAGGAGAGAATGAAGGCCTAAGAGAGAAAGAAGAAATGTTCTGCCCTTAGGAGGAGAGGAACCTGGAGACAAGTCAATGGCACAGTCATATGGTCTGTGCGGGGGACAGGGTCTTGGCAGCCTTTCTTTGAAAGACATCAGAAAATGATGAATACACGGCAGGTAGCCCTTCTAAAGAGGTAGTGGCCAGCACATGAGGAATCTGGAAACATAAAGGCTCACGATCGGTACCCCAATGGAGAAGCTTCCCTACAATCCAATGTGGGAGTTGTGTTCCCATAAACAGGGGAGACCAAGAATCACTGTGGAATGAATGACATAAAAGGAGATCTCCTCATAATGATCCCCTACAGACATGAGAAACCTTTTAAACTGGGAAGACACCAACCCATTCCCCAAGGTACTCCCATCATTAAGCTACTAACTGAAGAGGTGGAACCAAGGATTTAATGGGTACACCATGTTTCCGAATAAAATTACAATCCAGAAAATTCCCAGCTGCCAAGAATCATGGAAGGCAGTACACTGGGTGCAGCCCTCATCCCAATTTAAGAAGACCAGGACCAAAATTTGCGAAGAAACAACTCGTTGGAGAGTAGAAATGGCATAACCTAAGCAAGACTCCCCAGACCTGCTTCGGTTCTGCCATTTCCCGGCCTCTAGGGACAGGTAATGTGAAAATGCCCAACAGTAAAGCTATAACCCATTAGCCAGCCTATGATCCCTCTCCTCAGATGACAGACGGGTAGAGCCCAATTGCATGTGCTCCTCAGAGGGTCATGGGTTAGGAGTCTGGTTGGGGAAAGTACAATAGGAGGCAACTAAGGACAATTCCTCTTGGCATCTCTCCCTATGCCTTCTGTCTATCTGGATGGACAGATGCATAAGGGAGTACTGGGTAGGAAAATTGACAAGACTATCTTTGATAGCTTTGGCCAACCCTAATTTGAACTGACTTCTTAAAGCTGTGTCATTCCAGTCCGTCTCTACTGCCCAAAGATGGCACTCTGTACAATAATCCTCGACCCGTCGTTTCCCTTGCCTGAGGTTACGTATGGCTGCATCAGCAGAGGCAGTGCATTCGGGATCATCATAGATAATGGACATTGCCTTGAAGAAGACTTCTTACTAGTTATGGGCAAAAAATTTGCCATAGTCAAATTTGCAGTGAATTTGCACGTCAACGCTGTTTGAAGCTGAAGGCTCGCGCATCCGAAAAATGATGCGTGACAAACGGAACTTCAGCAACAGCAGCCAATCAGATGTGAGCTCTCCCACTGTCTATATAAGGAGGTGCAGAGGCGTCCATTAATCTTTGGTAGGTTAGAGAGAGCATGTTTGAGAGAGAGATTTGTGTCAGCTAGTGGAGTTAGTTTAGTGAGCTTTTTTTCTGAGTCAGTGCAAGTGGAGGTTGTGGATTTCAGTTTACTATTTTCCCTCTTCTGCTTGCCTCACCACCCAATAGCCCTTGTTAGTGCTACATGTCTTTTTCTGTCTGTGCTTGTGTGTGTGTGTATCCCTTGTGGGTACACACTTGCAGGGCAGCCATCAGGGGGGGAAAGAGGCGACAAGTGTCCAAGGCCCAGGCTTGAAGGGGGGGCCCGGTGAGGCATCCACATAGGGTTGCCAACTTTTCTTGAAAAAAATACCGGCCTTTCTATATATTTATCTTTTTTTCCTAGTAATAAAATTGGGATCAGCCATCAAAAATACCGGCCAGGCCGGTAAAATACCGGCCAGGTGGCAACTCTACATCCACAACAAATTTTTGTCATGGGGGGAGAACAGACGCTATGCAGACTCGCCTCTACTCACTGATCCAAGAGGCTGCAGTTTGACAACTCTGTCCGTGCTGCGTTCCAATCTCCACCCTTGCTGGGTCCACCCTCCTTAGCCCTCAGCCCCTCCCTCCTTAGCCCTTCCCCACTTAATCCCCCTCCGTGCTCTGTGTTCAGCGTGTGAGCTAGGGAGCCAAGAGGGGAGGGGCTGAGTGCTAAGGAGGGAGGACTCAGCGAGGGGGGAGATTGGAACGCAGCTAGGGTTTCCACCTGGCCGGTTTTTTACCGGCCTGACCAGTATTTTTCATGGCTGATCCCAATGTTATTAATATAGATTAATATATAGGAAGGCCGGTATTTTTTTAAAGAAAAGGTGGCAACCCTAAACGCAGCACGGATGGATTGACACTGTTGTCCAGGGCCCCCCTCGGGCCCCTCTTCCTTACTCTCTCTGAAGGCACATCCAGGGGGTGCAAGTGCCCCCCCTTGCTCCTATGTGCATAGTCGGATTGGGGAACACAGGGCCCACCAGGACTGCTGTCCCATGCCCCTCTTGGCCCCCTAATGTGGCGCCCACACAGAGCAGCACAGCTGCAAACTTTTTTTTATTTTTAAATAAGAGAGCGGACGTCCTTCCCAGTGGGGGCCCATAAAAGTCGGGGCCCACCAGGTATTTTCTCGGTGTCCCGCTGGGCCAGTCCGACATTGCCCCCGCCGGCCATCCAGGGCTCCTGCTTAGCCTCCCTTCTTCCCCACCTTCTCACCTATTGCAGCACCCAGGGTCAGACTGGGGGGCCCAAGGCCCATATTTTTTTCAAATATTCTCTGGGGACCCAAATTTTTTTAACTTGTAAGGGGGGCCCAATGTTTTTTTTTTCAAAAACTTTTATGGGGGCCCTGTCGCCATTTTTTTTTAACTTATAGAGGGGCCCTGGTGACCAATTATTTATTTTAAATTGTAGGGGGGCCCTGACCACCAATTCTTTAAAAAAAAACAGGGGGGGGGCTGGTTCCACAGCTTTTTATTTAATTTATATATTTATTTAACTTTATAACCTGTGTGTGTGGGGGGCTACCTTTTTTAGTGCTAATGTCTGTGTGGTGGAGTGGGCAGGATTTGGGTTAGGCGGGGCCCGAGGGGCCCCGTGATTTCTAATGGCGGTCCTGCACACTTGTGCTGAGGGGATTTAGTTGAGGGTTTTATTTTTTTCTCCTTTCCTTCCCCCAAATATCCAACCCCCCCCTTATTTATTTTTTTTAGTTTAGTTGTGCCCAATATGACAGGCCGTGGGAGAGGGGTCTGGGTGGTGGTGGGAAGAAGGGTGGGATAGGGAGGGGAGGTAGAGGATGCTGGCCATGGGCATCCAACCCCACAACAGCCCAGCTCACGTACTATGCCGAGTCTGGGCACTGTAGTGCAGCACCAGCTGCAACCACAGCATCAACAACAGCAGCAGCAGCTAGTGCTGAAGCAGCAGCTCTTGGTCGCTGTGTGGCAACCGGCACACGTAGGACTGTGCCAGATTTTTTTGCCACTGCTTCATGACCCATAAACTTGCAGCAGGCAGAGGCGGTCTGCAGCAGACACCAGTGAGCGGCAGGAGGTGAGATCACCTGCTAGCTCTGAGCTGGGGGACACTCCATCCCTCCTATTATTTGATCCTGAGGTGGACTTGGGCCCAGACACCCAGGATTTTTTTGGTGATCAGGCAGGAATGGGGGGCCATTCCTATGCAACATGTCCTCAACCTTGTGGTGCAGCACTTCCTCAAGAGCTACCAAGGGTTGGGTGACATGCTGGAGAAGGTACGTAGGGTATGTGGCCATTTTTGCAGGTGGAATGGATGCAGCGGCAGCATAATCTGCCACCTCACCAGCAAATCTGTGACCTGGCAAAGTGCTGGCATTCCACCCTGCACATGTTGGAGCGCCTCGTAGCGCAGCATTGGGCGGTCAGTAATTACCTGCTGGAGCACAGTGCCAGGGTTACTCAAGGGGCAGATTTAGGGTACTTCAGTGCAGAGCAGTGGCAGCAGATGAGGCAGCTCTTCAGAGTACTTGCCCCCTTTGAGCTGGCCACATGCTTTGTGTTCATGGTGTTCCTCGTCAAGCACACATTGGATGGCCTGCTAGAGTAGGGTGACGTGCCTGAGGAGGAGGAGAGTAGGCCCCAGAGGCAGGCAGAAGTGGCTGGAAAGTCGGGTGAGGAGGAGATGGTGCCTGCTGAGGAGGATGAGGGAGAGAAGGACTGGGTGCCTGCACAGCATGGGGAGCAGGGCACACACCACCCAACCACCCCAGCTATTGTCTGCAGCTGGGAGGGTACAGAGCAGGGGCAGGTCAAGCCAGATAACCTGCTGCATCTGGATGGCAGTCAAGAAGAGGTTGGTCGGGACACCTCTTTTACATGGCTTTCCATATGCAGACTTGCCTCCGGAGCATTTCCGGAACTGTTCCGTCAAAGACCGGGATGATTATTTGGTGGCCACTTTGCTTGACCCACGGTAGAAAGGAAAGTTGTACCCAGCCAGAGAGAGAGGAGAGTGGGTCAATTGAGGAGGGCTCTGTGCTCAAAACTAGTGGAGGCCTTCCCCCAGTCTGACACGTCTCAGGCCTCCACGACTCCACACACCCATCAGAGATGGGTGCCTAGCAGCAGCAGCAGCAAAGGCAGAGATCTCATGGGTGTATGGAAGTGCTTTTTCGAGTCTCAACAGGCAGCAGCAGGCCTAGTTAGTACCAAAAGCCACCACCACCAGCTACTGGAGCATATGATGGCTGACTACATGGCACCAGTGGCAAGAACTGGCACAGTATGCTCTGGAGGTGCTGGCTTGCCCCCCTGCCAGTGTCCTGTCAGAGTGTGTCTTCAGTCTTTTTGTAGTTGAGGTCTAACATTGCTTCCAAAAATGTTACTTCTAATATTGCCACTTAGTCAGCTAATTTCTTATGGTTGAGGCCTAACATGGCTTCTAAAAATTTTGCTTCTAATTTCTTCTATTTGAGGTCTGAATCATTTAATTCTTTTCTTCTAATATAATTATTAATTCAAAAACTGCTGATGTTGCTACTACTGCCTCATCATTTGGAAAATGTCTTCTATTTGAGGCCTGCCTCATTTAATTCTTCTGGTCCTAATATAGTTGTTTCCAATTCTACTGCTGCTGCTGTTGATACTACTGCCTCATTATTTGGAAAATGTCTTCTATTGGAGGCCTGCCTCATTTCATTCTTCTGTTCTAATATAGTTGTTTCCAACACTACCACATGCTGCTACTGCTGCTACTACTGCCTCATCATTTGGCAAATGTGTTTCATTTGAGGCCTGCCTCATGTAATTCTTCTGGTTCTAATATAGTTTATTCCAATGCTGCTGCTTGGTTGGCAAATGTAGTCACACTGTTATTACCCAAAGTCCTGCCTCTAAATTAGATGTCTGCAAGTACACAAATTAAATGAGGTCTCTAAAACGACTGCTGCCAATTCATTGATTTCTGTGCTGTGGCATCGAAATCCATCCCTGTTGCGTCGAGATTCGGCACTGTGCGCCAAACTCAACACACATGCATGCACATGCGTGCATATTTCCAGTCAGCTAAAAGGCTAAGACCAGGATGATAGACCTTATGGGAAGTAATGTTTATGCATTTTCTGTTACATTTTTCCTTCATACCAAAAATACATGGTTTGTTACTTTCCTTCCACCACTCAAAGATGGCAGGGGATATTACATTTTATATTGTATAATTGCACATTACAAATGTATACGATAAACAAAGGAACATTATATTAAATTTATGACTTGGTGACTGGGTGTGTTCACTTCAGATTGATGTTTTTTACATTTGTTTTTAATAGAGCTAATTGATTATTAATAGGTCAGTAAAATGAACATGTTTTCATAAATTTTTGATGGTGAAAGAAAATTAATACTCAATATGATTGTGTTATGAAAATATTATTTTACTGATGTCAGGATTTTCTCTTGAATCAATGCTTTTTATAAAGTTCAAATAATTTGTTTTGCATTTGTTAGACCCTGTTTTCATCCAAGATCTAAGAGTGAGTAGTCTAGCAGTAATAGTAGTTATTTAAACAAATGTATATCAATTAGAACAGTTCCAGCAGTTTCCGTTGAAAATAGTTATGTAGTAATTTTGGGTTGGAAAAAGTCAAAAGTGAAAGGTCCATCAAGTTCAATGTGGGTATTGTCTTGTGATAACATAAGTATGTTTTAAAGTGATGTGGTTTAAAAATAGGAGTGGTCAACAATGGCTTCCACCACATAGGGCAGAAAAATTCTGGCCCTCTGTATCACAGCAGCTGGTCAGCACTGGTGTTGTAGCCTAGGTCAGTGCTGTCCAACTTCTGTGGTACAGAGGTAGGGATGGCGCAAACTGTTCGCCGG
>CM044443.1:54111336-54130333 GCA_024363595.1 Xenopus borealis
AGATGGATGTGTAAGTCTAGAATGAGGTAGCAAAAGAAACCTTTATATACTTGAATTTTTTTTTCTCTTATATACTTGAACGTTTTGCTTACAATAAAGACTAATCATATCTTAGTTTGGATCAAGTACAAAGTACTGTTTCATTATTAAAGAGAAAAAGGCAATCATTTTTAAAAATTTGGATTATATGGATAAAATGAAGTCTATGAAAGATGGCCTTTCTGTAATTTGATACTTAGAAAAACGGTCCGCACACACTAATATTGCAGTCGGGGAGTGTACCCCTTTTATTCATGCCACCAAAATTCAACGTTTCGGGGGTGTGTGCGGACCGTTTTTCTAAGTATCCAGTTGTTGAGGGGCCCGGCCGGGTCAACGGAGGACCAGCACCACTCAGGCAGAGCAGTGGAAGGAGGTGTGCGGTGAAAGATAACACAACTTTCTGTAATTTGCACATAATGGTTTTCCAGATAACGGATCCCATACCTGTAGTAAGTGTATACTTTAAGCAAAAAATATACACATTTCTTTTTAGAATAGAGGTTTATGGTCTGTAACATCATATGTTGCTCCCCATTCGTGTGGGTTTTCACTATTAATAATTTATTATACCACAGTTTGTACAGGGAGTAGGTGCAGACAGTAAAGGCACCTTTATTTTTAGGTGTCCTCCCAGCACTGTCTAAGTTAACAGCTGAAAAGATTATTGGAAAGAGAGATTTTTGTACTCACCATTAAATCTTTTTCTCTTGTCCTAGATTGGGGGATACAGGCACCATGGGGATGAAGATCCTGCAGACAGAGACTGGACACTAACTTGTTAATTGTGACTCCTCCTCCTGCTGTGGGCTTCATCCCCCTGCCTCCTCCTACCATCCTCAGTTTCAACTGAAGAAGGAGCATAATAACCCACAAACAGAAAGAGGAGTCCCTCAACCCCCTATAAACAACCCTCGCCAGGAGTAACTATATACATAATAAACAGTGTCAGCCAGGGAGGAAAGGCCTGTGCCCCCCAATCTAGGACAAGAGAAAAAGATTTAACGGTGAGTACAAAAATCTCTCTTTCTCTTGCCTAATTGGGGGGCACAGGCACCATGGGGATGTCCCAAAGCAACCCCTGAGGGCGGGACACTGAAAACCCCTTAGTGCTCAGTAAGAACAGACTGTAGCACTTTCCTCCCGAAGCTGGCTGAGGCTGAGGCCTGCGTGTGTAGTCTGTAGAATCTCGTGAATGTATGAAGGGAGGCCCAGGTGGCCACTCTGCAGACCTGTTCCGCCATCGCCTGATGTTGAACAGCCCAAGACGTGCTGATTGAGCGAGTGGAGTGAGCTGTTACTCTAATCGGTGGAGTCTTTCCCTTCAGTCTGTATGCTCTGATGATCGTGGAGCGGATCCACTTTGATATGGTGGTCTTAGAAGCCTTGGTTCCCTTCTTAGGCCCGTTTGGGATAATAAAAAGCACGTCTGACCTTCTGATCTCCTTTGTGGCCTCTAAATATATCTTGAGTGCTCGAACTACGTCTAACTTGTTCAGTTTACATTCAGCTGGATTTTTTGGGTCTGGACACATGGATGGTACGACCAAATCTTGATTGAGGTGAAATTCTGATACAACCTTAGGTAAGAAGTCTGGTGTCGGTCTCAAGACTATCTTATCCTTGTGCATTGACATGAATGGTGACTTGCACAATAGTGCGGCTATCTCAGAGACTCTGCAAGCTGACGTAATAGCTAACAGGAAAACTGCCTTTTCTGTAAGTGTTGAGAGTGGAATGTTGTCTAGCGGTTCGTAAGGTTCATCCTGTAATGCCCTTAGAACTAAGTTAAGGTCCCAAGGCGGCACCGGGGATCTGTATGGAGAGATTATGTGTGTCGCTCCTTGGAGAAAAGTTCTGATATTGCTCCTTGAGGCTAGTCTTTTCTGAAGTAGGATAGAGAGAGCTGACACCTGTACCTTCAGAGAGCTAAAAGCCAAGCCCCTTGAGAGTCCCTCTTGAAGGAAGGAGAGTATCTCCTTCTCTGTTGCCCTCAGTGGGTCCGAACTTCTGCCTTCGCACCATGTGATGAACGACTTCCATACTCTGTAATATATTTTAGCTGAAACGGGCTTTCTTGCTCGTAGCATGGTGGGTATGGCCTCTACTGAGGCTCCAGTTCTTCTGAGGACTAGGATCTCAAGAGCCATGCCGTTTAAGCCCATTGATGAACACACGGGTGGGCGATCGGACCTTGTGTCAGAAGATCCTCCCTCTGTGGAAGATGAAAGGGGTCGTCCTTGGCCATTTCCACTACTTCTGCAAACCACAATCTTCTGGGCCAGTATGGGGCCACCAGAATGGCCTGCGTTCCCTCTCTTTTTATTTTCTTTATGACCTTTGGTAGTAGTGCCAGGGGAGGAAAAATGTAAATCATGGAGAACTTCCACGGTATGACCAGTGCGTCTACAGCAAGTGCCAGTGGATCTCGGCTCCTGGCCACAAACCCCTGGACCTTCCTGTTGTTTCTGGATGCCATTAGGTTGACTTGGTAATCCCCACTTCTGAACTATGAGCTGAAAGACCTCGGGGTGTAAACTCCACTCACCTTGGTCTAATGTTTCCCTGCTCAGATAGTCTGCTATCCAGTTGTTCACTCCTGGGATGTGTACCGCTGATATGGCCGGAACGTAAACTTCTGTCCACCTTAGGATGTATTCTGCTTCCCTTAGGGCTGCTGGGCTTCTGGTGCCCCTTTGGTGATTTTTATATGCCAATGCTGTTACATTGTCCGACTGTATTCGGACTGCCTTTCCTATGAGTAGTGGGGTGAATCTTTCGAGAGAGTATCGAATTGCTCTTAGCTCGAGTAGGTTGATGGATAGCGACCTTTCCTCTTGATTCCATAGTCCTTGAGCCGTTTTCTGTGCTAAGACACCACCCTACCCTTTAGACTGGCGTCTGTGGTGAGGACTGTCCATAGGTGGTTGGGAAAGGGCTTTCCTAGAGTAGTCCTCTGTGGAAGCGTCCACCATTCTAAGGATTTCTTCACTCTGTCTGGAAAGACTACCCACCGATCTAGGTCCTTTCGATCCCTCCTTTGATGCCTGAGGATCATCTGTTGAAGGGGTCTAGTGTGAAGTTGCGCATAAGGGATTGCTGGGAAGGCTGCCACCATCGTCCCTAGGGTTTGCATGGCTGTGCGTGAAGTGACCTTGTGGTTCGTAATGAGCGTGTGAATGCGTGTCTGAAGTGTGTTGGTCTTTTCTCTTGGAAGGAAGGATCTCCCCATCCTGGAATCTAATATCAGAACTAGGTATTCTGTGGTCTGAGTCGGAGCTAGTTGGGATTTGTTGTAGTTGATCATCCAGCCTGATCCTGTTAGGGTCTGTAGTACCAGGGAGGTATGTAACCTGGCTGTCTCTGCAGATGGGGCCTTGACGAGTAGATCGTCTAAGTATGGTATGACGGTTATCCCCCTGATACGTAGCTCCTCCAATGCTGCCACCATGACCTTGGTGAAGGCCCCGGGGGGCGGAAGACAGGCAGAAGGGAAGGGCGACGAACTGCCAATGCCTTCCGCTCACGTAAAATCTGAGGAATTTGTGATGGGATGGGTGTATGGGTATGTGGAGATATGCGTCCTTGACATCGATCACGGTCATGAACTCATTCTTTTCCATAGCCCTTAGTACCAACTGGATAGATTCCATCTTGAAGTGTCTGTGTCTGACGAAGGCATTGAGTGTCTTGAGGTCTAAGACTGGTCTTAGGGCGCCGTCCTTCTTGGGGCTGTGAAAAGATTGGAATAGTATCCCTTTCCTTTTTCGGCCTGGGGAACAGGTAGGATTGTACGTGCCGCCGCTAGGTCTTGAATGATGGATAGGAATCCTGCCCTGTCGGACTGCTTGGGATGTCGGGATACGAAAAATCTGTGAAAAATCAGAAGCCCCTGAGATATTACTTGCAGCACCCACTAATCTCTTATCTTGTCTTTCCACACCTCCCGAAAGGATCTGAGGCGGCCGCCTAACAAAATCTCTTCGGGGGTGGGCACTCCTTCATGCTGTGGTAGATTTGTCCTGTGAGGGCTTTGCGGTTGCCTTGGAGGATGACCAGCTGTGTCTTTGCTTCTGCTGAAAACGGGATCGGAAGTTAGAGTTGGGCCCCTCTGACTGAATCTTTGGCCTTTGGCCTTGACGAAAGGGGCGAAAAAATGGTCTCCTCTTGAAAGGAGTTCTCTTGGTTCTGGCTTGAGGGAGCAAGGAGCTCTTGCCGCCGTCGCCTGAGATATGATCTTGTCGAGTTCCGACCCAAAGAGTAGCTTTCCTTGGAAGGGGAGGCTGACAAGGAAGCGCTTGGAAGTCAAATCTGCTGACCATGTCTTTAGCCATAGAAAGCGGCGCTTTGCGATAGACTGAGCCGATGCTTGTGCGACCATCTTTGCAACGTCTAGAGATGCGTCACAGATGTAATTTGTGGCGTCCGCTATCTGAGATAGGAGATTATCTGTGGAGGGATCCTCAGAGCCTATGAGTTTTTTCTACTCAGATTTCCATGGCTTTCGCCACCCAGGCTATTGCGAATATTGGTCTGAAGGCGTTACCTGCTGCTGTGAAGGTGGCCTTGTTGAACCCCTCTAGGCGTTTGTCTATTGGATCTTTAAATGCTGCCGCGTCCGCCACCAGGATAGTAGTATTCCTGGACAGTCTGGAGACTGGAGGGTCAGTGCATTCTTGTGGAAAAGGGTATGTCTGAGCAAAACGTCTGGAAATTTGTACCCTGTGGTCAGGGGTTTTCCATTGTCACTTGATGATCTCCTCTAATTGGTTGTACGCTGGAAAGATGTATGAGCTTTTCTTTTGTCTCTTGAATATGTTTTTCGCTGGTTCCACAGAAGGGATAGTGTCTTCAATGTTCAGAGTTGTGAGAACTGCCTGTATGAGGCCTTTGACCTCCTTCTGTGTTCTGGGTAAATCTTGTTCCTGGTCTTGATCCAGGTCAGACACTTCGTCAGATGGAATCTGGCCTTCCTCGTCAGAGGGAACATAAGGTTCACCTGGAGAGTGAGGGGGTGAAACGTTATGTCGCTTGGAGCTAGTAGTGCAATCATCTGCTCTAGTAGGGTTAGAGAGGCGTTCAAGGACCTTATCTAGTGTCTTGGGAATGCGGGCCAGATTTTGAATGCCTGCAAGTGAGAGGAAGAGGGCCCTGACCAGATCAGACTCTGAAGTGCCCACGGGGGGCGGTAGAGAGGGGTCTTTGGGTCTGCATTCCACACACACAGGGTCAGTCGAAGCAGTTTGAAATTTTGCTTTGCACGCAGCGCATGCCAAATATGAGACCTGAGTGGCCTTGCAAGACAGAGCTGAGGACTTGGAGGTCCTGGGCTCCTCTATCTTGTCTGCCATTATGCTCCAAAGGTCCTTTAAAAAAAAGGGGGAGGCAGGGGTACCCCTGTACGGTGTGAGGGGGATGTAGGCAGTGGTAGGGTTAGCAGACCTGGTGGAGAAGCATATCGAGAGGGTTAAAAAGCCTCTAAAATATGAACTAGGCTTCTCTCCCTGTGAGTCGCGCTGTCAGACTTGCCTGTAGTGGAGTCTTGGAGCCGACACTCTTTTGAAGAGGCTGAGCCGCAGGAACAAAATGCGGGGACACGGAGCGCCCGATCAGGAAATGCACGGTATGTAGATTGGCGCCAAGGAGAAGGCGGAAGTGGAAGAGAAGCCGGTCGCGCGGTAGGAAAAACCGGAAGTGCAACGCGGTTCGGCGAGCCGTTAGATACCAAAAGTGAGTATCTAAAAACCTGTAAAAAGTAACGAGGGAGTAACAAGGTGAAATGTTACTCACCTAGAGTCCAGCTGCTACATGCCCTGATAAGGAACGTCTCCCTATGAAAAGCCTGGATATATATATCTATATACCGATAGTAATAAATAAATATATATATACCGCAGCATATAAGACCTAGGCTTTTGCCATTTGAGCTGTCAGACTTTCTCCTTCTTTCCAAACTTTCAAACGCTCCTTAAAGACCCTCCTGTTTAGAGAAGCTTATTCAATGTACCTTAAATAATCACTGCTGTAGCATAAATCACAAATTGTGTCTGAAACCCTAATGTCTCAACTGTACCCTAACCTTTAGTTGTAAACTCTAATCTGTAGGGCCCTCTAATCCTATTGTATCTGTAAATCCTTGATTGTTATCCACTTTTATTCCCTGTTTGTTATAACTAAGGAAAGCACTGCGTATCTTGTCGGCGCTATACAAATAAATTATGATGATGATGATTGCCTTCCATTTGAGCCATAGTCTTCGCTGGTGCAGTCCTCCGAGGAGCGGGAACCAAGCGTAGGGAGGTATGGGAGCAAGCAAGGGGAGCGGGAAGGCTGTCGGGCAGTCAGTAAGGTCCGCAGCTGGAGAGGCGCTTGAAAGAGAGTTCAGTGGCCCCTAATGTGGCATGATCTGACCGGAGTCCTTGATCACTCGCTCCAGCCACTGTATATTGTGTCTTCCTTCTGAGGACACTAAACGAAACTGAGCATGGTAGGAGGAGGCAGGGGGATGAAGCCCACAGCAGGAGGAGGAGTCACAGTTAACAAGTTAGTGTCCAGTTTCCGTCTGCAGGATCCTCATCCCCATGGTGCCTGTCCCCCCCAATTAGGCAAGAGAAATATAAATATGTACTTGAATCCACAAGTAAAGTGTATTTTTAAACAATGTTTTCTCAATATCTGTCATTTTAACTTGGTGTGGATTTATGTTTTTGCAGGAATAAAGCATGGCTATTGAGTCAAATGTTTGCATAAGCATATGCAGGGGTGTTGCAGGGGCTGCTGCCGCTGAGACAGCAGCCCTGATGCTGCCCCCCTCCTATTCCATGCTTAGAGGAACAGTAACAATAAACAAGCTGCTGAGTAGCAATGGTGGAAATTGAAAACAGCTATATGGCACAGGATAAGTAATGGATAACAGATAACATTATGTTCTACAGAGCTTATCTGCTATCTGCTGTGTAACTTGAGCCTTTTCTCCCTTGACTAGTTGCCACCATGGCTATGCAACAGCTTATTTATATAAACAATAGTAGTGTTTCTAAAGCAAACACTGCAATTTACCAGTGCAGGGCAACACTGCATTATATTTTTATTACTAATTACTCATTTTCTAAAGCACCTCTGGAAGGGGGGGGGTGGTGTTGCTGACCCTGTAAACTGTTCTAAATTGATACATACATACGTTGATACATTTCTCATATTTGGCCCTGCTGAGCAGAATCCCTGAATTTCAGGCAGCTGTTGGAATTGATACAATTGTTGCTTAAAGGGCACCTGTTGGGGCAAAATTGTACCCCCAACCAAAGGTGCAGGCTGATAGAGCCCACATTCCGGTTGGGGGTTTCACTATTTTTTTTTTAAAAAATGCCCCTCGCCAGCGCTAGTGGTCACGCTCCGGAGGGAGCTCCCGGAACGAGCAGCCGTCTCCCCACAAGCGCGCGTCTTACTGATGTCACACGCATGCGCAGAATGAAAAGCGGCCATGACGTCAGTAAGACGTCACCTTTGGTTGGGGGTACAATTTTGCCCCAACAGGTGCCCTTTAATACTCCAGAGATGCTGCTGGAAAATGTATTAACTAAATGTTGAAAAATTGTAATAGTATAGAATCTGCGCCTGAATTAGTGAGCTGCCAGACTCAAACAGGAACATTAAACTAACTTAGATTTTGAAAAAAACAATAAAAGATTTAGGGGCAAATGTACTATTATTCCCCAAAATTAGTTCAACCAAATTCAATAATTGTCGATCATCGAATGCTAAACGAATAGTTTTAGGCTACCTTTTATTCGATATTCAATCATTCGACAATTGAATACAAATTTATTCGATCAGTCGAATAATTTATTTGATCAGTCGAATAAATCATTCGATCATTCAAATAATTTGTACGATTCGAACGATCGAAGACTTCGATAGTTCGAATACTATTCGATCAGGACTTAGCCTCAGAAGCCTATGGGAGTGCTGCCATAGGCTTCTATTGCAATTCGGTAGGTCCAATCTGGCGAAGTAGGCAATCGAATCAACTTTAAAATTTAAATCCTTAGCTGATTGAATGATCGAATATTCGAATGTATTCGATCATTCGCTATTCGACGATCCAATATGGCAAAATTTGCATATTCGACCAAACGAATAAATCCTATGTTCGAAATTCGATCGAATTAGATCGAACTTTGATCTATTCACGTAAATTTAGTACATCGGCCCCATAAAATATGGAGAGGAATTCAAAAAAGTGTTACACCACCCTACACAAGGCACCCCAGTAAAAATTAGATACTTTGCCACATGCAACACAAGTAATGTCACTTATTTATTAAAATGTCCTTGCAGAAGAGGATATGTAGGACAAATGGCAAGAGCCATTAAAGAACATAGGTGCAGTATATGTAAATTTAAACAGGGAAAGGCCACAGACACGACAGTTGCAAGGCATTTTAATGTAGCAAACCATAATCTTGCCCAATTAAAGTGGACAGTGTCGGATTTATGCTCCTATAGTCCTCCAGGGATATAAGATTCTCGCCCCACGATGAGTAAGTCCCTCTTGGATTTAAATAAATACTTACTCAAATCGAGCCTGGCCCCGAAGTTCCCCCTGGGCCTGACTTGAACCAAACAGATTCTCTCAGGGAATTAACCAGACAGCTTTATTTGAGGTATACATTAATACAGGGTATTATAATACAAAGTATTAAATAATAGCTCACATGTCCTGAAAGCTTACTAGGACACTGAGGGAACATTGAATTAGTATGGAATACAACCCTTTAACCTCTCTCCCTTATGGGGTTGATCCCATGACATCCAATCATCGTCCTTGGTTTAACATAATTGTGCCTCTCTGTCCATTCTAAGTAGAATCCTTTCTAACCTTAGTATAGTAGCCAAATAAGTATATCTGCTGTGCTAGCACAGTGTCCTAAATGGTATCTGTGCAGTGGGTGTGTTTTTAAAATATAATTGTCTTAAAATACCTTGACGTAACAGATGTATTCACTGTTCTGTGTCAGAATTCCACAACCCTAAAAACAGAATGACCTTTAACCTTCTACCTTCTACAACACAGCAATTCTGTACTAGTGTCATGTTCTATAATCTTTGTTCCTTGATTATAACTACTTATATGTTATACATATAAAACCCTGATATCTACATTCCCCCACTTTTTATTCTTCTAATATAAGCAAAATCCTTAAGCTAGCACTGTAGGCTGAAAACAAAAAATATATAAAAATAAAAAAAAATTGGTTCTACCAGACAAATACTAAAAATGCTACAATCACAGTGGACTCATCAACACAGTAATATGCATACAGACAAAGATAAAGGCATTTCAAGTATCACAATGGAGAAGTCCATTCAATGTCCAAATGATCCAGCACCACTTAGGACTAGTTCAAGCCCTTGATGATATGGTACATCGTAGAACAATAATGTAGAAATGTCATTGCAATAGTTTCTTAAAGCATCAGTCCAAGATGTCACTTTTGTCAGTGAAATGGTGTTGAAAGTTCATAACAGAGTTGGTGTAATGAATACTTTTCTCTGTGTGCTTCACCACTGATATTCTCATATGTAGCCATTGTACAGCAATTGAGTATTCAGCTGTTGAATCTGTCTGGTAGATTTTTAAACAAATATGCCCATGTGCCAGTCAAAAAGATTCCACTAAAAATAGAAGAAAGTAAGTAAAGGTGGTGTTATCTACAAGGAAATAAAGATATAGAAGATATGAGTACACAAATAAAGAAATATTTTATATTAAAACAAGATGATGACTGGGATTTATAAACATGGTAGAAATACTATTGAAAATATTTTGTAAACAACAGTTATCATGTAATTTATATAAATAGTCTGTCTGATTTTTTTTTTTTTTTTTTAAATATAGCATGCATACATATACATAAATATAATACATAAGTAATTGCTGATTAAAGTTGTTTTTTATAACTAGTAGAAGTTGTTAACACTATCCAGATAATGGTCTGTTTGTATTTCACAGTTATTAGTTACCAATACTATCAATTAACCCTTCACATTAAAAACATTGAAAGAGATTGCACAAAATATATAGTGAATTAGATTTTGTGCAAACAAAATCCATTTGCTCTAAAACTGTTAATCATATTTCATCATATTTAAAGTAATAATAACAAATAAATATTATATATACTATTGAATATGGTATATGTAGTTGAATTGTGGAACGATATTTAGAGTTGGAATTAGACTTATAACAAACAATATCAATAAAGGTTTTAAAGGAGTAATTAATGCAAATTGATGTCACTGATAATAATATACAAGTTAATTGACATTAGAACTATGCAACATGACCTGTCACTCTCCCACATGGTCTAGAAGTCATGTACCAAATTATACATGAAACAAGAGAGATTACATATATAGATTTATGAAAATAATTCTTCCAGATATCAAATTTTAAACTATACCATAAGTAATGAAATATCCCATATAAACCATAGTATAATGCTATTAAACTGGAATACTTATGTTAAAATATCACAGTAAACTATGTATAGGATAACTATAATGGAAAAATAAAAATATATCAATAGAAAATGTGATGTCAAAAAATATTGAATTCTTTACTTTTTTTTTTTAAATGGTAATTTAATTATTGTTTTATATTGTTTTTAAACAGCAATTGGTTAGTAAACATTTAATAGGAATTCTGTTATTCATGCGTGCTAATTAACAATCAATAAGAAAGAACATGCATTAGTAATATTAGAGAATTTAGAAATGTTAGACAACAATAGAGTGACAAAAATAAAATAGAAAGTATTAAAAGTGAGAATCATACAGGAAAATAAATTGTTAGTTATGTGAAAGATGTTAAAGTAACTGTACAACAAAGGAATATTAATTAAACAAAAGAAAGTTAAAACAAATATAGAAAGAATAAGGAGGAAAGAAGCATGACATAAGTTTAGAGATGTCCGATCTCTCCTGCAGACTGTCAAAGATATCTGTGTCCTCGAGGTTGAACAGCTGTTAAAGAGATAAACTGATCTACTAATTAATCTCTGTCATTATTTTCTTATTTTCAATGAAGAAATGGGAAGAAAGGAACAATAAAGAAAAGTAATTATAGTGCATCTAAATTTTAAATGCAAACTAATATTACCAAAAATATTAAATTTTATATAGAAACATAATGTTTCAAAAGTATTTTTAGCATGTCTTTCAGCAGTGTCTAAAACTATTCAAACAGATCTTGTTCTCTGGTCTGAAGCTGCAAAATAAAACATACATTAGAAAAATTCACAACAGTGCAGATGGTTTCCATTAAATAAATAAATAAAACATACATTTTACTAGATTCCCAACTCTGATATAAAAAAAGAAAAGATGTATAAATGCAAAATTATTAAATTTTATTCATTTAAAAACTTTTTCAAAGATCAAAGAACCCAGAATAGCTTTTTCTACTTTAAGGCTAACCTCCATTGTCAAAGCAAAACAAGAGTTTTACTTTTCTACGTTTAAACTTTTGTTGTAATTTATTTGTATATATATTTGCTGCTATTATTTTTACACATACATTGCTATATGTATGAATTTCACAACGAAAAGTGGGAATAGTTGCAGCATTCAAATTTTTTAAACCCACCAATAGATTTTCACTATATTTAGTTATCACTGGTGCAATATTAGATATTTCAGAATCAGTTGGATTAATCCTGTTATTTGTATCATTGGATGTCTTACAGTGATTATTTTCTTTTGTAACAACATAATTCTTATTACATCTCCTCCTTTTTACATGAAATGATCTTACATTCTCAGCTGTCAGTTTGTTGCTACTGTGCTGGAGGAGGAGAGCTGAATGTCTACAATGTTTTAACTGAACCAGCAGTTTTTCTATATTAGAATTCTGTAGATTTTTACTGTCCTGCAGTTTTTCAATTAATGAAAGGGAAGTCAAGACTAAATCCAGCAGTACTTGTAATTCCATTGAAGAGGTCAAAGTATCCAGACTTTCCTCTATCTCATTTTCATTTATTTCTTTATCTAGTTTAAATGGCCAGCCATATTTACTGATCCAACATTGAACATATTCAAGGAAAACATGAGGAAGACATAACAATACAGGGGAAAAAGCTTCTGTGCTGCCTGACGAAACAATTTTATGAGATATATTATTCCTTAGACTAACAATATCTCCATTAGGTTGTGATCCTTTCGAAATCATTCTTTCCGAGATTTAAAAAGAAACATACTTACTGTGAGCCGAGTCTCAACAATCTGTTCTTGCATCACGATCAAAACCACAGGACCGGAACGAAGCCCCCAGAAATGTCGGATTTATGCTCCTATAGTCCTCCAGGGATATAAGATTCTCACCCCACGATGAGTAAGTCCCTCTTGGATTTAAATAAATACTTACTCAAATCGAGCCTGGCCCCGAAGTTCCCCCTGGGCCTGACTTGAACCAAACAGATTCTCTCAGGAAATTAACCAGACAGCTTTATTTGAGGTATACATTAATACAGGGTATTATAATACAAAGTATTAAATAATAGCTCACATGTCCTGAAAGCTTACTAGGACACTGAGGGAACATTGAATTAGTATGGAATACAACCCTTTAACCTCTCTCCCTTATGGGGTTGATCCCATGACATCCAATCATCGTCCTTGGTTTAACATAATTGTGCCTCTCTGTCCATTCTAAGTAGAATCCTTTCTAACCTTAGTATAGTAGCCAAATAAGTATATCTGCTGTGCTAGCACAGTGTCCTAAATGGTATCTGTGCAGTGGGTGTGTTTTTAAAATATAATTGTCTTAAAATACCTTGACGTAACAGATGTATTCACTGTTCTGTGTCAGAATTCCACAACCCTAAAAACAGAATGACCTTTAACCTTCTACCTTCTACAACACAGCAATTCTGTACTAGTGTCATGTTCTATAATCTTTGTTCCTTGATTATAACTACTTATATGTTATACATATAAAACCCTGATATCTACAGACAGTACTTGAAGTAGTGCAACCATTGCCAAGAGACATGCAGAAATTCTGGTTACAGAGAGAAGCATTTTGGATAAAAAGTTAGATACACTACAACCCAAAGGCTTAAATGATAACTGGAGTATAAAATAGTTTTTAGGATGACATACCTTAATTGAGGTATTAACTTTTTACCCTTTCCTTCATAGATAAGGTTACATTCGTGTGTCCAATTTATACAAAAAAGAAATACAGTATAACCCCGAATTTACGTCCCCTGATTTTACGTTTTCCCTGATTTTACGTCTCTTTTTTACAGTCCCTCCATTCACAATTAGGGTTTCCACCTGGCCGGTATTTTACCGACCTGGACGGTATTTTTAATGGTTGATCCCAATGTTATTGATAGGAAAAAAAGATAAATATATAGGAAGGCCGGTATTTTTTTCAAGAAAAGGTGTCAACCCTATTATTCACAATGCATTCCTATGGGTGCATTTCCCACATTTTACGTTTTGCTTTCCTGGATTTTACATCGTTTTTGTAGCCCTGTCCCATGCTAATCGCTATATTTTTAGCTAAAAACCCCTCTTACTTAGTGATTTATGGCTCCTCAAACTTGTAAATCCAACCGATCAGTAAAACAGGAAGAGAAAGCAGCATGTGCAGCAGTAGCAGTGAGAGATGTTTATGGCTCTGTACAGTTTTATTACAGATCTTAAAATAAACTTGGATTATGGACTGATGCTGAAAGTTATACACTGGTGAAACATGAACAATTCCCAGGTACACTATAAATGTTTGCACTTTATTAAACCCAGTAGGATTGTTTTGCCTCCAATAAGGATTAATTATATCAGGAATGTCAAACTGGCGGCCAGCAAGTCGCATGCGGCCCACAACCAACCCTCCCGGGTCCCCTACCTGCTGTGTTTGCTTACCATGTGTAAGCTTTAAATGGTATCACTACAGAGATTAACTGGCCCCTGCATTGTTTAAACCTCCAATTCATACTAACCCCCTGTATTGTTCATACCTATGAACCTCCTGCATTGTTTACACTTGTAACATCTTCACTTCACACCTCTAAAGCCCTGTGTCTGGAATTTCCAGGAAGCAAACCCTGGTCCTTGGTGTTTTAGACACTCTGCAGTACCATAGTGAGCCACTGGAGGATCTTTGTGCTGATGCTGGACACTGCTCTGGACAGACTTGCAATTATGTTCTTTCTATCCTGCCTAACATGTATTTCCCATTTCTAATTGATGACCCTTTATAAAACAGTCCCTGCCCTGTGATCCTTGCTTGATCATCTGAGCTCCTGAGCCCGATCCAGCCCCCTTACACTGCGACTCCTGACCCTTGATTCCCGGTTCCAGTATTCCCTGTCTGTTTCCTTGTTCCTGTTTCCTGATACCTATTTTCTGTGGATTCCCTGGTTTGACCTTCGGCCCGTTATTTTGAACCTGCTTGATTGCTGCCTGCCACTGACCTTGCCTACCATTCGGACCTTCCTTGCCTGCCGCCTGCACAGACCATTTTGCCTGTTAATTGGATTTTGCTTTGCATCTATCCAGGCTTGTATTTGAACTTTCAGTTTACACTTCTGTTTCTTTTTGTTTTCATTCTCACAATTAAATCTCCTTCACCATATCATGGCTTCTGCTGTTTATCCTGCAGTAAATGTGTGTCACCTGGGTTATCCAACATATAGGCTTCATACTGCGGAACATTCACCAGCATCCAAACATGACACCCTGTACTGTTCACGCCTGAGACCCAGACTGAAACTGCCCACATTGTTAACCTGTTCACTCCTTATTCAAAATGCTAATGGGGCACCAGCACTGTGTCACTGTATGTAGTACATCTTAGAGTGGTCCTGATGTGTTTCTCTGTCTCCTGCTCTATTCTGCCTTCCCTATGCTCTGCCTGTGTGTGCCCTGCTCTGCCTGTGTGTGCCCTGCTCTGCCTGTGTGTGCCCTGCTCTGCCTGTGTGTGCCCCGGTCTGCCTGTGTGTGACATTCTCTGCCTGTATGTGCCCCGGTCTGCCTGTGTGTGCCATACTCTGCCTGTCTGTGTCCTGCTCTGCCTTTGGAACATACGCCTGGTATTTGTTCTGGGGGTTTGTTAGTATTTGAAAATAAATTATTGTTAGGGGCCCCTAAAGTGTTTAATCATGTGCTGGGGGTGCTGTGTTATCCACAGGGGAAGAGGAGGCATGTTTTAAAATGACCACTTTTTTTTACATATGAGTGATAAGTGATATCCCTGCAGTGAGCACAAACCATTTGGTGTTTTTGGTGTGCCACCACAATTAATTTGGTCTTTTGGTAACATGGGTGTGGTCAACACTGGCTTCCATTATCGGCAACTTCAACATAAAGAAATAAAGGATACACTTATATTAATATTCAATGTGTACATTAATTATTCACATAGTTTGAGTGACCCTTCACCAAAATGAGTCATCTCTGAACCAATGGTTTCCACAAATGCAAATGAACAAATACTTGGGGGAGGAGGTCATTTGGGCTGTGTGGGCATGTGTCATATAAGTACATGCACCCCAGACTTTCTCCAGTTTATCTGGGCAACCCCTACTAATGTATGTTAGTTTGTAAAAGGGGAGTGATTGGTTTATTAAAGATATCCATCTCTTTAGGAGAATAGGAAAAATTTTCATGGCATAGTAATAAAGGAGTCTCAGAAGGGTGCGCCAGTATTTGTCCTGGGCTATAGTCTCCACTAAACCCAATATACATGCTTCTGGGCACCACACATTTGGCATGTATAGTGTTTCCACTGCAAATGACACTACTTTTCCCCAAAATGTATAATTCAGTGGGCATGTGCAGAACACATATAAGAATGTACCTGGACTTGTTCCGCATTTAAAACATAAATAGTCTGGCTCGAGGTCCATCAAATGCAGTCTGGATGGTTTTAGATTCTATGGATTGAACGGTACTGTATAATTACTGTATAACATTGTTACTAATCACAGAGGGTAGGTATGGGTGGGTAAGGTCGTCCCAGTGATTAGAGTCTAGTTGTGGGAGATCCGAAGTCTAGCATTTTGCAAATGGGTTACCTTTATTATTAGTATTAAGGATTGATGTGAGACTTTAATAGCTCCTCTAGCTTGGGGGGGATAAGGAAATTGGCTATTAGCTGCATGTTTGATCTGTAAATATCTGAACCTCATGGTTCTTGGAAGCTGCAAAGATTTCAGCCCTTGAGCATCATACAGTACTCTAATATATTTAATTTTAAACTTAGCCCAAATTGTTGGGTCAGGTATCGTGAGAAAGTGTTGTAGATTGGGATTGCACCAGAAAGGTGTATAGCGGAAATCACATTCTATAAAGTCTTTAGTCATATTTAAGGGCTTTTCTTATCGGGATTAACATTCCCAGTGTAGAGTGGGGGGCACTTTCAAGCTAATGCTTCAATTGACCCTGTGTAATAAAAGGCACCTTACCGGTGCGGCGGGGACGCCCGCCGCGCTGCCATCAGTGGGGACGCCCGCCGCACCTTGCTGCTGCTCCTTCCTAATGGCGGCTCTTAGTGCGCGCCACGCACGCACTTCCCTTCTTTATAGGCGCATGTGCGCGAAGATTTAAAAGTATTTAAAGGTACATTTTTTTCTTTGTTCATTGCCCGTGATAGGATTTGATTCCTGGTGCTTCCTGAGCCTTTGTGCGTTTGATATTTGTATCCTGCTTGTATTATTCCTGTGTTTGACCCGGCTTGTTCCTGGCTACTCTGATATCCGTAACCTGACCCCTGCCTGTACTTCGACTTCGTTTCTGTCTCATCCTTCTGATTGATTACCTGGTTTGACCCTTGCCGGCCTGACGATCCTTGTTATCCGCCCGCCTCGACCCAGCCTGCCTGACTACGAACTTGCCTACTTCTACTTGTACCGTGACCTTTGGCCTTATTGACTTTACAGTTGTGCCCCTTTGCTTGCCCAGAACCATTCGCCTTGCATCTCTCGTTATAAGACCTGGCGGCATCCAATTAGCCGAGGGCTCCTCCCAAGGTGAAAGGCGGCTGTTATAGGCAGAAGCACGAGCCTAGACCAGGGTGCTTGGCATTAGTTCTGGGTTTAGGGTGCCAACCGTGACATTCTGCTGCTTCTGCTGAAATGGGTAATGCAGCATTTTCATCAGAGGGAGAGCACCACCAGGCTACATACACTAGCTGGCAATGTGGTAACACCAAACCGCCATTCTTTTTTGGGGCTTTTAGGGTTTGGAGGCTTACACAGGGTTGTTTATTATTCCACACAAAGGAGCATGTCCTGGAGTCAAGTCTCGTGGAATTGGGAAGTTATGAAATAAATATAATAGTTTGGGAAGCACCACCATTTTTTTTTTTTAGGTTTACATGCCGCAATAAGTTCAGTGGAAGGCTCAACCAGTGAGTGAAATTAGTACCTAGCTGTTGTAATATCTATATGGGTTCGCACTGATCCATACTCCCAGGTATTTAAACATTCCCACACATTTTAGATCTGTTGGGAGTGCTGGGATGGAGGCAGGGCCGTCCACCCACTCAAGTCCCTCCCCTAATCCCTGCCCACTCCACATCAAAGTTAAAAGACCACACAGACATCAGCGCTAAAAACTTAACCCCCCCAAGGCTCCCTTATAAGTTAAATAAAAATTGGCACCAGCCCCCCCTATTAAAAAGCATTGGTGCCAGGGCCCCTCATACAAGTTAAAAAAAAATTGGGGTCCCAAAATATATATATTTTTTAAAACATTGGTGCCAGGGCCCCCCATAAAACGTTTTTAAAAAAATTGGTGGTCAGGGCCCCCGACAAGTTAAAAAAAAAATTGGGGTCCCATAAAATATATATTTTTTTTAAATTGGTGGTCAGGCCCCCCGACAAGTTAAAAAAAAATTGGGACCCCAAAAAATATATTTTTAAAAAAAATTGGTGCAGGGGCCTATAGAGTAGTAGAGTAGAGTACCCACATTGGTGTCAGTAGAATTGAACTTGTGGCTTCAGGACTTCAGTTATAGCTGTTTTAGTGACGGGTATTTTCGGCGCTTCAGAACTTCAGTGTCGGCTCCTTTCGCGACTTCGGGTCTTTCCGCCTCTTCAGGACTTCACAAACGTTCAGCACTTCTGCATTCTGCGCAGGACTTCAGAGAGGTGATCGCTCACTACAACGCTCGTAAGGGGGCTCGGGACACTTGTCCCCCCTGATTGTGGGCCTGGATGGAGGGAACAGGTTGGCTTAGCCACATGTAGGTAGACTTTTGCCAGTTAAATTGGAGCCCTGAGACCTCCCGAAATTGGTCAACTAGCCTCAACAGTGTTGTAAGGAATTGCCCCTTGTTCGCAAGATAGACCAGAGCATCTACTGCATATAAAGATGTACACAAAAGTGCCGACCCCTGAAGGGTTGGGTTGTGCGTATTAGAATTGCTAATGGCTCGATAGCCAATGTGATTAGGTATTGAGAAAGTTGGCATTCTTGTCTGGTAACTCTGCCTAGGGGGAAGTATTCATAGATACATACATACAGTCTGACCCAATTAATGAAGTTAGACCCAAAAGCCATTGCTGCCATCACCTCCCATAAGTACTGCCATTCAACCGAGTCAAAGGCTCTCCTAATGTCCAGAGAGAGTACATAGTTACATAGTTACATAGTTAAAGGGGTTGTTCACCTTTCCTCACTGCTCCCCAAAAAACAATAGATTATGGTCCCCAAAACATAGTTAAAGGGGACATATACCATAGTTTTGAAGTTAGGCTTAAACAATTCCTTTTGTGCTAAAATAGAATAAAACACTTTGTTACAAATACCTTTTGTGTCCACTTTCTCTGATATTGTTGTATTTCTTATGTAGTTCCTCCCTTTCTATTGATTTCCTCTGCTGCTATCTCTACAGAGGCCAGACGGCCGCCGGACGTCTCTCTTTCCCTGTCTTTTCTTCTGCAAG
>CM044443.1:54174111-54203846 GCA_024363595.1 Xenopus borealis
TTGCTGAGATATTTTAATGAAGACGTTTCACTGCTCATCTGAGCAGCTTCTTCAGTTCAGTTGACTGGTGAAGGGGAGTTCTCGGCATATAGACTCTTCCAACAATCCAATCACAATGGCACACTGAAACTCTTCAGAGAGGTGATATCTGAAATTCACAGAGGTGTTGATTCTGTGTAGCTACAGTGACAGGATAACCAATGCGTCATGCAAATACTAGAAAACAGGTGTTACTTGTGAGAGTTGCATGAGTTGCATTTTTATCAACATCAATGTCAAGCCCACATCAGGGATGGTAAACCTAACACAAGTCCACAGATTTCTGAAGGTGCACATGCCCAACAGCTGAGAGTAAGAAGCAGAATATACTAATTCAAGGCTGTTTGGGGTTATAGCACATCACATTAATTATGGATGTAATTACAAAATGAAACCACTTAAGGACTGGATCACTATCACCCTAATAGCATGGAGTTTTCTCTGTCTCAGATACATGTACATTTAATAGCTAACAAAGTAAATGTTTGTAAAAACAATCTATCCTATTTTAATATGCCTCTTACATATTACATATCTGTAGACATTATTATGAATTTTTTTGTCATTTTACATCAGTATATGGTATTACTTATGAGCAACTATTTTCTATTACACGTTGGTGGTACATATGCTTGGTGGTTTATGTGGACAGATGCTGATTACTAGAATATACTGGGTCTTAATTTTAATACTCTCCAGTAGATGTCGCCACTTGCAAATTTTTACTTTGAGTTACAGTATCTATCTATGTCGACATATATAGTATGTGTATGTGCCTATACAAAGATTAACAAATACAGATACATTTATTATATCTGTAAAAAATGTAAAGTTTGGTGATACCTTTTATTGGCTAACTGAATAAGTAACAATTGCAAGCTTTCGGAGCACACAGGCCCCTTCGTCAGGCAAAATACAAATGAACATTGAAAAGGCACATTATATATACAAATAGATCACTGAAAAAGGGTTTATGGGCAATGAATTAGAAAGTTACAGATAGACAGAGATAACTTGTAGAAGGTAATAAAAGTAATTAGGGTGGGTTGTAAATAGTCCAGGGGTCTGGATTCAGTCAGGTCAAATAGTTTGAACTAGACTAAGACAGAGTGGGGTAAGGTTAACACAACAGTGCATAATTAGCAATTGGAAACTAAAAAAGGGAAGCTACAGATAAGGGTACCACTGGGTTGGATAGCATATGGAACCAGAACTTATCCACTTCACATTCTCTTACCAGATTGTAACACACTGAAAAATGGGAATAGTGACCTGTTGAGAAAAGAGAATAATCCAGCCCAGATATTGATAAGTCCCAAGGGTGAAGACTAAAGCTAAAGTCTTCACCCTTGGGACTTATCAATATCTGGGCTGGATTATTCTCTTTTCTCAACAGGTCACTATTCCCATTTTCAGTGTGTTACAATCTGGTAAGAGAATGTGAAGTGGATAAGTTCTGGTTCCATATGCTATCCAACCCAGTGGTACCCTTATCTGTAGCTTCCCTTTTTTAGTTTCCAATTGCTAATTATGCACTGTTGTGTTAACCTTACCCCACTCTGTCTTAGTCTAGTTCAAACTATTTGACCTGACTGAATCCAGACCCCTGGACTATTTACAACCCACCCTAATTACTTTTATTACCTTCTACAAGTTATCTCTGTCTATCTGTAACTTTCTAATTCATTGCCCATAAACCCTTTTTCAGTGATCTATTTGTTCAGTTAGCCAATAAAAGGTATCACCAAACTTTACATTTTTTAAATTTTTTTCGAATGGCTAACACGGTACTACATCTCAACACTATTTATTATATCTATAATAGCTATAGACAATGTAGTATTTTTTCCACATTAGTATACCCTAATTTAATCATACCAACACAAAAGATGTACAGATATGTATGTCCCCTTTAAAGTTTTTTGCTTCCACATGCATTGATGCATTGATTATCTGCTATAGATTAATGCGCAGAGTGTATAGCAGTCAAATCCCTGGTGTTCACTGGATCTGGGAGAGCCTGAAACAGGTAAGAAGCAACAATCTTCACAGTAATTTCATCAACCTAAATGTGAGGCCATATTCCATATAAAGAATTTTATTTTTTTATATTTTGCTGTTACAGTGATCTTGTTGAAATTTTAAGTCTATTTTTTATATTTCTACCTATGTTATATTCTGCAGGAGAATGAACACTACTATATTATTTCTTTTCAGTTTACAGAACCTCACAATATTCTCTTGATAACTTTTCTGGCAGCAGAAGGGTTAATTCATTTCACAAGTAGATGGAAATCCGCTATTATCAGCAAGATGCTGATTGATCCGAGGTACTTTAAGCTGCTACATCACGTACAATTAAATGCAGCACATCATATATTACAATCAATTTATAGATTGGATTGCCAAGAACAGGCACAGCTCCTAATGCTGTTCAATTGTAGGAGAGAATTCTTGGCGCCTGCAATTGCATGATTGCTACTCTGTTCAGGTTTGTTTTCCTTGGAGAAGCCAAACATGTGGCCATCTCATCTGCTTCTCACTGTTACACTTTAACCTTTTCATTGCCAGACGCACTGTTGTTCTACAACCACTATTAAAACCCATGTAAAAATAATGCAAAGTTATATTTGCAAAGGTCATATCATGGTAAAAGAGTCCAATATAAAATCAAAGCTGATAAGGACTTGGTTTGGTTGTTAGGGCATAGGGCTATTCCATATGGTAAGGTTTGTCACCTGTGTTTAAATCTGTACTACTGTGGATGACATATATCCTTAAAATGCTATTCTTTCACTAACATTTAAATTGAAAGTAAATTACATTACTCAAATGATTTGGCTTAATCGTGGGAACATTCAAAGGAAGGTGTTTTCCCTCAATTAGGCCGAATCACAGTGATTAATGTAGTTTACCTGAAGTGATTTACTGTTAGTGAAAGGGATAGCATTTTTGGCCGATTTTCCATCCGTGGTAGTGCAGATTTAATGGAGAAAGGCAAAAATGTTAAGGCAGCTTGAATTTCACTGTGCACTGAACCAGAAGTCAGCTTTGTACCGATAACCTAAAGCAACAAAGCTTCTATTCAGTCTCTGCATCTTAAATTTATATTTCTTTTACTTTGTACATCTTTGGGGGTAATGATATGAGCATATATTTAAGCTGCAGATGCTGAAAAAAAGCTTAGGTCCTTTTGGTTATAGTAGGAAGCTGACTTGTGGTTCAGAGCACAGAGGAATTCAAGCTGCTGTTGCCTTTTCACCTTTCTCCTGTGGGGCACTTTGAAAGTCAAATTCAAGATCAAGATTAGAAAAAATCCAAGGGCAAGTAAGCCTTACCTATTATTATAGTTGTTTTTGGGGGGAATTAAGCATGAAAAAAAGTGTTACTGTGCCTTTAAGGAAAGGAGCCTAAAACTGCACTGCACACTCAAGGTGAAGCCTTATCGGGAACCTATAAAGAGGCAAAAAATGTTTTCATTCCTCAAAACACAGTCTTTTATTTGCTTGTGTGACACTGCCTAGCGTTATACAGTTTGTTATCCTCAAATCCTTCTCAGTTAAGGATGCCCCCAACACACATTTTTTCTACCAAAATGCATAACCTTGCACTGAACCTAATTTGACAGTTTGCTGGCCAAGTTACTAGTTCTCTGTAAATTGACAGCATCCTGCTTATACAGGTAGTTTTGCAATATTTAGTATCATCAGTAAACAGTACCTATAATACCTACCTCCGTGTTTATTAATAAAAAGCAAAGGCCCTGTGCGGTACTCCACTCATTGTAATCTATCTTTCGGTCAGTTCTATCCAAGTACAAATATTATGTTCCAGGCAAATATTCCTTTATTTAGTCAGCAACCTTTTGTTGTCATGCATCACATATTTAAAGGGGTGGTTCACCTTCAAGTTAACTTTTAGTATATTGTAGAATGGCCAATTCTAAGAAACTTTTCAATTGGTCTTCATTATTTATTTTTCATAGTTTTTTAATGATTTGCAATTTTCTTCTGTTTCTTTGCAGCTTTCAAATGGGGGTCACTGACACCATCTAAAAACAAATGCACTGTACGGCTACAAATGTATTATTATTGTCACTTTTTATTACTTATCATTCTATTCAGTCCATCTCCTATTCATATTCCAGTCTCTTATTCAATTCAGTGCAGGGTTGTTAGGGTAATTTGTACCCTAGAAACCAAATTGCTGACACTGCAAATTAGAGAGCTGCTGAATAAAAATCTAAATAACTATAAAACCACAAACAATAAAAAATGAAAACCAATTGCAAATTGTCTCAGAATATCACTCTCTACTTTATACTAAAAGTTAACTCAAAGGTGAACAACCCCTTTAAGCAAAATCTATGTAGATCATATCTACTGTTATCCCAGAGTCTAGGTTCCTGCTCACCTCCTTAGAAAAGGCAATTCGGTTTATTACGCATAAAACTATGCTGGCACGAATAAGGCAATTAAAGTGATACTGACACAAAAAGATTAATTTTAACATATGAATGTACATTAATTGTTACCTATAGGTCGTGTTGATCATTTTTTGCTGAAAAGGTTTGTTTTTGTATATAACTGTTAGCTGAAACTTCCTGACTCTCTTACTTTGCCAACCTAACAGTCTGTTAGTTACAGTTTCTACTGATAACAGATGCCTGCTGCACAAATATGGCAGCCCCCTCATACAGGAACATGTTGGATCAGACAGATAATGTAAAAGCATAATGCAAATACCTTATGGCAAAGTTAGAAGTAGCTTTCAAAGCCAATATTATAATAGATGTAAAAAAGAGTTTAATTTCAGGTGTCAGAATCTCTTTGTTAGTCTCTATTATGCATAAACTATGCTGGCACAAATTCATAGTATGGTGATTTGTATTCAAGTATCTATCCCTTCATACTCTCTTGAAAAGCTCTCCTGCCACTGATGTCAAATTGAAAGGCCAACAGTTTTCATGCTGAGAAAAGGGATCTCTTTTTGAAAAGTGAAACCACATTAGCAATTCACCAGTCTCTATGCACCATGCCAGACCTCAATGAATCCTGAACATTTAAGTAAAGGGGTTTGGCAATCACAGAGCTATGCTCACTAAGTACCCTGAGTTGAATACCATCCTGTCCTGGACCTTTGTTTATTTTTTTCAAGTATAACACAGCACTGCTACACAGGAATTTCCATAAAAAGCCTTTATTAGAACATTTGGTTTCTGATCCGATACAAGCAACATACAAGCAACGTTTCCAGCCTAATCTCGGCCCTTTATCAAGCTACTGTTCCATTACACAGTTGCAATTTATAGTACTAATACATAATGCCACCTAGTGGCAAACTTACATATTGTATCAAACAGATCCACAATAAAAACATACAATGTTGCAAAGAGAAACTGCATCACTTATCTATTTCTTGTGACTATGCTTCTTATTCATTTGTCTAGTTTGCGCTGTACTTCAAAGTAAATTTGTCTCGATAGTCTGACTAGACTCATCCATAAGCTGCAAAAGATAAAGTGATAGTATCATTAAGAACAATAAATATTAAAACAGGATGCAAAAGTGCACCCCTAAATAAATATAGGGTGTAAATCATATTCCCTATTAAGGCCATGGGGTTCTAAGGTTTCCAAACACCTTATCCATTTTGCTTCCTTGATAAGGAGCTCCTTTACGCGGTCGCCTCCCCGACGCAATGCTGGTACATTATCTATTACTTAAAATCTTAACTTTTGAACCCCATGGCCCTTTTCAGTGAAATGGGCAGAGACAGTCTGATCTAATTTCTTTGACTTATAGGAACAGTAACCTCAAAAAAATTTTTTTTTAAATTCGTTAGTACACATCAAAAAAAAAAAACACCAACACAAATTATACTTTAAAATCACAAAGCCTTTATTAAGAAATAACTTACAGAAACTCCACTTCCAGTCCTGTACAGAAAAGGCGATATGGCGACCATCCATGCTGCTGGGCTCGATTCCTCCTCCTGGCTATTCCAATGACATCGTGTAAAGGAGCAACATCGATGCGATGCGTTGCAGTGACTGCCCGCCGTTCCTGCCGGTATTTGGGATGTCCTTGCTCCTTCTGTTCCTGGATTTGTATGTGGTGTTTGTATTTAGTTTTTCACCGGGAGGGTTCCCTTTCTCCAGAGGATGTTTCTGTATGTGATTAGAAAGCGGCCGCCGCAGACTCTGCTCTCACGGATGTTCCCAGCACTGTTTGTGTTATTTATGGATTTGTTTCTTCCTAAACCCACAAAATGCAGCAGCGCCTCCCAAGAAATGCCAGGCGGTTGTAATTGTAAGCGATTTACCCCTCTCCTGCTGCGGCTGCTCAGTATACGGCTGCAGCTTCCTGTAAGAGAAAAGCAGCGACACGGAGGAGAATCGCTTGCTGCCCATTGCCGGTAGCTGCGCTAAACCACAGGGGATCGGGGAATTCAAAGAAAATCTGCCTGCAGTCACTGCTTTTCTCTTAGGAAGCTGCAGCCGTATACTAAGCAGTCGCAGCAAGAGAGGGGTAAATTGCTTACAATTACAACCGCCTGGCATTGCATGGGAGGCGCTGCTGGGTTTAGGAAGAAACAAATCCATAAATAATACAAACAGTGCTGGGAACTTCCGTGAGAGCAGAGTCTGCGGCGGCCGCTTACTAATTACATACAGAAACATCCTCTGGGGAAAGGGAACCCTCCCGGTGAAAAACTAAATGCAAACACCACATACAAATCCAGGAACAGAAGGAGCAAGGACGTCCCAGATACCGGCAGGAACGGCGGGCAGTCACTACAACGCATCGCATCGATGTTGCTCCTTTACACAATGTCATTGGAATAGCCAGGAGTAGGAATCGAGCCCAGCAGCATGGATGGTCGCCATATGGCCTTTTCTGTACAGGACAGGAAGTGGAGTTTCTGTAAGTTATTTATTAATAAAGACGTTGTGATTTTAAAGTGTAATTTGTGCTGTTGATTTTTTTTTGATGTGTACTAACGAATTAAAAATTTTTTTTATGTTACTGTTCCTTTAATCGCTGACTTATGTTCTCGGATCCTCTCCCTGACCATCCTGGTTGTTTGGCCCACATATAATACCCCACAAGGACACTTGATCACATATACCACAAATGTGGAAGTACAGGTAGAATATCCTTTAATCTTAATCGGTGTGCCCTTGCGCGGATGGTATACTATATCATCTTTGAGGCAGTTGGAGCAACAACCACAGGATAGACAGGGAAAGGATCAATTTTTTCTAGGGTGCAACAGATGCTGTTTTTTCAAATTGCTTCCCACATCCGAAGGCACAAGCATACTCCCCAATGTTTTATTTCTTTTATATGACATTAGAGGGGGATATTTAAATGCCTCTACACTGGGGATCCCATTTTTTAACAATCCCCAATGGTTCCGTATTATCTTAGAAATTTCACCACTGATTGTTGTTTATCTAGACACAAATGGAATCCTTCTGGTTTTCTCTTTACTAGACTGCTTACAGTTCTCCATATCAATTGAGGCCCTCTGTTTTTTTAATAAAGATATAGGATATCCTCTCTGTACAAATTTATTTTCCATCACATCCAACTGTTCAATCTTTCTATTTTCATTGGACACTATTCTTTTCACCCTCAAAAATTGGGATTTAGGCAGTGATTTTCTGGTCTGTATTGGGTGAAAGGAATCAAAATGTAACACGGTGTTCCAGATCAGTAATTAAATGGGCTCCTTCTTTTATAATCATTGTGTCCAAAAAGGCAATCTGTTTATTATCAGTATGTAACGTAAATTTAATTTAGGGCAAAGCCATATTGATCCACTCAAAGAAAGATACTAGGGTCCCCTGTGGCCCCGTCCATATAGCAAACACGTCATCGATATATCTCAGCCACACTTTGCAGTGCTGTTGAGAACTTTGATCCTTATAGATAAATCTATTTTCAAAATTGTTCATAAAAATGTTTGCATAGGGTGGGGCCACATTGGACCCCATTGCGTTCCCCCTGATCTGAACATAAAAATTGTCCTGAAATAAAAAGTAATTATTGCATAGTACTAGTTCTAACATTGCAGTACAAAACATTTTTGGGAACTGTCCATAGATTTATCCTGCTTCAGCTCGATGCGGACCGCCTCAACACCCCCATCATGTGGGATGGAGGTGTAGAGGCTCTCCACATCAAGCGTGACCATAACTGAAACATGGGGAATATCTTTTAAAGCTCTTATTTTTTCAAGAAAATTATTGGTATCTTTCAGAAAAGACCTATGTTCCTCTATATAACCCCCAACAGATTCAACACAAGAGACTATGGGACCTCCCAGTGGACAATCCAACTGTTTGTGAATTTTAGGGAATGTATAGAAAATGGGTGTCACAGGATGAGTTTGTTTTAGAAACCGTGCCAATGTCTCTTCGATTATACATAGGCTTTGAGCCTATATCCTCTATCTTTTTCTGTACAGAGAAAAGGGGATTACAGTCCACGTGTCTATATGTGTGAACATCTCCTAATTGTTGTAAAATTTCACTAATATAAGCCTTCTTGTCCATTACAACAATGGTGCCCCTTTATCTGCTGGCTTCAAAATTAAAGTATCATTATTCACAGTGTCTTTTAGATCTACTTACTGTACTCTGTTCTTCCATTATTAAGCCTCTTTTTCCGACATAAAGAAATAGGGAATGAACATGAAATAGTGGGCCCTCTTGCTTCTAACAATTTGGCCTGACACCTGGGCCCACCGGGCGTTTTCCTGGTATACCTGTGGGCCAGTCCAACACTGATTATCCATAATTTCTTGTAATGCTTCATGTTCCTTGGTTTACTGTGACAGACCCCACTTCTATACATTGCCTCCAAAGACACTATATCATGGGTTACATTTGTTATGAACGCATTTACAAAAACATTATCCACATGAGGTTGGTAATTACGCAATGGTTTTAAGCCCAATGCCTGTCCTGAAAAAGTATTATTCCACCCAGGATCACATTGCCTGTTATTTTGAGCAAACTGGGTTTTCAGTTTAATGTGCCTAAATAGTCGATATAGTTCCACGTCCAGCTGAAAGAAATCAGGACCCGCAACCACCCCAAAAGACAACCCCTTGGAGAGTGCCTGTTGCTGTTCCGTTGTAAGTGTCACACCTGAGATGTTCACCACAGTTTCGGGCGCCGGCGAGTAACTTGTCTGCCGGATTTCTTTTTTGTGTTTCCTACACGCTCGTCTTCTCCTTCGGAGGCCCCCTCTGTGGTCTGTGACCCACTTAAAAAAGACGAGCTAGTTGAAGCAGAATCAGATCTCAGTCATGCGTTGGAATCATCTTGTCTTCCTTGTTGTCTCCCTCCTGCTCGTTCATGGAAGCCAAGTCTGTCATTGCACGACTTCTCCTGTGCAGTTCCTGTCCAGCTGTACACCCATCTGGTACTGTAATCTGTCGCATCTCATTGAAATTTCGTGCGCTTCCGTGCCTCTGTGGTCTCCCAGAACTTGCGGATGTCTGTGAGTTTAGTAGTCCCCTCTGCATCAGTATCAGGGGCAAATGCGTTCCGTATTTCCATTTCATCTGTCTAAATTTTCTTGTTAATTTCAGGCAGCTTTTTTTGTAGCCTTTCTATAGTCACCAGCATCAGATCTGTTGAACATTTGTTTAGAATGGCATCCCATCTAGCACAAAAGTCCTTATCCGATGAAAACAGTGTTGGACAAAGGTGTACTCTTAACCCTCGTGGAATCCGATTAACCCTCACATACTCAGATAAAGTGCGGAGATGTAAATCATATGCAACAGATTTATGATGAGAATGTTCCAGTTCCATATATTTTTGTCTAAAGTATGTCATAATCTGTTTGACCTTTCACGGCCCCAGTAATGCGGATTTTGTCCGAATCAGAATAAGCAAAATTAATTTTATCTTCATGTGGTGCACGACTTATAGTGGATATGTTATCAAGTTGTAGTTCAGTCAGCACTCACCCATATATGTTTTTAACAATTGCATGTGCATGTGTCTGGTGGTCCACTCTCCACTCCAACTGTAGACTTTCCAAGTATAACACAGCACTGCTACACCTTTGTTTATTTTAACATGTTCTAGTCTCTTTTGAATTTCCTCATGTGTGAACCATGCATCATTAGTTGTATTACTAGAAGTGGGACTATTAAGAAGGGAATCTTCATTGACTGGTTTCTCATTTGTGTAGACAGACGAAAAATAACAGTTCAGAATCTCTGCTTTTTTCTGTTCTCATCAGCCAGCTGACCCCACTCTGATATTATGGGTTCCACCCCTTCCTGTTTTTTTTTTTACTTTTTACATAGTTAAAAAATAATTTTGAATTCTTTTTTTGAAATTTAAAGTTTTTCTTAGTTTTCATTATAACAAATAATAAATGCAATAAAGTACATCATATGTTCAGCTGCAAATTTATCCATATCTGATATTTTGTGTGTCATTCTTTATGGAACGTTCCCGCATCCGGTCATTTCCATGACCTCTCGGGATTTGCCATTTTGGAGTTAATTTTGCAGCTGTCACTTAACATAGGGAGAGGAACAGTTAATGGGGTAAGGAGAAAGAGGGGAAAAATTAAAACAATTTAAGGGGAGACCATGCCTTATTTGGGATTGTGGAGTTTATAACCGTTTCCTATTTCATCATGTAAGGCTGTTGTATATTGGTGGTATCTGATGATAGTTGGCTATGTAGTAGTGATATCAGATGAGCCAGATATAAACGTTTGAAACAAATTGTTTCAAAGTGGGTCATGGTCTGGGCATTTTGGGTTTTGATTTCTGTGTCTACATAATGTCTAATTTGCAGATAATGGAAAAATTGAGAATGGGGAATGTTATGTTGTTCCCTATGTTGTTGAAATGATAGAGTGATTTGGTCTGGGCGAAACGCTGCAAGTGTGAGAATATTTGTGTTTATCCATGGTTGACAGTCTAGTGGATGACATCCTGATAGGAAGCTCTTATGGCTAAAAATAATTCTATGTCTAGTGTTTCATCTTGACAGCTATGGAATCCCATAAATTCATCGCTTGTTGAGAGGAGGGTAAGAGGTCTCTGGGGGGTGTCTCTATGTGCTTTGGGAATCCTAAATAGGTGTGCTAGTTGCATGGGTGCTAAAAAATGATTTTCTATTATTTTCCATGATTCCTCTGTAGGGGCATGCATGTGTATCATGAACTCTAGTCTACTTGCCAGGTAGTATCTGTATATATGTGGGACTTCCAAACCCTCTAATGCTTTTGGCTTGGTCATAATTGTAGCTTTGATTCTGGGTCTCTTCCCTCCCCAGATAAAGTTTGAGATAGTTCTTTGAAGCGAAAGAGCCGTTTTTTCAGTGAAAGCTATTGGTAAAGTCCTGAAGAGGTATAGGATTCGGGGCAGTAGTGTCATTTTAACCGATGCTATTCTGCTGAACCAAGAGAGGTGGTAGGTATGCCAGATCAATAGGTCTTTTTTAAGCTTGTCTATCAATTTAGGATAGTTTGCTTTATACAGAGTGTCGTAGGTACTAGGAAGGGGTGAGATTGATTCCTAGGTATTCTAAGTGTTCACTTTCCCATTTATAATTGAAGTTTAGCTGGAGCTGTTTCAGTTGGAATTGCTCTAGGGCAGGGGTCCCCAAACTTTTTTTTGCTCGTGAGCCACATTTAAATTTAAAAAAAGAGTTGGAGAGCAACACAAGCATGAAAAAGTCCATGGGGATGTCAAATAAGAGCTCTGATTGGCTTTTTGGTAACCCTATATGGACTGGCAGCCTACAGGAGAGAATGTTTGGCAGGACGTCTGGTTTTTATACAACCAAAACTTGCCTCTAAGCTAGTAATTAAAAAATAAGCACCTGCTTTGAGGCCACTGGGAGCAACATCCAAGGGGTTGGAGAGCAACATGTTGCTGGCAAGCTACTGGTTGGGGATCACTGCTCTAGGGTATGTTGTAGGTTGGGTAAAGTAGTCTGGGGGGATGTAAGGGTGAGGAGGATGTCATCCGCAAACAGATTGATTTTATACTCCTCATCTCCCACCTGGAAACCTTTGATATTTGGATTGTTCCTAATTGCGTTGGCCAAGGGTTCTAAGGATAGAGTAAAAATTAGTGATGACAGGGGGCATCCTTGGCGTGTCTCTCCTTTTATCTCAATATGTTTGGATAAGAGACCCATGCTAAGTACTCTTGCTGAGGGGGTGTCGTATAATTGTCTGAGTCCTGTGAGGAATGGCTGTGGCATACGCAATTTTTCCAGGACTGCAAACATATAGCTTCAGTCTATTCTATCGAATGCTTTTTGTGCATCTAGGGATAGAAGGAGGGAGGAGGTGGATAGTTTAAGCGCTAAGCTTATCAGATCAATCGCCATGCGAATACCATCTGCTGCCTGTCGGCCCGGAACAAACCCCACCTGATCCCTATGGATTATCTTGGGGAGTAATGCAGTGAGTCTGTTGGCCAGTATTTTTGCAAACATCTTGATGTCAGTATTTATTAGCGAGATTGGTCTGTAGCTGTCACAGTTATAGGTCTTTCCCTGTTTTCAATATCCTTGTTATGGTGGCCGATTGCATATGTTTTGTTAAGGGGGATCCTGTTAGGAGTGATTGGAAGAGAGTGCGGGCCCAAGAGTTTATCGAATTTCTTGTAATATTTTGCTGTGTAGCCATCAGGGCCTGGGGCATTATTAGACTTAGAGATTTTAATTGCATTTTCTATTTCTTTAATTTCTATGGGTGCGGCTAGCACATTTTGGTCCTCCGTATTAAGTTGAGGGGGAGTCCATTCAGACAGAAAGCTGGATTCCCTTGCTAGTTTAGCTTCTGGGGCTTTGTCCACTGAGTACAGTTCTGTGTAATAATTGCTGAACATTTTGAGGATTTGTTTAGTATCGCTTGTCACATTCCCTGTGTGTGTCCTGATGGTGTGTATGGTTTGAGTAGTGTGTAATGCTCTCAGTTTGCCTACTAACACTGTATGGGGTTTTGTTTGCATACTCATAGTTTGCTTTATCTGAGAGCATTTGTATTAGCTGCATTCGTATGTTTTGAATATCCCTATAGTTTTCTGGAGTTGGGTTTTTTTCTATGTATTGCGGCCATATTGTGTAGTTTTTGGGATAATTGTTTTGTCTGCTCTGCCTTGGCTCTTTTTATTCGAGATGCATGTTTAATCAAGATCCCTTGTATTACTGCTTTATGTGTGTCCCGTCTGACAGCCAGAGAGGTACAGATGAAGCCACTTTGGATTGTACATTTGACACAGAAAAACTTAACTCATCTATCCCATTTATCCCACTTAGCACAGAATATTGTGTCACAGCATCCCATCCAATTAAAGAGTTCACCATTGAAAACAATGGTGCTTTGGTATGCTAATGAAAAGGTTAAATGCATTAAATGAGTTAAGATAACTTTAGATAGCACAGTTTCTTCAATTAGCCCTGAGTCACAACGCATTTAACTCCCCAATCCCAGTGGCTACATCTGTATCTGCTGGGGAGTTATTCGGAAAGTCTTCTTTAGTTACATTGGTTACCTCCATACAGACGTCCCTGTCTAACAGTAAGGAGTCATTCAGTCTCCAGTTACTACCTCCTCTGACTTTATCCCATCCATTGAAGAGTGTTTCCACTATGCCATGGTCTGACCAAGTGATGTCATGGATTTTAGAAGAGTGAACATATTGTAATAATGTAGGTTTGGTTAAGATAAAATTCATGAGTGCGTAAGTGGCATGAGCTGAGGAGTAGTATGTGTAACCTCTGTCTATTGGATGTTTCTCTCTCGATACATCCACCAGTGCCTCCTCTTTTAGGTGACTGATAAGGTGCTTTGTGTCCCTGTCATTTATGTTAGGAGACTGTCTATTGGATGTTTCTCTCTCGATACATCCACCAGTGTCTCCTCTTTTAGGTGATTGATAAGGTGCTTTGTGTCCCTGTCATTTATGTTAGGAGACTGATAGTCTAAGATGTCCCGTGATCTATCCACATTATTATTTATAGTTGTGTTAAAATCACCTCTCACTTTGATTCTTCCCTCTTTTCTGTTTTGAGGCATTAGGAGCGTTTACTGTGGCGAGTGTTGTCAGCTTATTCTGGAGGTATCCCGTTAGGATAAGAAAGCGACCATCCGGATCTATAAATTTCTGGTTAAGTTGGAATTTCACCTGTTTTGCAATAAGGATGGCCACCCCTTTTGTTTTTGTGGGGGAGTTCGCTATGTAGACCTTGGGGTAGTATTTTGACATGTATTTGGGTGGTGAAGATTTACTGAAATGTGTTTCCTGTAGCAGCAGGATGTCTAATTTTAATTTAAAATAATCAAAGGCCATAGTGCGTTTTTGGGGCACATTGAGGCCATTGAAATTATGTGAGCCTACCTTCAAGTCAAATGGGCGCGAACCTGGGGGCATCCACGGGTCCATCTCGGATAGTCCTTGGGGGAGTTGGGTGTTACCGAGTGATCAGCTGGTAAATAGGAGGGATCAGAATGTGAGAATAAAGTATGCGGTAGCAAGTATAAGGGAATGGAGAGAAGAAAAAAAAAGAAGGAAAGAGGAGAAGAGAGGGGAAACAAAAAGAGACAGTCAACAATATAACAGTAAATAAAACAATGTATTTAAAATTTACAGTCTCCCTATGTGAGAAACTAATATCTAACTCAGTAAGGTTTCCAAAAAAGGGGGGGGAGTAGAAATGTTGCTCCCCACTAGGATAACTTTTGGTTGGGGGGTCACGGATTGGAGATCAAAAGATAGCCCGCCATAAATTTTATTCTTAAATACCCTATATGAAGTGATCGGAGTGTTTACTCTCCGTAGAGTCTGCTTAAGGGAATTAAAACTTTCAATTTGGTAGACTATGCAACATTTTTGTAACTTTGGCTTATGATATCACTTGTGTGGTTTTGTAAGAACTGCTAACTATATGCTATTGCAATAATAAGAGCATTTTTTTCCAGAAACAGTGATCTTAGCAAGATTTGTCGAGGTCAGGGTGTCTCGGCCAGAGACTCCAGTGGTCCCTAAGTTAGGTTCCTTATGGAGGAGTTCAATCATGTAGGCCGCTGTATTAAGCTTCATTACCAACAGTTATGTTTTGGGTCACAAGAGTGTGTTTAGTGTCCCTTTTTTTTTTTAATAAATATATTTTATTTTTCAACAAGGTAATAAACAGAAATCGAGTTACAATTGCTGTTCCAATGTTCCACATATACTATAGCTCATTAATGTATAGACATTTAACAGAAGTTTGTAGCTAAATGCAATTATATTACCTGATTTGAGGAAAAAGGAACACCATTAGAATAAGAGAAGAAAGGGATAGTATAAAAGAAAGTACAGAATAAAACTAGTATCCTTTAGGGATTGGGCACTCTCGACAGAATAAGTTTGTCAACATATATACAGGTCTTTGGGGAATATAACCACCTTTAGGGGTTGGCTGCTTACCTGTTATACCTAGATTATCTGGTTGTTGTTAGCCCTCTATATTGGACCCATGGGTTCCATATTTTTTCATAGGGACGTAAGTCTCCATTGGCTATTACTGAGAGCCTTTCCATGGTTAAGTAGTTGTCTAACCTGGCTTTAGCCAGTGGCGTAACTACCAGGGGTGCAGAGGGTACAATTGCACTAGGGCCCCCATCCTCTTGGGGCCCATCAGAGCCACAAAAATGGTTATGGCAGGCAGTTATCTAGGGGGATATTATACTGTACATCACACATGCCATCAACACACCAGCATGCGATTTATAGAGGTAAGGGCCCCACAGGGGGGCCCAGGTGCCCATCCTGTGCCGGGGCCCACCAGGGAGTAGTTACGCCACTGGCTTTAGCTATAGTTTGTTTGGCAGCAACAAATATGCGGCCAACAATCTTTCGCTCATGTTTATTTCCTCCCGTTACCCGCCCATGGAGTAGGGCCTCTAAGGGGGATTTTTTAAGTATTAGCCCTGTGACACTTGTTATCATTATGTATATTCTGGACCAGAATCTAGCTACCTTAGGGCAGTGCCACCAGGTGTGTACAAAGGAACCCGTCTCTCCACAGCCCCTAAAGCATGATGGAGAGGTAGCAGGGAACCATTTAGAGGAACTAGGTACCATTGTACCTTCTGGGCAGCATTTAACCATGTTCAGGGGCGCTCCGCCAGTGAGGCGAGGCAGCACCCCCTAGTTACCAGGGGCATAAATGCTGCTCCTGGTAACTAAGAGTTGCGCGCTCTGCACTAGCACCGTGGACCCCCCCCCACCCCTGACGGGCACTCACTTTTGAGCGCCGTGGGGAAGGGGGGGGACGGCAAAATCAAGTCCGTCTCAGGTGGCAATGCAAGCAGGATCGCCCCTGACCATATTAATATACATGTCAAGCCATGTATCTTCTTCCAAGCATATATGTAAGTCATGTTCCCATTGTCTAACATAATTTACTGTAGTTCCTTTATAGGCACCTGGTGGGTTAACACTTAATAGATTCTATAAATAGCTCCCTTGTATGGTAGGGAATGTAGGCATAATCTTTCTAAGACAGTGGGTGTGGGAAAGTCATGGAGCTTCTTGCTTGTAATGGAGAGGAAGTAATGTCTTATTTGGGCATATCTGAGCATTTCAGTTGGGGGCATGTTAAATTTCTCCGTTAGAGTTTGGTGGGACATAAAACCATTGTCTCGAATAAGCCGGGGAATAGTGTGCAAGTTATTATCTTGCCACCATGAAAAAACACCACTTTCTTTACCTGGGGGGAATTCAGGGTTGTTTAATACTGATAACGCTGGGCGGTGGGGTGATACCATAAAGTTTTTCTTTTGGTAGAGTTTCCAAACTTGTAAAGAATGGTTTACTGTTGGGGAGTAGCTAGGATTTGGAGGGCCCTTATCCACATTAAATTACTAAGAACAGTATTACCTATTGAGCTTTGTTCTAGCTGTGTCCAAAGAGGGGAGGTATCTTGGGCGTGCCAGTCCACCATTTGTGCTAGTTGGGTGGCTACACAATAAGTCCTGAGATTTGGGATTCCCAGGCCTCCTCTAGTTCAGTTACAATAGGCAGTGTTTATCCTTAACCTGGAGCGCTTGCCACCCCACATAAATTTCATGCATTGAGATTGTAGCTTAGATAGAATATTCATTGGGGGGTTGACTGGTAATGTACGGAACAAATATAGTAAGTGGGGAAGAATTGACATTTTTATAGCGTGGACTTTCCTTAACCAGGACAGTTTTACTGGTTTCCAGGAGTGTAACATAGCAAATAGTTTTTTAAAGATCCCTGGGTAATTTGCTTGGGACAGCTTTTTGTATTCAGAAGTGATCTGGACACCCAGATATTTTATGCTCTTGGGCTGCCATCAGTTTATCTCCAGTGTCTTTTGTATATGGGGTGGGAGATTGATATTCAGGGCTTCGGATTTCTGAGAATTGACTATTAGACCAGAAACTGAGCCAAAGTCTGTAAGCAGCTTATACAGGTTTGGGAGGGTCATCATTGGTTTGGTGACAAACACTAGCAGGTCATCTGCGTATAATACACATTTGTGGTGGGTTTCTCTAAGCTGGAGGCCAAATATAGCCTTATGTTGTCGGATGTGGATTGCTAGGGGTTCGATTATTAATGCAAATAGGAGAGGGGAGAGAGGACATCCCTGGTGGGTGCCTCTCTTGATCTGGAATTTCTCCTAGTCGTCTTGGGGGACACAGGGACAATGGGGTATAGCTGGTATCATTAGGAGGCAGGAGACAACCTTAATAAGAAAACGGACTCCTCCTCCACTGGCTATATCCCCCAGCAGGCTGAGCTTAGGTCAGTTTGAGTTGTGTCCTCAGGAGGATAGGACTTCTAGCAAATTCCCTGCTCAGCTTTGCTCGCAACCTGGGGTTGTGTTTGTCTCATTACCACTGTGTAAAAGACTCTGTAGCACCCTGCAACGTGGGATCTGCCACCGGGGTCACTGGGTGCTGTGCACAGACCACCTAGGCAACTCATCTCCTTCTCTAAGGAGACCGGGCTAGCCGGCCGCAGCGGGGAGAGAGAGAAAGACACCCTCTGCATCAGCAGCAGGGACAGGTAAGCAGGGCTTTCCCCTGAATTTTCTTTATATCTCTCTCTCTCTCCCCCTCCCCCCATCCACTCCTCTATGCTGACATATGAGAGGTGCTTTGCACTATGTTATGTGGAACAGAGCTCTTTACTTCTTCGGAAGCATATTCTCTGGGGAGGGGTGATGTTTTCAGGGTATACCTTGCCTCCAATGGCGCCCTCAAATAACTTACATACTGTACTCTTTTTGACCAGTATTCTATAGCCCTTCTCTGTCTCCCTCTCCTTCCCATGGCATATTGTCGCGCGCGATATTGCGCGAGAACTTCTTTTCCCACGCCTCGCTTTTTTCACACACGCAGGAGTAGATATTCTCACGCCTCACGGAGTCTCGCCCACGAATTTGCGCGGGAACTAATTCTCGCGCCTCGTGAAAATTCGCGCGCGACTTCACGGTCATTTTTTGGCGCGTTTTTCAAGTCACGCGAGATTATTAGCAGCCAGTTTTTCTGCACCTCTCTACAATCGGCGCAAAAACGCCAGGGACACGGGGTAGACAGAGCTACATAGCAGAATCTCCCCTCCTACTAGGGAGAGTAAATCTGCAGGGCACTTCCAGAATCTCACTCTCTCCTTCCTAGCCTTACAGGTTAGTAGCAGAGTTTTCACTGAGGGCACTTTGCCTCCCCATTTGGTTATACAATATTGATACCATGTCTGAGGGGCCCAGTGACAGACTTTTTCCCAGAGCAGCACCTTCCACTGCTATAAAATTCTTGGCTTGTGCCAAATGCCGCAAACGTTTACCGAGAGGGCACAATAGTCCCCTATGCAGCAAGTGTGAACCGCCTAGGCCAGACCCGGAGCCTCCAGAGTCTCCTCCTCTGGTGAACCCGACCCCTCAAGATGACCACCCAGTCTCTAGCAGGGAGCCTTCCCCCCATAGAAGGCAGGCTACACCTGAATGGGCATCTCAATTGGCTATAGGAATACCCAAGTTAGCACAGTCCTTAGACAAGCTGCTAGCTCATTTAGACAATCCTAAGCCTAATCCCTCTAAATGCAGAGCTCCCTCTCCATCTGATGATGATAGTGACTCTAGACGTTCTTTTTCACCCCTTCTGGAGTCAATGGATGATCTACCCCCCTCTGAAGGAGAGCTATCTTCTGAATCAGAATATGATGAAGACGAATCTCTTCATCATTCTTCTGAAGTAGATACACTGATTGCTTCGGTTCTTGAAACCCTGCATCTACAAGAGCCACAGGCTTCAGCCGCATCCTCTAAGCCGCTATTCAAGAGGCACAGTAAAACAGCTTCTGTTTTTCCCTCTCATTCCCAGTTAGATTCTATCATACAGCAGGAATGGGACAGGCCAGAGAAACGTTTTCAGCCTAGCCGCTGTTTCTCAAAGCTCTATCCGTTTTCTACAGAACACATAGATAAATGGTCATCACCTCCCTCGGTGTACGCACTTGTATCTAGGCTATCCAAAAGCACAGCCCTGCCAGTCCCAAATGCTTCTTCCTTCAAGGACTCTATGGACAAGAAGTCAGACGGACTATTACGTTCCACGTTTACGGCCTCAGGCTCATCCCTCAGACCCATCCTGGCTACAGCATTGGTGAGCCTTGCAATGCCATCCTGGTCAGACTCTCTCCTCTCTGCTATTGCTAATGGAGCCCCTCGCCATGAACTTTCACAATGGGCTTCCCAAATCAAGGAAGCCAATGACTACATCTGTGAAGCGTCTCAGGATGCAACACAGGTCGTCAGCAGAGCCTCGGCACTTGCAGTAGCCGCTCTCCGCTCCCTGGCCTGACCTTGACAAGCTCATCAGTCAAGCTACCGGTGGAAAAAGCACTCTACTAAAACACGTCCCTCCTTTCACAAAGGAAAGTTTTTTTCGTGGCTCCCAGTCCAAAACCACTAGTTCAATCCCTCCACTACAGGCAGAGGGCGCTTCGGCAGAAAACCAAGATCTTCCTGGCAGAATCAGCCCTTCTCAAAGACTACTGACAAGCCTTCCACAGCATGACGCCAGACACAATCCGACCTCATTAGGAGGAAGATTGTTGCATTTTGCCGACATATGGACTACAACTATTCAAGACGACTGGATCCACGAGGTTGTCACTCGAGGCTATCACATAGAATTTTCCTCAATGCCACCACACAGATGTTTCATGTCCCGGCTTCCGCAAGAATCCACAAAGCGAGAAGCCTTCTTTCAGGTCATTTCAAACCTACTCCAGGCAGAAGTTATTACCCTAGTACCCTTAACCGATATCTTCCGCGGTTTCTATTCCCATTTATTTATGGTACCAAAGAAGGACGGGTCGGTATGCCCCATCCTAGATCTCAAAGATCTAAACAAGTTCATACGCACACGGAAATTCAAGATGGAATCTCTAAGCTCCATGATCGCAGCAATGACTCCGGGACAATTCCTTATGTCACTCGACATAAAGGACGCCTATCTGCACATCCCCATTTTCCCTCCACACCAGAGATTCTTGCGCTTTGCATTCCAAAATCGCCATTTTCAGTTCACAAGCCTACCCTTAGGCCTCATCTCAGCGCCTTGGGTATTTACCAAGATCATGGTGGCCACTACAGCAGAAATTTGCAAACAAGGAGTTTCCATCACTCCTTATCTGGATGATCTCCTAATCAAGGCTCCGTCTCCTCTGGAGGCTCAATGAGCACTCCAAATTTCCATAAACACACTCAGGGAAATGGGATGGGTTCTGAACTTAGCAAGGTCATCCCTAACACCCAGTCAGTCTATGAACTTCTTGGGCATGAGGTTCAACACACAAACAAGGAGGATATCGCTCCCACTAGAGAAAGCAATTCACCTCCAAGCGCTTATTCGAATTCTCCTTCAAAAACAGCGACACACAGCAAAATTCTGCATGAAGGTGCTGGGAGTCATGGTCTCTACCATAGAAGCAGTTCCATTCGCTCAGTTTCTTCTAAGAGACCTCCAAATTTATCTATGGAATCAGAGATCCTTTCTTCAAAAGATTCCACTATCTCCTCAAACAAGGCTATCCCTTCGCTGGTGGCTAGACCCAAATCACCTCTCTCAGGGGAGAATGCTAGGGTAACCCCTTTGGCGCATACTTACCACAGATGCGAGTCTGTTCGGTTGGGGAGCAGTTCTAGAGAACAAAATAGCACAAGGAAAGTGGAATACAACCGAAAAGCTTTTTCAAATCAATCTGCTAGAAATTCGAGCAATACGACTAGCCCTGATATTTTGGCAAAAGAAACTGAAGGGACAGTATGTGAAAGTACAGTCAGACAACTCCACAGCAGTAGCCTACATCAACCACCAAGGGGGAGCGAAAAGCAAATCAGCCCTGAACGAGATCAGACTCATTTTCAATTGGGAAGAGACCTACCAAGTCCAGCTGTCTGCCATTTACATTCCAGGTCTACAAAACTGGGAGGCAGACTTTCTAAGTCGACAATCATTAGATCCGGGCGAATGGTCGCTAAAAGACAAGGTTTTCCAAGAAATCACAGAAATGTGGGGAATTCCAGAGATCGATCTGATGGCGACCGGGCACAACAAGAATGTACCAGCCTTCATAGCCAGATACAGAGACCCACTGGCTCTGAGTGTGGACGCTCTGACCACCGCTTGGAAATTCAGTCTGGCCTACGCCTTCCAACCTCTAGCTCTCATTCCCAGAACTATCAGGAAGCTGCAACAACAAAAGACCACTCTCTTATGATCGCTCCAAAGTGGCCTCGAAGGGCCTTGTTCTCAGACCTAATCAATCTCTCCATAGCAGAACCATGGACTCTGCCTCCACTTCCAGATCTACTCTCCCAGGGACCTATTCGCCATCCAAATCCAACAAGTCTAAATTTGACGGCGTGGCTCTTGAAACAGAGATCCTGACCCGAAAAGGTTTCTCCCAGGCTGTGGCACGCACAATGTGTGCAGCCAGAAAACCGGTCTCAGCCAGAGCATACCATAGGGTATGGTCTATCTACCAACAGTGGTGCACCAGGCATAAAGCCAGCTTCAGAACCTTTTCTGTTCCCAATATCCTGGAATTCCTTCAGGAAGGTCTTTCCAAGGGTATGTCGCTCAGCTCTCTCAAATCCCAGCTTTCCACCTTGTCAGTCCTTTTCCAAAGAAGACTAGCACTGATTCCAGACATCAAAACCTTTATCCAAGGAGCAGCACATATTACTCCTCCGATAAGAGCACCCGCTCCCACTTGGGACCTCTCCCTAGTACTCAAGGCACTTCAACGACCGCCTTTTGAACCCCTAGGATCAATTTCTCTACAGTGGCTCACCCGAAAGACTGTTTTTCTCTTAGCCATCTCCTCAGCAAGACGTGTCTCTGAACTATCATGCAAACCTCCCTTCCTCGTTTTTCACTGTGATCGAGCAGTCCTCCGCACCATTCCTTCCTTTTTGCCTAAGGTTGTTTTGGATTTTCATCTCAACCACGAAATAGTTGTGCCATCCTTTTGTCCTGCACCATCCAATCAAAAAGAAAAAACTCTTCACACTCTGGACCCTGTGAGAGCACTAAAATTCTATTTGCACAGAGTCAAGGACATCCGTAAATCAGATTCCCTTCTGATTCTTCCTTCGGGACCACACCAAGGTTCCACAGCCACCAAACAGACCATATCCCTTTGGATCAAGCAAGCCATTCTACGAGCCTACATAGCACAGGGCAAGGAACCTCCAAGTAAGGTCACTGCTCACTCCACCAGAGGTGTAAGTACTTCCTGGGCGTTCCGAAATCAAGCCTCAGCGGAACAACTGTGCAAAGCTGCAACATGGACTTCGGTCCACTCCTTTACAAAATGCTACCACTTTGATACCTTTGCGGCCTCTGACACCCGCTTTGGTCGAAAGGTGCTTCAGGCTGCAGTGGTTTCCTCAACATAGGCCTCTTCCCACCCGTGCCTTTAGGGGACAGCTTTGGTACGTCCCCATTGTCCCTGTGTCCCCCAAGACAACTAGGAGAAAAGGAGATTTTGTGAATACTCACCGTTAAATCTCTTTCTCTTCAGTCTCTTGGGGGACACAGGGCTTCCCGCCCTGGATTGAGGCCTTCAATCCACCAGACATGATACTGTTAATGTTACAATTCTAAAGTTTTTTTCTGATGACTTTGGTACAAACTGACCTTAGCTCCGCCTGCTGGGGGATATAGCCAGTGGAGGAGTCAGTTTTCTTATTAAGGTTGTGTCCTGCCTCCTAGTGATACCAGCTATACCCCATTGTCCCTGTGTCCCCCAAGAGACTGAAGAGAAAGAGATTTAATGGTGAGTATTCACAAAATCTCCTTTTCTCTTCTAGGAAGCCTAGATGCTGTACACATGCTTTTGGAGCGTAATAAAGGGCTTGAATGACATTGATGAAAGCAGGGGGAAATTTATATGTTTGAATGGTCTGAAGTTGGTAATGCCATGATACTGTATCGAAGGCCTTCTCCAGGTCCATCGACAATAGCATGGAGGGCATATCTTTGGTTTATCAGTTACTTGCCTGTTTGGGATAAAGCCTTTTTGGTCTTTGTGAATCAGGTTTCCAATGAATTTATTCAATCTGCCTGCCAGGACAACAATTTGAGGTCGATGTTTAGAACTGAAATGGGGCGAAAATTTTTACATTGTGTCTTGTCCTTGTTGGGCTTAGGGATTACCACTATGTGGGCTAGTTGGGAGTCCTGGTCAAATATATCTTTCCCTGACATTATGTCATTATATAGAGGTAGTAGTATAGGGGCAAGTGTCTGGGCATATACGCTATAGTATTTAGCCATGAACCCGTCGGGTCCTGGTGCTTTGGTGAGTTTTAGACCATTAATGGCTTCAGTTATTTCCTACATCTCTATTGGTGCGGATATTCTCTCTTGTTGAGATTGGTCTAATTTGGGAAAGGGGATCCTGTTAAGGAAGTTATTAATTGCCTGGGGGGTAGGGTTTGTTTTTTGCTCATATAATGTTTTGTAGAACTGTGAAAATTCAGCTTTTATCTTAGCTGGATTGGCTGTTAAAGCCCCCTCTCTAGTCCTAATTTGTGTGAATGGGGTATGAAGAAATTTGTTACTTAGCTTTCGGGCCAACATTGTGTCAGCCTTGTTGGCTTTTTGAAAAAACATTTGTTTTACCCATTGTAATTTTTTTAGTTCCTGCTCACTCATTAATAAGTTCATTTCAGTCCTCAATTTTTCTATTGCATGCTGCAGCGTGGCAGTAGTCCTGGTCTTATTTGCAGTTTCTAATTGTGAGAGTTGCGAAGTCAGCGAAGATATTTTTTCTCTGTTGGCTTTTCTGCCCCTTGCTTGGGCTTGAATTAATAGTCCTCGAGTAAATGCCTTATGCGCTGCCCACAGAATAGAATTCTTTATGTCGGGAGTTTTATTTAGTTGGAAATATGCCTTGAGTTCTATTCCAATGTAATCGGCCGTTTGCCTAAGCGATAGGAGAGTGTCATCTAATCTCCAATTGTATTCCTGTGGGCGAGGTGCGATGTTTCTCAATTGGAGTTTGACGATGGAGTGATCAGACCAAGGGCAGGGGTGTATAGAGGAGTAATCTATGGCTGGGACAAGTGCTTTGTTAATGAAGAACATGTCCAATCTTGAGTAGGATTTGTGTGGTTGGGAGAAGAAAGTGTAGTCTCTTTTGAACGGATGTACCTCCCTCCATGCATCCACCAGAGAGTGATTTTAAAGTATTAACGAGAGGTGGGGAGGTCGTCTTTTTGGGTGGATGAGTGGGGGGCCCTGACGGTCCATTGCAGGTTTCACTACTTCGTTGAAGTCCCCTCCTAAAATGGGTTGACCTCTCTGATGTTTCTCTAATACTATGAAAAATTTTTGAAAGAAGAGTTTTTGGTGGTCATTAGGGCTATACACCACTGCTAATGTTATCACCGAGTCTTTTAGTAGTCCTGTTAAGATTAGATATCTCCCTTGTTTGTTTGCTATTGAGGATTGGATTTGAATGTTAAGTCTCTGTAGGCAGATTGCAACCCGCAGTGTTTTTTTGTAGTGTTTGCAGTGTAGACTTGGGGGTACATTCTGTGGAAAATTTTTGGTGCCGATTTTTGGGTGAAATGCGTTTCCTGCAGGAACACAATGTCTATGTGCATTGAATGGTATTGTTGAAAGGCCTTCGATCTCTTGAGGGGGGAGCTGAGACCTTTAGTGTTGTGTGTTGCGCATATCAAAGCCTTCATTCCCTTGTGACCGGTTGCTTGAGACCGTCCATAGACCTTATGTTGGATTTGCTGAGTAGATCAATCCATTGGATACTGTCATAACTTTTAACAAGTAACAGAATACGAATGTTCCAAACACAGTCCAAATACCTTGTGTGTGAAGGTATTTTGTTAGTATGCCCCCACAAAAGCGAGGGTGGGCCGAATTTATTTTAGTGTCCCTTTTTAACTGGAGGGGCTTTTTAGTCCTGTACAATTCATTCTTGTGGTTCTGCTACAGGGGAGGCCGGTGGAGGACCCCGTAGATATGAAAGTGCATCTTCCATGTCATTGGGGTGTCTGATTGTGTACGTCAGGCCATTGCGTTGGTATGTGAGTTTGAAGGGGAACCCCCATCTGTATGGAATGTCTTTCTGACGGAGTACTTCTGTGAGTGGTTTGAGATCTTTCCGCTTCTTGAGGGTGATGGAAGCTAGGTCAGCGTAGATTTTTGGCGTTATTCCTAAGAGTTCTATCTGAGTTGTTAGAGATGCACTCAGGGAGGAAAGTGTCAAGGTGTACTGTTTCGGGTATATCTCGGAGATGTAAGTTATTTCTTCTGGTGCGATTTTCCAAGTCCTCATGAGCGTCCTGAAGGTCTCTTACTTGTGTTTGGAGGTCCTGGATCAAGATGTCCATATTTGATGTGGTTTCTTGCACAGAGTCTTGAGTCTGTTCTAGTTGGAGAACTCCTTGATCCAATGCTGTGATTTCCGTTTTGACTTCAGTCAATGAGTTGTGTATTTCGGTTTGGATTTCATCCTTAAAGCACAGAAGGAGAGACTTGAGTTTGTTTATATCTTTTTTAGTACATGGAGAGTCCAGTACCTGTTCAGTGGTTGGGGTGGGGAGTTTAGTGGCTGTTGTCGACGAATTTCTGCTCTTAAAGAAATCCGACGTACCCTCAGGGGTATTATTTGCTGGTTTCTGTCTGCTTCTCGGCATGGTGCAAGTTGTATAGGATTTGTGTTCACTTGCCAGAGATGTTTGAAGTTGGGTGATCTGGCTTTATGTTGTAGAGGTCAAGAACTACTAGCTTTTGTGGGTTTTTTGGTTCACAATTGTAGCGTGTGAGATGGTACTCTAGTGTGCAGTGACTGCTGGAGCACTATACTTGTAGCAGGAAAGATTATTTTGTTTGCATAGTTTAAGGCAGCGAGAGGAGATTATATAGTCTCACTTATGTAGAATCTGTGATCCAGGAGTGAGAATTGAGTAGCTTTCACAGTGGGACCTTGTTTATTCTGTAGAACTCCTGAATTGGGAATATGGTTTCTCTCCCATTTTCCTGAGAGTCCCGGTGCTCAGTGAGTGAGGTGACCTAAGGGGCTCTGTGATGCGCCATATTGTATAGGCCTCAGCCACGTGGTGGCCAGTCTTTGTAGTAGAGGAGCATTCAGGCTTAGTGAGACAATGCCTCAATTCGCTCTTTTAAGCCCTTTGATACTTAGGGCAGTTGTGCTTGTTCCATATAGTCTGGCTACGTCCTTGGCCAAGGTGGAGCTTATTTAGCTGAGTCAGCTTTATTCAGCTTAGGCCTTGTAGGAATCACCGATGAGGGGGCCGTAGTACCTCCCTACCTCTCTCACTGCACGTGTGCTGGACGACCCGATAGCTGCCTCAAGGTATGTGCAGTTAGGCCTCTGGTTTCAGCAGTAGTGTAGTCTTATTATGTGCTGTATGCGATCCAGCGGGTTCCTTGGGAAATCCGTGGGGATTCAGTCATGCGGTACCTTGTTCTCTGCTGCGGTGGATTCTTGCCAGTGCTCCCCGTAAGAATGCTGTGTTATCCAAAGTCCGCAGGTTTCAGAGTGGCATCTCCTCTAGTGTGCGGCTGGCTTATCTACCATGCAGCGGCAAGAGTTGAATGCGTCGGGTACTCCTCCCTCTGTTAGGCTCACGGTTAGCTCTGCTCCGAGAAGCCTATTGGCCGCCAGTCTCCCTCACCGCCCAGGCGCCTTTCTCCACAGCTATAGTTCGATACCAGCCCACAGACAATCCGACCTTCGGGTTGTCAGGTGGTTTGGAAGGTCTTAGGGAGGTTTTCCTGAGAGTATCGATTGAAGATAGGGTGCTTATGTAAGCTTATGGCGGTGCTGACGGAGGAGCTATAGTATTAAGCTGCCATCTTCTTTGGTGTCCAGGCCACGCCCCCATAATTTTGGATTCTTTTTACTGCTTGCTGCAATACCCTTTTCCATATCAATTTTACCCACCTCAACACACATCTATTGGACTGCAAAAGTTTGGTTTTGCAATGACGTTCCTTGCTTACAAGGGAAAATATACTAACCTATATTTATTAAGTAGCATTTTTAAAGACATCTCATTTTTATTCTGTGTTTAACCCTGTGCAAAGCTTTTCTCAGTTAATATGTTGCAGAGATGCCCTTATACTGTCAAAGTTTGCACGTCTAAAAATTTTTTGTTTAGTTACTCCCTTACAGAGTCTGCAACATAATCTCAAAGGAGACCATGTTATGATCACTATTCCCTAAATGCTCACCCACACAATTGTTAGAGCTTTTGCCCAAGCTTAATTTTTTTAGACTGAAATGTGTACTCTTATACATTGCACCATTCATTACAAGTATGGGACCGGTTATCCAGAATGCTTGGGACCTGTGGTCTTCTGGAAAAGAGATCTGCACATAATTTGGATCTTCATGCCTTAAGTCTACCAGCAAATCATGTAAACATTAAACAAACCCAATAGGTTGGTTTTGCTTGCAATAAAGATTAACTGTATCTTAGTTGGATCAAGTACAAGTTACTGATTTGTTAATACAGAGAAAAAGGAAAATATTTGGATTATTCGGATTAAATGGAATCTATGGGATACAGCCTTTCCTGACTAGACTCTCCGTTCATACCTAGAACTGTACCTTCTGTCCAAAAACCTTGATAACGACCGTGCCCCTTTGCCAGTAAAGAACTCTTGCTCTGCTCCTCTTTTAGTAAGACCTGGCGGTATCTGATTAGCGAAGGGCTCCTCCAGAAGTGAAAGGTGGATGCTAAAGGCAGAAGCAGAGCGAGACCAGGGAGCCTAGCACCTGTTCTGGATTTAGAGAGCTGATCCTGACACCTGTACTTTTATTTTAACAAGATTTTTTCAGAAGAAAATCAGCTCTACAACAAAATGCTACCACCACCTTGCTTCAAGGTAAAGGTCAACCATGTTAAGAGCTCTGCATAACATAAATCTGTATGAGAGTTTGCTGCAAAAGATGTGAGTACTCAAAAGTTTGCCAGTTGGCAGTCAGTGAGAGTTGTGATGCTGTAAAAAATTTTGTTGTCTGATTTATCAAGATGAATATGTTTATCTGAATAATACAGAAACGCCATGTAATTAACAAGGATGGTGTGTTGTACATAGAAAGGGTTGGGGCTGGGGAATGGGCAGTTGTGGAATTGGTATAGTATGGCTACAAAGTGCCTGTGTCCACATGCTTCTGAGATGTAAATTCTGACCTGTTTTCATGTAATGAAAAATTTGGAAATTGTTGAATAGTCTTCTACATAGTTTCTTCCACTTTGCTAAGCATATTATATGATTGCCTATAAAAATAACTTGTAATATTATCAATGAAAATATATGTCCTGTTATATCATGAAGAAAAACATAATATTAGTCAAAAAGACTAATGCAGCAAATGGGCCAGAGAAATACTATGTTCTGCAAGGTTAATTTTAAAGTTGTCATTTGAAAAACAATGCACTGCTGCCCCCTGCAACCAGAGAGACTTATTCATCTGCATAAACAGCAATTTATTAGCAGGCTCCATTTTTATGATTGTTTGCTTTGTGGTACCAATGGGAGCAAGAAATGCCACACAATTTGCTCTTAAAGTACAGTTACGAGCTGTTTGCAGAAGCAGGTTACCCTATGATGCAACAATATAAATCTTGTAGCGTAATATACTTGCCACATGACTTGGTGCCTATTCTTTATGTTCACACTAAACACCTTAAGTTATTTATGTGTTTGTTGTCCTTAAGTTTGCTTTCTTTCACTGTTATTGCAGTATTTGTAATTTGAATTTAACAAGCAGGAAGCTGATAAGTTACATTTCACAAAACCTTTTTTATTAGGCAACGTTTGAAAATCATAAACAAGTATTTAATAAGTACCACCATATTCTGCAGTGCTATATAATACAATGGTATAGAAATATAAAGATCACTGACCAATAAAAGAGTTAAAGAGAACTCTGCTTAGTTCAGCTTACATCTGAAAGATGGCAAAAGAGTACATAAGGGAACGCAGTTACATAACTATAAAAGTCCATCAAGTTCAATTCCTTCAGATGAACCACAGTGCATATACATATATATATATATATAGTTCGTGTTATGCACTGCACTCTAATCCGGTATTCTTCTTGTA
>CM044443.1:54322330-54341985 GCA_024363595.1 Xenopus borealis
GCTAGAGCAATACAATAGATAGGAGGTTGAAAAAAAAAAAGTCCCAAAAAACGCTGTGGCATGTTTTACCATTGTGAGTGATAGTCTGAAAAACATCGTTTTTATGGGGGGTGTTACCCTCCTTCTCCTCTACATTTCCTGACATATGGCAACATGTGTAGTGGCTGTAACATACACTTCTTTTTCAGACTATCACCCACAATGGTAAAACACGCCACAGCGTTTTTTGGGACTTAGAAAAATTTAAAAAAAAAAATTTCAACCTCCTATCTTTTGTATTCTATCTACTTCGCTAGCGTAAATTCGCCAGAGTCGGTGTTGGCGAATTTGCGCTAGCGTTAGACGCTTCGCGCTGGCTGTCCATGGGGCACATGCGCAGTAGCGCAATTCCACGGACACAGGGACTGGACACAGAAACACTTGAACTTTATTATATAGGATAACGTTGTTGTTATTTACTTATTATTGCATTGCATATATTACCTTTCTAATATTACAAATATCTGCTTAACTGCCAATTGTGTGGTTTATTGTCTGCTATAATTGGTACCAAAATCACTGCTATTGCAGTTCCCAGGGAGTTGTATGCCACCAATATCTGGTTTAGCCCTGGGTGGAGGCACTTAACTTATCCAAACCCCGCAAATCTCCCACTTAGTGGAGGCTTGGGATCTATACTGTTAGCGCCACAGTGTGGCCCTGGATATTCCAGCCAAGAAAGGGTTACATTTTGGAGGCACTGCTGAGATTTGATTTGATTTGTGGAACTTTAGTCACCATGTCTGCTATTACCCCAGAAGGAGTTAAATTGTGGGCTTCAGCAAGGACTTAATTTGCCCTGTGCATTTGCACTTGACCATATTCCCCTACATTTACCAAAAGATATGCTGGAACAGACACTATCATCTTACTCAGGCCTGGCTGGCACTGCTTGTCACAAGTGCTCGGCGCTCCCTACCTTCTCGCTGGTGCGGCGGCGCGGATCCAAGATGGCGGCGCCCAGCGAATACACGTGGGCGCAAGGACGCCGGCGCGGTGACGTCACGTGCTGTGGCACCAAATTCTAACTTAAAAGGACACTGAAGACCTGGGTTCGATGCCCGAGTATAGCTCAATCTTGCATTGTGTTCCTGGGTGTTACTGCTATCCTGCTATTCCTGTTATTGATCTCCAGCCTGTTTCCTGACCTTGACTCCTTGCTGCCTGCCAACTTGAACCCTTGCCTGGACATTGACCTCTCTATTGGAGTTCACCTTGAACTGTACTTTGCCTGGACTCTCTGGAAGGGGCTTCCTCCTCGATCCCGACTAACCCCTTGTGGGTGCTGCTGGCCCCTGCTCACATTATACTTGGGCCATGGATCACGAGGAAGCTGCGCCGGATGTCGGACGAGCCCTTCGCGGGCTGGTGTCCCCTATGGAGGCTTATGAATCCCAGCAAGTCAGAATTGGGCAAGTACTTGATTCCATTATGTCCTGTTTGCCCTCTACTCCCGCTGTCGGGGAAATTCCTCCTGCTGTGGTTGTTTCTCCGCCAGCTATGTTGCCGGCCCGTGAGCCGCAAATTCCTCTTCCTCCTCGCTACAGTGGCGACCCTCAGGCCTGCAGGGGATTCGTGACTCAATGCCTGATTCAATTTGAGTTCTAACCTTCCCAATTCTCATGTGAGTGAGCGAAGGTGGGTTACGTCATATCTCGTCTGGAGGGCAAGCCGCTTGAATGGGCAACACCTCTCTGGGAGAGACAGTCACTGCTGACTTTTGATGTGAATGAATTTCTACGGATGTTCAGAATCATCTTTGATGCCCCTGGTCGGGTCGCTACTGCCTCTTCACGTCTGCTGCAAATCCGTCAGGGAAATATCGGTGCCAGCGAGTATGCCATAGACTTTAGAACCCTCATGGCTGAGACATCCTGGAATGATGAGGCATACAATGCAGTTTTTTATCAAGGTCTTTCGCCTCGCCTGAAAGATGACCTAGTATCCAGAGATCTTCCTGACTCCCTTGTAGATTTAATCGCTCTCGCTATGAAGGTGGACACCCGCCTTAAAGAACATCAGGCTGATAAACAACGAAACAAGAAATCTCATCCAATGCTGGCACCGCGTTTCCAGAATCCTGTGATACCTCCGTCCTCTCTGCAGATAACCAATTTCCCTTCGGAGGAGCCCATGCAACTCGGGAAGGCTCGACTTACTGAACAAGAGAAACTCCGCAGATGCCTTTCTGGCCTATGTCTGTACTGTGGCGGACAATCCCATTTAGCTGTCTCCTGCCCTATCAAGCTGAGGAATACTCCTGCTCCAAGTAAGGCTGTTGTTTCCTTTGTTGGTGGTGTTGTTCCTAAGCCTTCGGAACGTTCTCACCAATTTCTTGTTCCTGTGCAGATCCTGCTGTCCTCCCAGGCAATACCAGTCTCAGCCTTCCTTGACTCCGGAGCTGCAAGAAACTTTATGGACTTGGCATTTGCTAAAAAGATTGGCATTTCTCTCTTTCCAGTGACTCCTCCCATAAGGGTCTTTGCCATTGATGATAGACCCCTCTCCACTGACACTATCACCTGGAGAATTATCTGTTCAGACGGGAATTCTACATATGGAGAAGCTATCCTTCCTGATCATCCCTTGTCCCTCCACTCCTGGTGTGCTGGGTTTACCATGGTTACGACTTCATAACCCTTCCATTGACTGGTCCTCTGGTCAAATCTCCCGTTGGAGTCTGCACTGCCAAAGACATTGTCTAATTTCTCAACCCCTCCAACGGGTTACAGTCTCTTCTACGAGCCTCATCCTTGCCCTCTGTCTACAGGGACTATTCTGATGTTTTTTGCAAAAAGTCAGCAGAATTCCTTCCCCCGCATCGGCGGTATGACTGTCCTATTGACCTCCTTCCCGGAACCATGCCACCCCGTGGGCGGACTTATCCTTTATCTCCTACAGAGACTACGGCCATGAAGGAGTATATCTCCGAAAACCTTCAGTGAGGCTTTATCCGTCCCTCCACCTCCCCAGCTGGAGCTGGTTTCTTCTATGTGGAAAAGAAGGACGGTGGACTCCGTCCCTGTATAGACTATCGGGGTCTCAATAAAATAACATAGTTAAATAATAAATAAATAAAATAATTTGCAAAAGAGCAAGATATTGATCCCCGGCATCCTTGTGAGGCAGTTTCTTTTTGCCAGATACCAAAGAAAACTCTGTGTCAGTACTGAGTGTCTTGAGAACAGCATTTGAATTCCTTCCAAAAGTGATGTCACTGTTTCACTTGGATTTGGAGATAACTTTACCTTCATTTTGCCCAAATATCAAAACTGAACAGGAAAGTCAGTGGCATACATTAGGGGTAGTTTGGGGGATATCACATTACCTGGATCATACAGAGTCATTGATAAAAACTGAGGGTTGGCTCCTTCAAAGCAACCATTAGCACATGGATTATTTGCTGCATAGTACTCACCTAATAAAAAGGCAGGCAGAGAGGTGTAGAGAAACTTAAAGGCTCATTCTACCAGAGCTTTGGCTACGTCCTGGGCAGCAGAAGATAAGGCTCTGCCAGATGCGATTTGTAAGGCTGCGAGATGGTCTTCCTTAACGTTTGCACAGCATTTATGTTACCCACTGTTCAGGGGGCATTTTAAATAAAATTGTCAACTCATTTACCCTGGATGCATCTAACCGTATTGTTCATCAAACATTATAAGTTAATTGTTTTGTTTTCCCAAGATGCTAGATTTGGTAGGAAAGTCTTTATTCATAATAAATTCTTTAAAGGAACAGTAACAGTGTTTTAAAGTAAAGAAAATATCATGTAGTGTTACCCTGCGCTGTTAAAACTGATCTGTTTGCTTCAGAAAGACTACTATAGTTCATAAAAACAAGCAGCTAAGTAGCAATGGCAGAAATTGAAAAACGGTTAAATGGTACAGGATAAGTAATGGATAACAGATGACATTATGTTCTACAGTTCTATCTGCTATCTGCTGTGTAACTTGAGCCTTTTCTCCTTTGAATGGTTGCTCCCATGGCTACACAACAGCTTATTTATATAAACAATACTAGTGCTTCTAGTAAACAACACTGCAGTTTTACCAGCACAGGGCAACACTGCATTATATTTTTATTACTTTAAAACAATTTAATTTTTTGATGTTACTGGTCCTTTAAGAATCATCTGTGTTCCTCCCTTTTTACTGGCTTTGGAAATTCTCGTGTTCGTGAATGGTGGCCATGGGTGGCTTAACATGTATGGGCAAGATAAGGCTTAATGCTGAAAGCAGTAGTCATTCATCCTGATCTGTGGGGATTATACATAAAATTGCCTAATACATGTACTGAGGGGTCTTCTACAAGAAACGGCACTGATATTAACCTATGATTTTACGGAGGTTATTAGTTCATACAGATGACATTAGCATTACATTTATCCTTCATTGCTTTCTGGTGGAATTATACATAACATTTGCACAGCATTTATGTTATCCACTGTTCAGGGGGAATTTTAAATAAAATTGTCAACTCATTTACCCTGGATGCATCTAACCGTATTGTGTCTGCATCCATTACATAATGTGCCTGATGTACCATTACTCGCTATACTGAGGGATGTCAGTGCCCACTACCACTCACTATAAATAATCTGCCTATTGTGAAATAATCCACTGTCTTTCACTGGATGCTTTGGATCAGCTGGTTGGGAAGGCAGTCAAGCAAGTTTCATTTATAGAAAAGGTTAAAATAATAGATGTGCCTTTTTTCAACTTTAATTATTGTGCTTCTATATCAGTGCACAAATTTACTTGGCGAGTAAGCACTGCCTCTCAAAGTATGTAATGTACTTGGGGTATCATCATTACCCACTTTTTCCGACTGAATATAATGTACTTGTGGGTGTCAGTGCTTACAGCCTTTCATTTAATATAAAGTGCATGGTGCATGGCCATTACTCCCATTCTGGGGTCCGAATGCTAAAAACCTGAAAAATTCAAGTTTATATTTACTATAAAAACCAAATTTTTAGTGGGAAAAACTTAAAATTTTTCGAGATGTATTTTACCCCGATGCTGCAAAATGTCCAAAGATATTGTCTGCAGACTTTTTAGGCATCACATTTGAAAAAATATTAATTTTTCACATGAAAAAGTTGTTGTGCAACAATTTTTTCATGGTTTTTTATTGATAAATATGGGTAAATCATGCATTCTAGTTTAGTCAGACTTTTTTTTATTTAAAAAATCATACAATTTGGATTTTTTATAAATAACCCCCTTACTGTCTGCCCTTCAGTGAGTGCTGCCACATAAATAATTGCCTTATAGGTACGGTTGGACACTACAAAATATTTTCTCATTGCCCAGAATTTATTGGATTTTAAGAACTTCCTTGTGCTTTGTCACAGTTCCCACTGAAGTCAGTTGGTTATTTGGTTGATAATTATCATACAAATCCTCTTGTAAGTTAGTCTGTGTATGGTCAACTTTAGCCTCCCCAAACAAAAAAGTAACCCTCCGCCTATGAGGGTGAGAACACGGTAAAGAAAGGAGACTGACCAGTGGATGCATGAGTAGCATTATTGTAAGCGCACTCAGCCCATGGCAGAAATTCTGTCCAAAGTGATTGATTATTGGAAGCATAACATCTGAGATACTGCTTCAACAATTGATTTGTTCTTTCTGTCTGGCCATTTTTCTGCAGATGGTAAGCCAAGGAGAAAGGCAAATCCGTACCCCATAAGTGAACAAAAATCCCACCAACACCTAGACACAAACTGAACCCCCTACTGAAAACAATGTTCAAAGAGGCCCCATGAAAATTAAATATACTGTATTAGATAAGAAAAGCTTGTCAGGAGATCTAGTAAAGGGGAAGGGGAATGAAATTTTCATAAAGTGGTCCACCACACCAAATTAACAGTATACCCTTTAGGGAGGGTTGGAATTCCACAATAAATTCCATGGAGATCTCTCAAGAATAGCAAGTGACTGTAGCAGCCCTTGAGACAATGAAAGCTGTTATCTAGGAAATTCCCAGAAGCCCTAGAATCTAGAAAGGCAGGGCTCTCTATGGAACCTTTATCCCATTTTAAGAGGACTGGGACAAGAATTTGAGAATTGTTGGGGAGTAGAAACAACATGACCCAAACAGGACTTCCCAGAACTGTTTAGGTACTACTATTCCCATCCTCTTGCAACAGGTATTCTGAAAAACCCATTAGCCTGCCTATGACCCCCTCTTCTCAGGAGACAAATGGGTAGAGCCCAGCTGCATGGGTTCCTCAGAGGGCCTAGGGGCAGAAAGAAGAGGCTTTGATGCCAACTCTGAGGAGGTATTAGTAAGGTAAATATTAGGGGTATCTTATTGGCATGTTTTCCTATGCCTCCTACCAATCTGGATAGAGAGGTGCATGACTGAATCTAGGGAGGATGGAGTAGGACAATTTACAAGTCTATCCTTGATAGCTGCGGCCAGCCTAACCCTGAACTGGCTGCCTTGTTCCAGGCTGTCTCTACCGCCCAATGGTGAAACTTCATACAATAATCCTCAACCCGCCATTTCTTCACAGGTTCATGCAAGGCATGGACCAATCTGTCTCTTAGGTTGGGAGGTCATTTGTAAGCCATCATAGGTGGATAGGGCTCCAGTTTTTGATCCAGTTGTAGCAGATGCCAGTGCCTATGTATTATGTTCCTGACCTGTCTCGATTTGGAACAATATGTATTAACAAATGGCAATCTATCCGTTTTTCTTTTCTTTTTCTTTACAAGCAAGTCTGCTCTATTAGTATCCCTAACTTTCTGCTTTACATCTTCCAAAAGCCTAGGGTCGTAACTCCTCTTAGTAAAATGTGAGTGGACGTTTGGTCCACAGATGTGACATATGCGAAAGTGACGTCACTGCATAGGAACAACATGCGGAAAGGGCGCGAAAACGGAGCCAGGAACTCATAAATCTTTTAGGTATTTATAGCTCATCTGGAAGGCACGGAAACCAGAATTCCCCTTGATAAAGGCATCAAGCCGAAATGTCGGGGTAATTCTCTTTTTTGAGCTGGGTTATCCGCTGGGGTATCTGCTTCCTTGTAAAATTTCGGTTGTGATCAAATTATTGTGGTATGTATATGCTATATGATATTATTCTCATGCTTTGAATTTGCTAGTAGCAATAGATTAACTGTGACTTTCTAAGAAATAAATATTTAAATTTTATACCACATGGTGTATTCTATTGGTGTGTAGGCCTATGTAGAACTGTTACAGATAGCTGCATCAGTAGTGGCAGCATGATCTGGATATAACCTTGAAGACCTCCAGAGAGAAAGGTGGGCTGAATCGGTAGGGGAAAGGCTGAATGCCTAGAGTAGAGTGAAATTCATCCTAGATTCCTCAGTTGGAAAGGAATGGGTTAGGAACCTGAAATGGAGCTGGCTTCAATCGCCAGTGAATCTTTCAGGAAACGGATCTTGGGTTCTACTATGGGGCTCCCAGAGGGAGAGGGTAGCAGTGTCCAGCCAGGGCTGGAGCTGAAGGCAGGGCCGGATTCCAGCAGCAGGCGCCCCTAGGCCACATGGTCCTAGGGCCCTGCGCCCACACCTTTAGCACCACTTTAGCAAGAGCAGGCGCATATGAGCACTGGGGAGGTGCGCGTCCCCAGTGCTCCTCCGCAAGCAGCTGGGCGGCATTCCGCCTCTACCAACTTGCTGCCTTAGACCCAAGCCTATGTGGCCTGACTGAAGTAGGAACAATAGGTTATTTGTTCCTACTTAACTTTGTTCCACAGGTTGCTGGAGAAGACTAGCCACAATGGCTTCAGTTGCAATGGGAGAATCATCTGCTCCAGCAGTGTTCATGTTTGGGCCCAAAGTAATGTTATGTATGGTATCCCAAACCCAGAAATAACACAAAGGTCCAGTCACGGCTCACACTTCTACTTATAACAGCCACCTTTCGCTTCAGGAGGAGCCTTCCACTACTCGGTGCCATCAGTTCTTAACATTAGACCAAGGAGAGAGTTCTGTGTGTGCAGGCAAGGGAACTGAAGGTGTACAGAAGGGACGGGGGAGCAGGCAACATAGTCATGGATATGACTACAAACTTTATTTAACCCTTTTGATACTGTGACTTTCTGCATACTGCTTTCTCCTTGGTCCTAACTTCAACCTTACAGCCACTGGGCCCTGACAGGTACATTATTCACTCTATAGTTAATTCTACTTATTAAAATAAAGCTGCAGCATTTCTCCTCCAATGCCATGGTATATGTGTCTATCATTTAAAAAGAGAGTTTCGGACTGCACATTCCATAACTTGGCTTCCAAAGGTTTTGTGTTTTCTCTAGCTGAAGAGTACTGTGCAACTGGGCTGATTTTTCCTTGGGGTACAAACTATACATTCATGAAGCATTGCACCTTAATGGAAGGGGGTCCACTGTGCTATGGGAAAGAATGGCTAAGAGATTGGAGGCGTGTTCAAACTAAGCAAAGGGGGCAGGGTGAGATAAAGAATTATGGGAAAGCTAGGGTAGACGGGGCAGTGGTATTAGTAAAGGGTCATGGGAAGAGGCATACAGTTTACCAGCTAGGGTGGTCCATCTGTTACAGACAAACTTAACATATAAATCTCCACTAAGTAATGCAAACTTCAAAACTAAAAGTAGTAACCTCCACTGTATACTGGAAAATGTACGGAGTTTGTCAGGTAAAATGGGAGACCTAGAATTAATTGTATGCTCTAAAAATTATGATGTTATTGGTATCACTGAGACCTGTTGGAATGAAACGTGACTGGGATGTTTCACCCTTTTTAGGAGGGACAGAAGGATTAAAAAAGGTGGAGGATTGTGTTTGTATGTGTAGGGATGTGAAAATTAGACACCCTCACATATTTCTAACAGGCACAGTCCTAGTAATATGGACGCCTAATGGGGACCTCGGTGCTTATGTAAACCCTGTAGTTCTCACAGTGTACACTAGATGGCACTGTGTCAAAGTATAAAGGTTTTTTGGAACCATGCGGTCAGTGTTCATTGCTTTAGCCCAACCTTGCAGGCTGGAAGGGAATGGGCATGATCCCTAGGCGCAAAGGCCCTAGTAAAGTATCGCTATACTCTGTCATAGATCACTCTAGGAGTGATAGAAAGGTAGCTAGTTGAGCAGCTCACGCTCCGACAGGAGGAATAGAGGGATTAAGATCCCGGGCAGGGCCTTCATTAGAAATCACGGGGCCCCGCACAACCAAATTTTTGGGGCCCCCTGGGCCCCGCCCTAGCGCCCAAGCCCCGCCCCTAATCCCCACCCACTCCACATCAAAGTTAAAAGACCACACAGACATCAGCACTAAATAGTGTAACCCCCCCAAGGCTCCCTTTTGAGTTAAAAAAAATTTGCCACCAGGCCCCCCCATTAAAAAGCATTGGTAACAGGGCCCCTCATACAAATTAAAAAAAAATTGGGGCCCCATAAAATATTTTTTTTTTTTTAATTGGTGGTCAGGCCACCCTGACAAGTTAAAAAAAAAATTGGGGCCCCAAAAAATATTTTTTTTTAAAAATTGGTGGTCAGGCCCCCACCACAAATTAAAAAAAAAATTGGGGCCCCATAAAAAAAATTTTTTTTAAAAAAATTGGTGGTCAGGCCCCCCGACAAGTAAAAAAAAAATTGGGGCCCCATAAAATATATTTTTTTTAAATTGGTGGTCAGGCCCCCCCGATGAGTTAAAAAAAAAATTGGGGCCCCAAAAAAATATTTTTAAAAAAAAAATTGGTGCAGGGGCCTATAGAGTATTAAAATAAAAAATTGGTTGGCAGAGGATTAAAAAAAAAAAAAACCCACATTGGTGTCAGTCAGTCCTTTCATGACTTTCGTGTCTTTCCGCCTCTTCAGGACTTTACAGGACGTTCGGCACTTCCACATTCTGCTGCAGGACTTCGGGAGCGATCGCTACTGCGCTCATAAGGGGCTCTTTGAAGATTGCAGCGCTGCCGGGCCCCCATTCAGCCCCGGGCCCGGGACACTTGTCCCCCCTGTCCCCCCCTGATGGCGGGCCTCGTCCGGGGTACAATGATTTATAATCATTATAATAATAATATAATAAATTTGTATTCGATCGAATGAATAAAAGGTAGCCTAGAACTATTCAATTAACATTGGAAAATCGAATGCTAATCGAATATCGAATAGAAACAAATTATTTTTGGGGAATAATAGTAAATTTGCCACTAAGACTTTGCCAGTGTTGGACGGGGACACCAGGGGCCCACCCAAAAACCTTAGACCAGGGGCCCACCATAAAATCTTAGACCAGGGGGCTACTCTCAGTACTAATATTCTTCATCTCCTCAATCAACCTCCATTCTCCTAGTTTGTTTTCTTTATATACTATAATCAGTTATTCCATCTATTTAGCCTCTTTGTTCTCATAGAAATAGGGAATGGCCATGAAATAGCAGCATGAGGGCCCACTGACACCTTGGCCCACCGGGAGTTTTCCTGGTATTCTGGTGGGCCAGTCCGACACTGTGTGTATGTGTAAATCTACGTGTGTTATAGTGTAAAATGTGTGTGTTTATGTGTGTGTTGCATTAACCTGTGCAATAGGCTGGCAGAAGATCATTGCAAAAGGAGCAGGAGGGTCCGTGACGCTGAAACATCCATCCATGCGACGATCTGGTAAGTTGGGGCAATGGGGGGGGGTCCAGGAAGTACAGGCAGCAGCAAGCACGTGCTCCTCGTGCTCCTGCTGCTGCCTATGTGGCCCCTGGGTGATTGTACCCAAGGGCCCGCTCGTTGTGGCCCCCTCCTGCTCGTTGTCTTTGGAATGAGCAGGAAGCGAAGGTGCGGCTTTACAAGCCGCTCCTTTGCTTCCAGGGAGGAAAATGCTGCAGATCGTAGAATCTACGATCTGTGGCATTTCAAGAGACTTTAGTAGATCAATGCAGGCTCCCGCACACCCTCATTCAAATTAGCAAATGTTACCTGGTGCTCAAAAGGTAGCGGCTCGGCCACCTCACAAACAGTCTCCAGAAGCAAAAATACCAATGGCACACAGGATGAATGCAAGCAAGTGCTTTGCCTGTTAATTGCAGATGCAACGTTTTGGGGTCACGCCCCTTTCTCAAGCATATATAACACAGTGCAAAGGGTGTATAAATAGGCATATGCTAATTAGATCAGTTAGGATCAATGACAACTGGTCTATGAAGTGCAATAAATGGCCAATATGTTCAAACCCACAATGTGCAAATCCTGTGTGTGCAATACTGCAAAATCCAGTAGAGATAATCTTCTTTCATAAAAATATGTGTACATAATATATACAATAAGATACATTCTAAAATTATATAAATGACCAATTTGTAACCAAGTGAATCAAGCCTGTGTTATATAAAAAGCTATACAAAATTTAAAACAACACATCATTTAAAATTACAAAAAAAGAGGACATCTTACCCCAATCAGAGGAAAAGGCTTCCCTGAACTAAAATGGGAACAGTATAACATTCATCTGGAAAAAAATGTTTTTACACATGTTAAGTACTCATAAAAAACAGGCCATATTAAATTCTTCATTTAATCCCTTAGGGAACCTAGACTGTAGCAAACATATCCAAACGCACTCGCGTTGGAGTAGTATTCTTTTAAAATTTTGCCCTTGCTTTACCTCCACTTTTTCTAGAATTTGCCACCTCAGTTGAGACACTTGGTGGCCACACGTGAAAAAATGTTTAGCTAATGTGGTTTCTTTTTTCTCCTTTTTTATTTTAGCTTCATTTTCCCTTTCCTGTCTACTATCCATGGAATCTGGTTTAAAATTACATATAACAGATTTATGTATATTCAACTGTATTTTTATTGGTCTTGTGGTCTGTCCCACATAGGCCATTCCACAAGGACATTTAAGACAATAAATAACATTAAAACTGTCACACGTGGCAAAGCATTTAATTTTATGTTTGGAGCCCAATGTAGGATGCATAACGCAGTCACCTGGAATTATAGCACTACAATGGCCACATCTCATACATGGAAATGTGCCCTAAGTATTAGTGCAAAGGTGTAAATCCTTACGTTGCTCTTGTCTAGGTTTAATGAGGTCGGCTATATTTTTACCCTGCTTGTAAGAAAACAAAGGTGGTAACTGAAAAAGATGGCCAATTTTAGAGTCAGTATTTAGTATGCCCCGGTGCTTCAAAATGATCTTTTTTACACAACCTGGAATTTGAATCATAAGATGTAATAAATGGTATACATGTCTGTTTCTGTACAGAAGTAACTTTCTTTTTAAGTATATCTTTTCATAGAATTTTTCTAATTTCCTCCTTTTCAATCAAAAGATTATTTACATCATATCCCTTTTCCGAGAACTTCTGTATAATCTTATTGACTTCAGAATCAAACGGTGTTTCATTTGAAGTAATATGTTTGGCCCTAAGGAATTGACTTCTAGGTAGCCCCTTAAGCAATCCAGGTGGATGAAAACTAGTTGCTTGGACCAAATTATTTTTATCAGTAGGTTTAGTGTACACTGTAGAAATAAACTTAAAATCCTCATATCATACATTAACATCCAAGAAGTGCAATTCCTTAAGGGTCATATTCCAGAGTAAATTTAATAGTACTGTGGACATTATTTAAATATATTAGAAACTCCTGTAACTTCTCCAGAGATCCTGTCCAGATAAAGAATGTGTCGTCCACATATTTCATGTATGAATGTATGTACCCTGCATATTCCTGATTGGAAAACATAAACGTTTTTTCAAAAAAATCCATAAAAATATTGGCATGCGCAGGAGCCATGTTAGTGTCACGGACGCCGCCCGGAGCATTCCCGGGAGCTCCGGGCGGCGCGTCCTCCCTGCGCGGCGGCGCATCCAAGATGGCGGCGCCCATGGCCGCCACGTGGTTTCGGCGCCGGCCGTGACGTCATCAAGCCGCGCCAGAGGCGCAATGGTGCCAAATTCAAAGTTAAAAGGACGCCGGAGACCCAGGTTCAATGCCCGAGTATAGCTCAACATTGCTATAGTGTTCCTGGGTCTCCTAGCCTTGATATTGATTCCTGATTTCCCGTTATTGATCTTCTGCCTGTTCCTGACTCTGAAACCTCGCTGCCTGCCTTTTGAACCTTTTGCCTGGACCTGACCTTGTTACTGGATTTCCCCTGATTGTACCTCGCCTAGACTCGCTGGATAAAGACTTCCTCCTTGATCCACACTACACCCCCCCCTCGTGGGAGCCGGAGGCCCCCGCTGACAGTTAGCTCCCATGGCGCAGCCTTGTAGTTGTAAGTAAAATTCGTCCTTAAATTTTATATAGTTTTTGCAGAGTACATACTCCAACAATGAGCATAAAAAGTTTACACTATATGTAGGAAGAGAGCCAGATGACAAATAGGACTGCACACGTTCAATTCCTTCATCAAGGGGTATGGATGTGAATAAATCTTTCACATCCAACAAACATAAAAGAAAATTGTCACCAGGTGTTGGCATTACTTCTAATTTTGTAAAAAATTCAGTGATGTCTGTTAAACAGTAAGTTAATGTTGGAAGCAGTTTCTTTAAATGTAAGTCAATGTACATAGCAAAAGGCTTCCAAATTGATCCTACGTTTGACACAATAGGCCCAGGAGGTTGCGTAAGACTTTTATGTATTTTTGGCAAAAAATAAATATGTGGAACCATGGGCGATTGTGTCAAAAGTAGTTGTGAAATTTCATCAGTAATGATGCCTTCTAAACTGCATCATTCAGTACAATTGTGATGTCATTCATAAATTTTAAAGTAGGATTATTTTTTAATTTTTGATAATGTGCCGCATTATTCAATTGGTGCAAGGCTTCATTATCATAATCAATAGAATTTTATATAACGATGCCAACCCCTTATCCGCTCTCATAATGATAATGGCATGGCTAGTTTGTAAGGTTCCAATAGTTGCCCTTTCCTTATTAGTGACATTACAGGAAATACATCTGGATTTATTTTGTATTGCTTTGTTAAGTTCAAAAGAAACCACTGATTCAAAAGTATCAATTGCAGGAAAAGCACCTGGTGGAATAAAGTTACTTTTTTTACCCAATTTACTTCTTAACAATGGCAACATTGTATCCTTAACTGAACTGCTAATCTGAGAAATATACCTTAAGCATAAGGGCCCGCACAAATTTAAACAGATCTATAGACACCTCAGATAAAGGGACTGTATATGTAGGTATAAAGTTTAACCCCTTATTTAGAACTGCAAGTTCAATGTCAGTGGGTACATAGTCTGAAAGATTAAACACCGTATTTACCTCTGGTGTTGATAAAGTTGTTTTTTCTTGGTTGTGGGCCTCGCTGCCATTCCTTCTCCTGCCCCTCTGGACCCTTCGTTTGACTGAACACAGCCTCTGTCTAAAAAAAGGTGTTGCAGGCAAGGACGAGGTAGCTGGAGTATCCTGCGAATTGTCTGAAGACTGTGAGGAACCTCTTTGAATACCGGCACCTGGCGTTGAACGGGCTAGACGATAGACACACCTCTTTTCCCTCCATGTATATACCTCTCCACACTCGTAGTCCTTCGTATCGCGCTTGTATTTGGGCAGCTTTATCTGTAGGATATCCTGTTGTAGTTGTTCCATCTTTACTACTATCTTGCGTAATTTCATTTCGTCCACCTCTGGCAAGGTTCGGTAAGCCTCCTCTGTTTAGTGAATTTTCTGCTTTAAATCTTTCATCCCAGAATGCAATTGTTGGATGGTCAGCATTATCAAGTCTAGTGAACAGCGATTTAAAATTCCTTGCCACTTTAGAAGAAAATCGCTGCTGTCTTTGAATAATGCAGGCTATCAATTCACTCGCAAACCATGTGGAATACGTTGCACCTTTGCATATTCTGCTAATGAGGAGGAATGAAGTGCCCATGCTGTGTCACGTCACTTCAGCGTTTCTAATTGGCAAAGGAGTTCAGTCCCAGCTGGAAGTGTATTTGCAGGTATAGTATATGCTGCGTTAACAATTTTCTTTGAGAGAGACTTTGCCACAGAACGTAGATTCTATGATCTGTGGCATTTAGAGGCAGGACCAGATTTACATAGTGAGCGCCCCTAGGCCCGCTGACGTTTGTCACCCCTGTCCCCTTCCTTTTATTTGTTCAAATCATTGGGATGAAGCAATGGGAATTGGCACATGGGAAATTAAATTTCTGAACCAATGTGGGTGTGATTGGGCAGCATGCCGCTAAAATCCTGTCACCTGTTCAGAGGGTTAAAAAAAATGAATAGTTGTTTTTGTACATTTATACATCCTAATTTCCTTTTACTTGCACTTAAATCTATGTAGCACTCTAGATATTGGGTGGTTCATTTTACACATGCTCTCCACTGCTGCACACTATCAGCTGTAAATTCACAGAAGTATTAAAGAAAAATATATCTCATTCTCATATATTAACTCATATATTAACACATTCACTTTCACAAAAACTTTAGACGTTAATGGTTGGTAAACAGGAACAATACATTTGTTACTTACTACAGTATGTACATTTTATTCTTATTACTATTATTATGTATTATGGTAAGTTTTATCTTCAAAGACGCCATGATGGGAGCTTCCTTTGTGCCAATTTATGACAACCTAGTAGGAACAGCTCAATTTCTTTGGAGAGATTATCCCTTCAGAACCAAGATAATTTGGTTTGACCGCTACTTTGATGATAGGAGTATTTTAACAATATTGCAATTCAGGGGTAGAGGGAATATCATTTACACATTTATTTATTTTTTTCAATTTAAGTTGATAAGGTTTTAACAGACTTCTATACGAAACCTATTACATTTAATATAATACTATACTCTAGAAGTTGGCATCCAGTTACTTGTCTGGCATCCCATTGTGACAATGTCTTTGTGGGTTTGTTCCACTTGGGATGCTTTTCAGCAACAGGCAATTCAAACGTGGGATAGGTTTTTTTATGCATTCGGGGGCTCTATAAAACGGCAGTGTCCAGTGCTAGACACTGTCGAACTGGGGGCCCACCAGGAAACCGGATCTCAAAGGCCTGCACCCCCCTGGTACTTAATAGCACCCATGCATAAATATCAAAATTAAAATGTTTGCTGGCAATTGCAATCTTAAATTAAATGAAAATATTAATGATAAATACACAAGCATATTAAGTAATCATATTGTAAGTACACATACAATATAAACTATTAAACCTTTTATCACACTTTTGTGCATAAATAAATCAAACCAAACGCTAAATAACAAAGCACAAAAACATTTCTCAGATTGAAAAGTGGACAAAACCACTCCTCTTAAATAAGAAGTTTGTGCAAAAGTGTAGATTACTTTACACCTTAGGTAAACATAGAAGTGGGTGGCTCTGTCCTTGAAATATAGCAATTACTAGTTAAAAGTAAAAAACAAAAAAAATCTTGAATGGTTCCTCACAAGACAACCCCCAGTCCATGAGTTGTCAATCAATTTTTCAGTATGCAGGATTCCATGGGAGCGGCCCATTTGCTAGTAAATCAGTAGCTCAAGTTTTAATAAAATAAATAGACTTTATTAGGACATACAAAAAACCTTTATCATTATCAATTATATCATCATATCATAAACTAGCAGCAATGTTCCTGACCAGTCATGCTTCTTAATTGATTTTTCACAATTTTTAGCTTTGAGAAAACTCATTCCATTACACTTCAACTCTAGCCCACTTAAGCAGTATAGAAAGTGTCTGCACAGTATAACTCAATCCAAATGAAGGGACCACTCTAAGCGCACCTGTCCAAAAAGCTGTGTTTTGACTCAGGTGACTGGGTGATCAGTCTGCAGCATCCCCACTGCTCAAACACATATCAAACCCAAAGAAAGGATGGCACTCCGATCAGGCAAAGGGCAGGTTTATTGCATACTTCTTCAAAGAGATAACACCTTATGCTTTCAGGATTCGATCCCTTAGTCATAGGCATACATTGTATGCTGTACAGACAAGTTTATATACAAAACATAAATGGTGGCTATCTATCTAAAATGGAGAGCTGATCTTCCCTATACTACAAACTACTACAAATCCCACAGTGCCCTGTAGTAATAGATAAGAGATTTGAGAGAGTGAGTGCAGTCAAAGTTTTTATTGTGGTGAATAAAACTGTGGTTTTTACCTGCAGTTGTGTGATGTGCTCAGCAGAGGCCACCACTTATGTTTTGTATGTAAACTTGTCTGTACAGCTATGTGTATGCCTATGACTAAGGGATTGAATCCCGGCATTATATCTTTGCAAGAGTATGCAATGAACCTGCCCTTTGCCTGATCAGAGTGCTGTCCTTTCTTTGGGTCTGATATATGTACAGTAACTCTTGTGCACAGTGACATCTACAGGCCATTTGTATAAACACTGCATATTCCCCCTATAGTAGGAAAGCATTTGGACATATGTAATAAACAGCAACAGGGAAACAATTTACATCTTACAGCAATATTTTGCATTCTTCACATCACATAGTCCTTGGTCCATGCAGGTAGTTTCTTATTCTCTCAGTATGCCTTATTGGTTCACTTTCTTCAGGCCTATTGCAGTTGTCCTTCCTCAAATAGAGGTTCTCCAAAGTCATATCTAGCAAGAGCAAGATGACTTGCATTCCATATGCATCCATCAGATCATATGTGCATAGTCCTTGCTGGTATCTCTAAGTGGTGTAGTAAATTTAGATTGTCCTTGTTTCAGTAGTCCTGACTTCATTCTGAATAAAGATCCAGGCTAAAAGTGCACTTCTCTTGCACCACGTTTTCTGTCAGTATAAGCCTTGCATTTGGCTTTTTGACGTTTGACAAAAAAGTTGGATTTCTGCAACTTAGTGCTCATCTGTCTGCTATGTAAAAATTCAGCTGGAGATGCTTGGGTTGTTGCATGGCATGTTGCTCTGTAGTTATGTAGGAACTCTAGCAAGTAAAAGTTGCTGTCTGTAATGCTTCTTTCAGACTTCGAGAATCACTCAATTTCTCCATTTTGCTTATGGGTAATACATTGAAGATTTCCTATGCACAATATTCCTTTCTCTCAGAAAGCATTCAAACTCAGATGAGACTGTGGTCCATTGTCTATTAACTCTTTTGGATTAACCTCTCGGCTGAAGACTGTAGACAGAAATGTTATTACTATAGCTGATGTTAAATGAAAAATAAATGCAATTTCTGGCCATTAACTGTAATAGTCTATCAGGTTATAGCAAATCTGCAGTCTATAGGAGCATCTGCAAAATGACCCACAATATCAATAGCAAGTTTTTCCGATGCTGAATCAGGAAATGATACTGGCTGAAGTGGTGGTGTATGTGTGATAGCTGTTTTGTCATGATTCTGACAAGTAACATCCATGGCTGCCCACCAGTATAGTTCTCGTAGTCTTTGCTTTGTATGTACAATTCCTTGATGACTGTCATGTGCAAGTTGTATGAGCTTTTTTTGCAAAGTCTCTGGTTCCAGTAAGGGGTGAGCTCCACGGACTACATAGCCATCTACCAAGGACAGTTTGTGTATAATCTTTTAGTAAGGTTGAATATCAGGACTGAGGTTCTTCTCAGCATTTGGCCATTTGCTTTCTAAGATGTCCTGTAGTTTTACTTGAATTACACCAGTGAGGCAAACTTTCTCAAAATCAGCAGCTGTAATTTTAGATGACAGTGTATCAGTCAATGCTACAAATTCATCCAGTATATCATAAGCTGCAGGTAAACCTGGTTTGCATTGCCAGGGCCGCCATTAGAAATAACGGGGCCCAGTACAACAAAAATGTCAGGGCCCTGGCACCCAAGCCCCACCCCTGATCCCGCCCACTCCACTTCACAGTTAAAAGACCACACAGACATCAGTGCTAAAAATGTAACCCCACCACACACAAGTTATAAAAAGTTATTGATGGTCAGGGCCCCCCTTAGTTAAAAAAAAATTGGTTCCACAAATTATATTTTTTTTTAAAAACTTTGGCAACAGGGCCCCCCTTAAAAGTTAAAAACATTTGGGGCCCCAAAAAAATATATTTTTTAAAAACATTGGCAACAGGGCACCCCTTACAACTTAAAAAAAATTGGGGCCCCATAAAATATTTTTTTTTAAAAATTGGTGGCAGGGACCTATAGAGTATTAAAATAAAACATTGGCTTCGTGGCTTCAGGACTTCAGTGTCGGCTCCTTTCGTGACATTGGGTATTTTCGCCGCTTCAGGACTTCAGTGTCGGCTCCTTCGTGACTTCATGTCTTTCCGTCTGTTCAGGACTTCAGTGTTGGCTCCTTTGTGACTTCGGGTCTTTCCGTCTCTTCAGGACTTTCCGTCAGTTCAGCACTTCCGCATTTAGCAGTCAAGACTGTCATGCCAGGGCCACCTGGCACTGGCATTTTAAAAGTTAACTGTAATTACTCAGTCTCAGGCTCATACAGAGACTCTTTATTGTATATGCCACCAGGGGGGCTGTGGAAAGGTGACATCCCTATCTCTCTTCACAGACGATCTGGAGCCAAATCAGTTGGACAAGGAAGCTGGCCAATCTGTTCTTTGATCGGCTGATCAAAGAACAGAGCTGTGGACTTGGAGCAGCAGGGGGGGGATAGCTAGTATAAAATTATGGATTATAGGAAAGGATCCATACCTCCTGTGTCATAGGATTCACAACCTCAT
>CM044443.1:54356081-54369838 GCA_024363595.1 Xenopus borealis
GCATGGGGAGGTACTAGAATGTATAGGCTTGGAGTGTCTGTGCTCACTGATTCTTACTATGTAATGTATTATTGTACTGATACCCATGTCATTTTATTGTATATTGTGCTTGGCCTTCCAGTATTCTCTATATCTTATTGCTCATGTCCAATGTTTGTTATGCATGTATTTGGTGTGCCAATGCCTCTGCTTAATGTTCTTTATAGTGCTTGTGCCTTCTCTATATAATGTTCTTTATAGTGCTTGTGCCTTCTCTATATAATGTTCTTTATAGAGCTTGTGGTACATTCTTTTTATGTTCATGGGAGATCAGTACCTACTGCTACTTTGTATGTCTTTTGAGTACCTCACAGTCTGTGCATGTAATGTATTTTAGGTGCCAGGATCCTTTTCCCCATAATGTGCTTGTAGTGCAGCATTCACAGCTCTCAGTTAAAATTGTACGTGGTGTTAATACCCCCTTCCTGCAGTGCAGGACATTTTGCCCCCAATGCTACAGTATGGTTTGATTTTCCTGAAAATTCAGTGAAAGCCTGGGGGGAAGTGGGTGGAGCCAAAGGGGAGTGGCCAAAAAGGGGCGTGGCTAAAAATTTCCCGCAGAGCGCGCCGCACCTTCTCTTTCCCTTGGGCCCCCCCAAAACCATCTTCTGCTGCCTATGGACGCATGTAAGCGATGAATGCAGCTAAAATGCAACAGTGGCCAAACATCTACTTGAATATCATGAAGGGAAATTATGCATCTCCTTTCAGATCATTGATAGGGTAACCCCTGGGATCAGAAAAGGTGATATGGAACTTGCACTCCTTAGGAAGGAAGCGTTCTGGATTTATAAACTACATACTATTGATCCGGCGGGCCTCAATAGAGAGTGGGAACTGAATTGTTTCATTGACTGAAAGGGCACCAATGAAACACACTCACCCCTATTATATTGTACTTTGCACATTATTACTTTCAAGTATGTCCCATATTTATGCCCATATGCTCCTACATAAATGTATACCTAGTTTGCGATCTTTCTTTTTTATTTTTACCTAAGTATATAATTTCAGGTATTGTTTTTGCCCCCCTGCTCTATGTTTTCTTTCATTATTATATCATTATCTGATAGAGATTATCTCTGGCCACTTCGTTAATTCATTTTGTTTAACTACTTTGAGTCCTATGTCTTGCTAGACACATTTTGATGATTGTTTCCTTTTGAGCAGTGATTTTGGCAACATTGTTAAATTTAAGCTTATTATAATAATTGTGACATTTGGCTTGATAAGCACATAACCGTGACCTTTTTAAATGTGGTGTTACTGTTTTATTTAATTGGTGTAGGCTATATAAGCTTTTTCCCTGCAGGAGGCGCTCAGGCTTCTGATGAAGTGACTAACCAGGTCACGAAACGCGTCAAGCCGCGTCTCCCTGCATACCTTTTAACATGAAGCAATAAAGATTTCGATTTTAAATTCTTTTCCACCTGTGGATCTCTTTCAACGACTCGGGTTCTGCGTATGCGCTATTCTTTAATTTCCTAAAATGCAACATGCAGCTTTCTAACCTGCGTTTTGGCTGAACGCATGAAATCGGCACGCAGTGGAGCGCAGGTATAAACACCAGTGTGTAAGGGCTGTAAGGGCTCGTACAGATGAATGATTCATCCTGAACTCCCATGCACACTGGTTAAATGTATTAAACCACAGGGGAGCACCAGGGTCGGACTGGCCATTGAGGGGCCCACCGGGTTTACAACCTTGGGGCCCCCCGCGCGCATGCACGAGCATCCGCACGCTGGTGTCCGTGCTGGCACGTATGCGCGAGGGCCGACGCGCATGCACTACCTGCGCGAAAATTTATTTTTTAAGGGGGTCGCGGAGATCGGGGAGGGGCGGGGCTGGGCTGGTGGGGCCCACCGGGATTTATAATTGAAGGCATTTGTAACTTTAGGCCCTGGCATTTCAGGTACACAAAGGCCCAAACAGCCCCCACCAGCCCACTAAAGAGTGACTTTCTATGGCACCTTATAGCAGCCCCTCTGGCTTTTACCAGAACCCACAGATTGCCAGTCGGGGTCTACTGTGCCCCTTAATTTATGCTGCCCTAGGTCAAGTAAGTAGAGGCAGTTCCCTTTGTTAACAACCCCAACCCCCTACTAAAGTCCAATATGTCCTCTTCACATTATCAAGCCCTTGTGTTTTCAAATGCAAATTAGCTGGAATGCACCTGAATACACATATAAGGTGATTAGGGTTGCCACGCCACCTTTTCTTGAAAAAAATACCAGCCTTCCTTTATATTTATCTTTTTTTCCTATTAATAACATTGGGATCAACCATCAAAAATGCCGGCCAGGCCGGTAAAATACCGGCCAGGTGGCAACCCTAAAGGTGATTAAGGTACAGACAGCAAAAGGAAATGGTGGGGGTTGTTGTGTGCTGTTGTATCCCATGTGCTACAGTACATAAGGGCTCATCTGCCGGAGCAGGTTTGGGGAGATTAGTCGCCCCAGCGACAAATCGCCTCTTTTGCGGGGCGACAATCTCCCCGAACTGCCTTCCTCCTGCCTGCAGCCAGCTAAAATGAAGAATCGCCTGTGGCAATTCTCACACGGCGCTGCGTTTTCTGAAAATGACAATTTTTCTGTAAGTTATTTTAAAGTGCTTATTCACTATATTATGTCATAAATCAAGTTTTGAAGAGATGATTTCAGCCTTAACAACATTTTAGAATGTACATTGCACTGTATGTAACAAAAAATGTCTCAATAAAATATATTATTTTCAGAAACACAGAAATGATGGTACTATAAATTAATGCATGCTCAGGGTAGGGGGGAGGTAGGGTTGCCACCTGGCCAGCATTTTACCGGCCTGGCCGGTATTTTTTATGGTTGATCCCAATGTTATTAATAGGGAAAAATCTTACATATATAGGAAGGCCGGTATTTTTTTCTAGAAAAGGTGGCAACCCTAGGGGGAGGGCAGGTGGTGGCAGCCCTGTAGGGGGTTGCGGGCAGGGCAACAGGTCCCCGTGGTAGTGCAGACGCCATAGTGGAGGGGTTCATGGGCGGTACGGGGACCCCTGGCACAGCAGTCTGGTGGGCCCTGCACCCATCAGTCCAACCCTGGTAGCCATATTGGTCCCTCTATGGCATTTGGAATGGCATTTAGAAAGAATAGAATATCTATATTTAATTTATTCATTAGATGTTTGTTTGTGTGTGGGTGTAATTCATCCTGCACAACTAAAAAGTGCCTCTGGGCTCCACAGCCAAAGACAGCCAGAGCTCCACAGCACAAGAGCACCCTGCACCTTGTGCCGAGTGCCATAACCATCATGACCATAAGAAATTTAACATAAGACAAAGTTTTGTCACTTGTGTACAATGGCAGATTTGATAGCCTAGTATTTTAGATACTGGACTTTAACACAGAAGGTTGTGAGTTTGAATCTGATCAATGCAATTTTTTCACTTTTTCCATAAATTAACAGAAAATGTCTCAATAAAATATAGTTATTTTCAGAAACACATACAAGCTTCCTTGCGGGGCAACTTCAGGCGACTTCAGAAAACAAAGCGATCTGGCGAATTACATTCTAGCCGGCAGGAAGGCATTGTGGGAAAAGGACACATTGTAAATCAGCCCTTTATTCCATGTTTTCCATAATTACAGCACCGGATTTGCCAGGCCCGGCCGCACAGTCCTAGTGCCTGCCAGAAGTACCACTATGGTTGTTGAAAAAAATACTGGCCTTCCTATATATTTACATTTTTTTCCTATTGATCAACTATCAAAAATACAGACCAGGTGGCAACCCTGCAAGAGCGCATGCACGCCTATGTGGCCTCCCCACAAATCCCAGTCTGCATGTGTTTGAAATTTTCATAACTTCTCGGAGCTGTGTTCTTTTTACACACAGCTGCTTTTTGTACATTTGAAGAGGTGGAATAGTGACTTCTTACTGGAAAAGTTGTTACGTATGATCCAAAAGTTCTCCTCCAAGGATGTCTTAAAAGAGTGCAATGTACTGTTGGAATTCATAAAGCAATAAATGTGTAATAAAAATTACATTGCCACATGCTAATTTATATTATAATTTCAGCTCAAATGTGTTCTCTTTGCAAATTTTATTACATTCCCCTTAGGGCAAGGGCACACAGATTGTAAGTTCCTCTGTCAGCCTGAGAGCAGCAGAGCTTACACTCTATGTGGGACATTCACTAAGATCCGAAGAAACGCCAGTGCAAGCCTCGCTAGCGTTCGACGCACTTCGCCAGGCGAATTTTCGCCAGCGCTACGCAAATTCACTAAAGGGCGAAGTTACGTTCAGGTCGGCGAACGGTAGTGTATTTGCGCTAGTGTTACTTTGCTAGGCAAATTGCAGTTACGCTAGCGAAGCCTAATTTGCATACGGCGCGAATTACAAAATATAATAGAAGTGTATATTACAGCCACTACACAAGCCCAGGAAATATTTAATCAAAAAAATAAAGTTGTCCTATTGCCCTACATGTGCCCCCTGTATAGTAGTGTTTCCAAATATAGGGGGGAAGGAGGGTAACCCCCCCCCAAAAAAAATCGATCTTTTTCAGACTATCACCCACAATGGTAAAACACGACACAGCATTTTTTTGGGACTTAAAAAAAATTGGACATTTTATTTCCAACCTCCTATCTATTGTATTGCACTTCGCCTGGTCTGACCTGGCAAAGTTACGTCTAGCGTAAGTGCTAATGAACAGCAAAAAGTTGATGTTAGTGAATTTGCGTACTTACGATCCTTCGCCAGTGCGCATTACGCCTGGCGAAAGGGTGCGAAGTTGCGCAAGTCTATCTACTTCGCTAGCGTAAATTCACCAGAGACGGTGTTAGTGAATTTGCGAAGTTACGATTTGACGTCACGCTGGCGAATTTGCTCTAGTGTTAGTCGCTTCGCGCTTTAGTGAATCTGCTCCTATGTGCCGTTGCCCTGAGTGTGGTACCATTGACACAAAGCAGGATAGCAGGAATGGTGCTGTTAACATTACCTGTCCACCCCCTCTCCATTGTATCTCAGCAGGAGGCTGGGAAGTGTAAAATGTAATTAACATATGTTAAAGGAAAACTATACCCCCCGAACAATGTAGGTCTCTATAAACAGATATTGCATAAAACAACTCATATGTAAAACCCTGCTTCATGTAAATAAACCATTTTCATAATAATACACTTTTTAGTAGCATGTGCCATTGGGTAATCATAAATAGAAAATAGCCATTTTAAAAAATAAGGACAGCCTCCTGGGATCCTAGGATCCAACGGTGCACACAAACATACCAAACAAACTATAAAGTTAGGTCAAATGAGCCAATTAACAGACAGAGTTCTGTCTTTTGCTTCAACACTTCTTCCTGTTACAGTTAGAGTTGAAATATTTCTGGTCAGGTGATCTCTAAGGCAGCACAGCGACCATCACGAAATGGTGGATCAAGGCAAGAGATGTAAAAGGTCAATATTTACTTAAATATATATACCAGATAGATAAGATTCTTTAATATGTCACTTGATTTGATATAAACTATCTGTTGCTCAAAAATTCATTTTCGGGGTATAGTTTTCCTTTAAGAGGGGAAACATAGCTGCTGGCTTTCTGATTGTTAGAATTGTCTGTGAGAGGAGTGGGGGGGATGGTTTAGAGCAGTGGTTCTCAACCTTCCTAATGCTGCGACCCTTTAATTCAGTTTCTCATGTTGTGGTGACCCCAACTATAAAATTATTTTCATTGCGGAAAGTACAGGAGACGGTGTGGATGCATAAAGGCTTGTTTCTGCGTGTAGTTTTGTGGCCACACCCATTTTTTGTGGCCAAGCTAATTTTTATGGCCACACCCCCTGATTACCATGTTCATTCTACAAATATGACTGCCTGCTTTAAATGGGCAAGGAGAGCTGTATGGCAGTCCCTACTAAGGGGATATAAAAACTGGCTTCCCTACACAGGTTACTGAACTACAACTCCCCAGCACCAACATCCGGAGAGCTACAACCTTGGCCCAGGGCTAGTGGGGAGAGAGATGAACCTGATCCTGGAGCCCCTTAAGTGACCCCTGTGAAAGGATCGTTCGACCCCCAAAGGGGTCACGACCCCCAGGTTGAGAACTGCTGGTTTAGAGCTAAGTGATCTCAAGTTACTGTTTCAGACAAGCGTGTGAGGAGCCCTGGGTAAAATCGTGGGCTCTAGGGCGACAATCTTCTGGACGACAATCTCCCCAAACTGCCTTCCTGCCAGCTTCAATGTAAAATCGCTACTGGTATGGCACTCGCTGAGTTTCATTTTCCCAAGTCACCCAAAGTTTCCTTGTGAGGCAACTTCGGCGACCGGAAAATGAAGCGCCGCAAGTGCCATACCAGTAGCGATTTTACATTCAAGCTGGTGGGAAGGCAGTTTGGGGAGATTGTCGCCCAGAAGAAGAGGCGATTACTCACCAGGCGACTAAAACTCCCAAAATCTTGCTGTGGGCCCTTATCCTAAAGGTGGCCATACACAGGGAGATCCGTTCGTTTGGTGTTATCGCCAAATAAGTAGATCTCTCCCTGATATGCCCACATTGAGGTCTGATCTGATCATGGGCCCTAGGGCGCAATGATTGGATCACCGTTAGGATTGCCACCTTGCCCGTATTTTACCAGCCTGTCCGGTATTTTTGATGGTTGATCCCAATGTTATTAATAGGATAAAAAGATAAATATATAGGAAGGCTGGTATTTTTATCAGGAAAAGGTGGCAACCCTAATCACAATGCAGGCAATATAGGTGGTCAGATCGCAGGACCACATAAACGAAGGTTTTTTTAACCTGCCTGATCGACATCTGGTTGTCTGTCAATCAGATATCGATTGGAGAGCCCCACATGGGCCAACAAGCTGCTGACTTGGTCTGTCAGGGGCCCCCTCCAGACCCCCTGGCCCCCCTACTACAACACTGCACATGTGCCTGTGTGTACGGAACAGAGTTCAATACCCATTTCCTACCACTTTTATTCTTACTTTAGTTGGTACGGAAATGCAAACTTTGTTTTATGACAGATTAACCCTTTAACCACAGAGCACGTACACAGTACCCAATTTGGATTCAGGGGAATGTGTACTTTCCGAAAGTGTATGGTTTTCTGGAGTGAACTTACTTTTTTTCTAACTTTGCCCCAGTAACTTAACTTGGTGGGGGCGGGGGTGGCCCACCCGTGCTGATGTTTTCTTCGCCAGCAGCCGACTAAAGCTGAGCGCAGCGGCGCTCAATCTGCCGGGGGGATTTTGCAGAACCTGAAATGACAGACCATATGGGGGTCTTCACTTTGGGACTCCTATATGGCACGTGCTTGTGTACACCTATACATATTGGACATCCCACAAATCCAGGCTTATGTGCCCTTGCCTACCATTGATACAAAGCTGTTGATGGTACCTGCCCACCCCCTCTCCACCATGTCTCAGTGTCCTGCTGGGAAGTGTAAACTGGAATTAGCATATGTTATGGTATGTAGCCGCTGGCTTTCTGATTGTTGGGATTGCCTGTGATAGGAGTGGGGGGTGGTTAGAGCTAGGTGATCTCAAGTTACAGCTTCAGACAATCATGTGAGGAGTCTCACATACTGGGCATCAAACTTCTAATTTTGCCCCCCTCAAAATGATGTTAATCTGTTGATTTTGCAGTACCTGAAATGACAGACCATATGGGGGTCTTTGTTTGGGGCTTCTATATGCCACGTGCTTGGGTACACCTATACATATTGGGCATCAAACTGTTCAGAGGATCCTAGGCTTTCATATTTGGGGTGAATTATCTTGATACCTAAAAGTATGTGTGGAAATACAATGCTGCAGGGTGGAAATTTTTAGATGATTTTTGGAAATGTCACCAAATTGCCAAATTTAGGAAAGGTTTGCGGCTTGGTAATTCTGAGTAGAAAGACATGCATACCCATTTTGAATTCGGGGTATTGTGTACTTTCCAAAAATTTTACTCTGGAAGCTCCTTGTGAGAAAAGTACGGTTGTCAGGTTTGCAAATTCTCACAGTCAAGTACAGCAGAGTGAGTACGGCAGGCAAAGTATGGAACACATAAGCAGAGCATAGCACACACAGTCAGCATATAGCAGTCTCTGGTAGAGTATGGCAAACAAAGGCATAATGGCAACACAGGCAGAATAGGGCACACTCGGCAAGGTAGGGCAAATACAGGGAGAGTAGGGCACACACGGGCAGGGTATAGTAAGCAGAGTAAGCCACACATAGACAGATCATTTCTTTTGAGGAAAGGAGCATTGTAAAGCAGAGAAGAAAGAACTGACCCTATTGTCAGCAGGGCATTAGTGATTGAAACAGTGGGGCATTTATGAAGGATAGCCGCAGTGGTTAGCGCACACTACGGCATCAACTTGCACAGTTTGTGTAGTGCTTTCAGTGTCATATGTTGCACAGTAGCCTGACCTAACCTGATCACCAATAATAGAGAATCTACAAGGTGGGCCATTCATAGGGTTGCCACCTGGCCGGTATTTTACTGGCCTGGCTGGTATTTTTGATGGCTGAGCCCAATGTTGTTAATAGGAAAAAAAGATAAATATATAGGAAGGTCGGTATTTTTTTCAAGAAAAGGTGGCAACCCTAGCCCATGCAGGGAGTTAGCACATCACTTTTAGCACAATCCTTAGTGATATCTGCAATGAAGATGTCTCAATCAACATGCCTGCTGAGATCAATGTGGTTTCACTGGCATCTGTGGGGCATTCAAGGATATTTTCAGGCCATCTATCTGCGGTGGGGAGGGGGCTAGACCATGTACAGCAAGACATTGCAGAGGTTAGCGCACTACCTCAGTAAATTTGCGCATCACTGATGCCTAGGGTTGCCACCATTTATTGAAAAAATACCGGCCTTCCTATATATTTACCTTTTTTTCCTATTAATAACATTGGGAACAACCATCAAAAATACCGGCCAGGTGGCTACACTAACTCCATTTGGGAGTGATCTCTGCATTGATCATGGGTGCAAAGTACTGCTGCACCACATGCATAAGGTTGCTTGGGAAGAGAAGCAAATAGAGAGTGCTTGGACTTGTGGCAACTAACATGCAGCAACGCAATCACAAGAGCAGTCACAGTGGAGCGCAGCCTGTTGTCAATCCCCTATCAGCCCTGCTGTAAATCTGAAAATTCACTGTCTGGGGTCCAGTGTCCTCCCCTTCACTTTTAATCTTTAGCACTGAAAATTCACAGACTGGAGCTAGCTATTATTCCACTCACTTAATTGTTTGCTCAACCAACAGAGGGCGCTAGCTGAGATTCCTGTCACTGTTAATTGTTTGCTCAACTAACAGAGGGCGCTAGCTGAGTTTCCAGTTCACTGTTAATCTTTCCTATACCAACAGATTGCGCCCTCTGTTAATATAGGAAAGATTAACAGTGACAGGAATCTCAGCTAACGCCCTCTGTTGGTTGAGCAAACAATTAATAGTGACAGGAATCTCAGCTAGCACCCTCTGTTAGTTGAACATTGACTGGAATTTTAGGTAGCGCCCTCTGTTGGTTGTACAGAAGATTAACAGAGAAGGGGAGGACGCCAGACCAGACAGTACATTTTCAGTGCTAAAGATTAAAGTGAAGGGGAGGAGGCCTGATCCCGGACGATGAATTTTCAGATTTACAGCGGGGCTGATGGGGGATTGACAAGGGCCTGCGCTCCCCGTGCCCACTCTTGTGATTGCACTGCTGCAGGTTAGTTGCCACACTTCCAAGCACTCTCCATTTGCTTCTCTTTTCTTCCTGAGCAACTTTGCGCATGTGGGGCAGCAGTACTTTGCACCCAAAATCACTCCCGAGTCCCAAATGGTGCTGTTTCTTCACTTTAGGAGATTGTGGATGAAAACGATCTCTATCTGTAAACCAGCACTATAGCAGTATTTAGTGCTTCTAGCGAAGTTAGTATTGCATGCTGTTTAACAAAAGAAACTGCAATGAACCGAGAAGGCAACTCAAGGCATCGCATTTGCTGCTGCTTTTAAACATACAAAGAAAAGTGACTCCATCTGTAAATTTGTCTGGAATAAATTAGCTTTATTCACACTTAATACTTTAACATTTGGAGCAAGAACATATTTAGCAGAACTATGACAGATCTTAGTAAAATGTCCTACTTTTTGCATTTGCAGCACTGTACAGCTTTTGCAGGACATGTAGCATAATTTGCAGTGTGTTGAATTGAACCACAGTGGAAGCAGTATTTTTTATTTGCATTTGCTGCACGGTTTTGCAATGTAGGTGATTGCCTTTCCTTAGTGTGGTGTTTGTGCAAGGTGCCTGTAGTTGTCACTGTGCACATAAGTTATACTGTGTATACATGGTACCTTCTGGACTCCTTAAAAAGTGATAGAGTTTATGTTACTGTTGTGTAATGGCTCTATGAGCCTAATCAAGTGCTTTTATACTCTGCTCATCCTCAGCTACCAAAACACAACACATTGGCGATGAGATGTCTACCTTTTACTGCTTGGATCTGTATGTTTGAAAACTACATTATTGCTGGTGACCAAGGGGAGATTTCTGCTGCTAGAAAGCGTGCTTTACTGCCTGGGAGCAAACTGAGGGACAAAGTGAAACAGCAGTGGCAGAGGCTAAAACTCTCAGTCAGGGAAATGCTAGGAATGTACAGATTGTGAATGCAGTACTGTAGCCTAATAATGCGCAGTCACAGGCAAGATACAGTGCTAAAGAAATTGGTTCACAGCAAAACCATGCAGAAACTACAAATAAAAATACTGCTTCCCCTGTGGTTCAACACAACACACTGCAAATTAACTTACATGTCCTGCAAAAGCTGTAAAATGCCGCAAATGCAGAAAGGTAGGGCACTTTTTAAAAAATATGCCATAGTTCTGTTAAACATGTTCATGAAGTCACTTCTATAAATGTTACAGTATTAAGTGTGGATAAAGCTGGTATGTTTATTCCAGACAAGTTTATATGCACTGTCAATATCAACACTGCTTCTGATAACAAGGGACGCTCCATTAACCTGATGCTTGATGTAAATTGTGCAAGAATACAGAGCACTATGGAGCCAGGACTTCAAACTTGTCCCGGGGGGGTCACCATCTTGAAAAATGTCTGCAACATGGGCTCTGAGCAACTGTTAAGAAGCTAAGCTTAGGGGTCATCACAAATTATCCAGCAGAAAATCAGGTTTATCTGTAATATAAGCTGATGCTACAAGAAGAAAAGAAGATTGGGAGCTACTGGGGCATATTTGGAGACCCCCTATCTTTACTGCTAAAGGGTTGTGGTTGCCTTGGGCTGGTATAGAAGCACAAAAATAATGTACAGCATTTATAGACTATTTCTTTAGTTTAACTTTCCTTGTCCCTTAAATCTATATGCCTCCTCTTCCCCTGTCAATAACACAGCCCCCAAGCACGTGCTTAAACACCTTAGGGGCCATTACAATAATTAATTTTCAAATGCTAACTAATCCCCAGAACAAATACCAGGCTTATGTTGCACAGGCAGAACACACACAGGCAGAGTATGTCCCACAAAGGCTGAGCAGGGCACACACACAGGCAGAGTATGTCCCACACAGGCATAGCAGGGCACACACGGGTAGAGCAGGGATCACACAGGCAGAGCAGAGCATAAACGGGCAGAGTATGTCACACAGGGGCAGAGCAAGGCACATACAGGCAGAGTATGTCATACATAGGCAGAGCAGGGCACATGGGTAGAGATGGGACACACAGGCAGAGTAGGGCACACACAGGGAGCATAGGAAAGGCAGAATAGAACAGGAGACCTATCAGGACCACTCTTAGGGTCCTTACACATGGGTATTTTTACCTGTGCTTACCCTGCATTGCGTTTGAATGAGCTCAGCCATAGGGGAGCACAGGAGTGAACTCTTCTAATGATTCAGGATTGGCACGTACTCATGACGCCGCATGTAAATGCAGGTGGACTGCAGCACGTTGTGTTCCACCTGCGTTCTGAGTTTACATGCCGTGTCATGAGTACGCGCCAATCCAGAATCATTAGAAGCATTTACATCTGTGGTTCTCTGCAGGTGAGTGCATTCAAATGAAATGCAAGATAAGCGCAGGTAAAAATGCCCTTCTGTAAGGGCCATAAGATGTACTACACAGTGCTGGTGCTTCTGAGGAAGTGGCGTGAGCCACGAAATGCGTAAAGTGCTGGATCCTGATATAACTTTTTTTGTATGAAGATTTTGACTACAAGTCTTTTTTAACCTGGAACATTAAAACTATTTAATTTTTATACTCGCTCCGGTGCTCCGCTTGTTGTTTTCTTCAATTCTGGTGCCCCATTAGCATTTTTTATATAGTGGGAACAGGTGAACAATGGGGCTAGTTCCAGTCTGGGTTTCCGATGTGAACAGTACAGGGCTTTAGGTGTGTGAACAATAGAGGTGCCACAGTTGTTAACAATGCAGGGGGATCACAGGTATGAACAATACAGGGGATTAGTCTGAATTTGAGGTTTGAACAATGCAGGGGCCAGTTGATCACTGTAGTGATACCATTTAAATCTTACACATGGTAAGCAAACACAGCAGGTAGGTGGGGGCCACACAAGGGCCTGTGGGCTACCAGTGGAGCAGCCCTGCTCTACCCCATAGGTAGGTTTTCCATGTTTCTGTTGCCCAAACACATGCTAGAGCTTATTTTTCAACAGTATTAAATGTATGTTTGCAAATGCTAGGAGTGTGATTGGTAAAATAGGAGAACTGGAGGTGCTAGAGGGAAAATATTATGTGATTGGTGTGGCCAAAACATGGCTGAATGATTCGCATGACTGGGCAGTTAATATCAGCGGCTATACTTTGTTTTTGAGGGACAGAGGCAATAGAAAAGGAGGAGGGGTATGTCTGTTTTTTAGGCAGGATTTAAAAGCTTATATAAAGGAGGAGGTTATGTTAGAAAATGAGGGGACAGAAGTCTTATGGGTGTAATTATTCACCAATTGTAAAGAGTCCAACAAAATAATTTTAGGGGTATGCTATAGACCCCCTAATGTAAGTGAGGAGGAGGAGGCTAAGTTCCTGAAGCAAATAGAAAAAGCTGCTTGTTTGGGTAAAGTAATGATGATGTAGGTTTTAATTACCCATATATTGACTGGAGAAACAATACTGCCAGTTCAGTTAATACTGTAAATCAGCAATCTGGAAGGTAAAGAAAGGAAATGAAGAGTTAATTACAGCACAGATGAAAAAAATCCTAAAACATTTTATAATATATTAATAGTAGAAAGATGCAGGTTGAGAGTGTTGCTCTATTAAATAATGGTACCAGTATGGTTGTAACAGATACAGAAAAGGCAAATATACTAAATCAGTTCTTTTCTTCAGTGTATACAGTAGAGGAGTCTGAATTCCCAGGCTCAGATCCTAGCTGCACTAATGATTCATCTCAATCTAGCCAGTGGCTGACTCAGGATATGAATCATAAAACTTTAATAAAAATTAATATAAACAAGGCTCCGGGGCCTGATGGCATACACCCACTGGTTCTAAGAGAGCTTAGTTCAGTTTTAGACCAGCCCCTATTTTTGATCTTTGCTTTCATATAGTGCCTATGGATTGGAGGAAAGCTGATGTCATCCCGATATTTAAAAAGGGATTAAAATCTTAGCTTGGCAATTATAGGCAAGTAAGTTTGATATCTGTGGTGGACAAATTATTTGAAGGCTTGTTAAGGGATCACATTCAAAATTTTGTCCT
>CM044443.1:54379353-54390856 GCA_024363595.1 Xenopus borealis
AAATGAGGTTCAATGTTGATAAATGCAAGGTTATGCACTTTGGCAAAAATAATATAAACTACTTTGTTATGTTCATGGAGATTAACACACAATCGAATACCTCCAGTTTTTTTTATTTTTACAACTGGTGAAACCCATTCAGAGGATTTTCAATCACATCTTGTGCTTTTTATTAGTTTCTTTAATTCCCGAGAGACAGCCTCTCTTATAGAGTATGGTATTCACCTCAATTTCTGGCATACTGGTTTTACATTTGGTCTCATCTTAACTTTGTGTACAAAGTTCTTTGCATATCCCAATGAAGTGTTGCTTTGTGGTGAAATTTTAGACACTGGCTGTGTGGTAGGCACTGGTGCTGTAGTAATGAAACTATCAACTAATTGTAGGTTTAATGCAGCAAATATATCAGATTCCTTATTCACTATGTAAAAGTCACAATTTGTAAATTGTACAGTCACTGGCAAGCAACCAAGCACAGGGATTGGATCCTTTTAGTAACTGACCAGTCTCAGAGCAGGTGCAATAAGCGGATCTTTTGCAAAGTATTTTGAGAAAATATCCTTTGGTAGCATGGAAACAGCTGAACCTGTATCAAGCATCAGGTTAATCGACTGTACCTTGTCAGCAGAAGCAGTATGGACATTGATCGTACATATAAACTTGTCTGGAATAAATGAGTTAGCTTTATTCACACTTAATACTGTAACATTTGGAGCAAGAACATATTTAGCAGAACTATGATGGATCTTAGTAAAATGTCCTACTTTTTTGCATTTGCAACACTGTACAGCTTTTGCAGGACATGTAGCATAATTTGCAGTGTGTTGAATTGAACCACAGTGGAAGCAGTATTTTTTATTTATATTTGCTGCACGGTTTTGCAATGTAGGTGATTGCCTTTCCTTAGTGTGGTGTTTGTGCAAGGTGCCTGTAGTTGTCACTATGCACATAAGTTATACTGTGTATACATAGTACCTTCTGGACTGCTTAAAAAGTGATAGAGTTTATGTTACTGTTGTGTAAAGGCTCTATGAGCCTAATAAAGTGCTTTTATACTCTGCTCATCCTCAGCTACCAAAACACAACAAATTGGTGATGAGATGTCTACATTTTACTGCTTGGATCTGTATGTTTGAAAACTACATTATTGCTGGTGACCAAGGGGAGATTTCTGCTGCTAGAAAGCATGCTTTACTTAGTCACTGCCTGGGAGCAAACTGAGGGACAAAATGAAACAGCAGTGCCAGAGGCTAAAACTCTCAGTCAGGGAAATGCTAGGAATGTACAGATTGTGAATGCAGTACTGTAGCCTAATAATGCACAGTCACAGGCAAGATACAGTGCTAAAGAAATTGGTTCACAGCAAAACCGTGCAGAAACTACAAATAAAAATACTGCTTCCCCTGTGGTTCAACACAACACACTGCAAATTATGCTACATGTCCTGCAAAAGCTGTAAAGTTCCGCAAATGCAGAAAGGGTAGCTTTTGTTGGTATTAGAGCTGTTAAAACTTGTTGAAATATTTAAAACAGAACATGCTTTACATCTACTGCGGCCACATTTGTAGACCCCTCTGTACAGTGTTGGACTGGCCCACAGGGATACCAGTAAAACTCCCAGTTGGCCCAGGTGTCAGTGGGCCCTCTGGCTTCTAAAAATGTGGCCTATTTCATGTTCATTCCCTATTAGGGGAATGTAATAAAAGTCAGTAACGGAAAAACTATTCGCAATGCGAAAAGTTATGCCTCTGCACGAACAATTTTTGCTTTGTGCGAATTTAATATAGCTTTTGTGAACCTGGAAACTGTTTAGCGACCACTTCCGACAGTGGAAGAGAGTTTGCAAATTTTACAGCTTACGCCAATGCGCAGTCAATGTAATTGAACTTCTTACTGAAAAAGTCAGTTTGCTCCAAAAGATTACGACACCTTCAAGCACTTCTTAATAGTGCGCAATTAAAATGTGCGATGCCCAATTAAAATTCGCAATGCGCAATTAAAATTTGCAAATCAATAACAGTTTAAGAAACAATATTACATTGCGAGATGTGGATTTTTAATCTTATTAATGCGTATTCTTTTGCTCTTTGCGAATTTAATTACATTCCCCCCTATTTCTTTATGTGGAAAAAGAAGCTTAATAATGGAAGAATAGAGTATAGTAAGTAGATCTAAAAGACTAGGAGAATAAAGAGGTTAGGTGAGAAGAGAAGGAATAATAGTTTGGGAAATTGGGCCCCTGGTCTAAGGTTTTCTGGTGGGCTCCTGGTCTCAGGTTTTCTGGTGGGCCCATGGTCTAAGGTTTTCTGGTGGGCCCCTGGCATTCCAGTCCGACACTGCCTTTATATTTAAGCCAAGTTGAGTTAGTAGTCTGTTCCTTAGACACATATAGGCTAGGGAATAACCACGAGGCCAAAGATTTACCCTTACGAAACACAAACGAAGGGCTTTTATGTAACACATGTTTCAAGATAGGATCTTGTAGCAAAATAGCCTAGTGTTTGCGAATACTACATTGTATATAAAAAGTATCTTTACTATATGCTGTATTTAATCGCAAAGACGATTCTTCCAGTGGCAACCTTGTATTACACTTAACTTTTTGTTTCAAAAGATCTATCCTATTCATGGAGACTGCCTTATCGTAAGCTGTCTTTATATCAAAGGAATCATAGCCACGTTCACTAAACCTATCCCAAAGATCCATTGCCTTTGCTTGAGAACTGTCCCAACTGGAACAAATGCTGATTAAGAGATTAATCTAAACATGCTCTTAGTTATGTAGTAACTGATCCTTAGCAACATTATTACGTAGGTTTTATCCTACTGAGTCAAACTTCTTAAAGTGACTAAACCCCATATACATTGTTGGATAATCGGTTATCCTATCAGGTAAAACATACACAGTATCCACAGGTATCACTAAATTGTAATACGTAAATGTAATAAATAATAAATAAATAATAAATTGTAATATGGCATGATCTATCCAGATATTATAAACAAAATAAAACAATAGTCACTCACTAACACAGTAAATAAATCAATAAATAAATATACTACCAGCATTCTCCTCAAAAACCCCACCATGTGATTGGAAGCTATGATTTCATCAATAGCCATAAGTTAATAATAATAAATCCAGTCCCAAGCTATGTTACTCTGGAATAGGTTCATTGAAAGGGGTTACCAGATAGATACAGTCAGGAAGGCTTATGAGAAAGCTGTTGCCATGGATAGAAATATATTGTTGGCGTAGAAGGAAGGGTAATAATTTGGGCCAAACGTCCCCGACAAATCCTCCTTTGAGATTTTGTACAACATATGGGAAGGAGACTTGGCACGTACTGCGGATTGTTAAAAAATATTGGCAGGTGCTACTACAGGATCCTGTATTGGAGAGGGTTTTGGAGGCTAAACCATCCTTTGTGTTTAAAAGAAATAGAAACTAAAGCTGGCCATAGACGTTACAATTACGATCTTTCTCGGAAAAGATCTTTCCAAGAAAGATCGTTCGTTTCAACACACACGTGTAGAGCTGAATCGTCAAATATACAGGTAGAAACAATAGAATTCTACTTGTATCTGACGATTCAGCACTAACAATGGCCGATGTTCAGGGTGCTTTCAAAGGCATCCGATCAAAATTTTCCGTCCAGCCCGATCAACCAGCCGACCGATATCTTAATCTTCTGACGATATCAGTCGGCTGATTTCCCACCATAAACGCACCGAATATCGTCCGAAAATTTTTTTCGTATGATATTATCTGTGCGTCTATGGCCACCTTTAGGGTCCTGGGTATCGAAGAGCCTATATAATAGAGATCTTGAGGATTCCGGGAGCACTTGTATGTGATATAAGGGGTATTTTACATGAAAGTTTCCAAGGAATTTAAGGCATCAAATACAGGGAAAGTATATAAGATTAAAAGTTATTCTAATTGTACCTCTAAAGGGATAATTTATTTAGTGACATGTGGGTGTGGTTCCCAGTATGTGGGCAAGACAATGAGGAAAGCGGGCACACGAATTTTGGAACATGTCTCAGCTTTGGGTAGAAAAGTCAGCAGTAGCCAAACATATCTATGAGAAACATGGAGGTGTGATTGACATACAGTTTCAGATCATAGACAATGCTAAATTGAATATCAGGGGTGGAGATTTAAACAGAAAATTGCTAATGCGAGAGGCTTTCTGGATTCATCTGTTGCAAACTATTGAAACATATGGGGGAATGAATTGGGATTGGGAACTGACTTGTTTTTATTAGTTCTGAATATGATTTACTATTATTAAATTATGACTATTAATGAATATCATAGCTTCCAATCACATGGTGGGGTTTTTGAGGAGATTGCTGGTAGTATATTTATTTATTGATTTATTTACTGTGTTAGTGACTATTGTTTTGTTTTGTTTATAATATCTGGATAGATCATGCCATACATTGTATTACAATTTAGTGATAACTAATATCCTATTACCTGATAGGATAACATTTATGCAACAATGTATATGGGGTTTAGTCACTTTAAGAAGTTTGACTCAGTAGGGTAAAACCTACGTAACAATGTTGCTAAGGATCAGTTACTACACAACTAAGAGCATGTTTAGATTAATCTCTAGATAAGATGTTCTTCATACTATGGATATAGGTTACACAATGGTTATTGCTACATGATATGTTTAGAGTATATTGGGGTGCGATATTGCATTTACACCATATAAGGTTGTTATAATTTTTTTATACATGGGCAGGCCCTGTTTGGCATTCAGAGCTGCTGTGATTTTTAATGGATTTTTGAAAAATAATTTTTTTTTGGACTTTTTAAATTTATACCCAGGCTCCATGGTGCTCCGTATTCTTGCACAATTTACACTAGGACTACCGTATGGGATAACGGTCTATCGTGCAGCACAAAGGGCCTGTCGGGTGGTCCGGTAAGTGCTCCCACTATTATCAATTATTGAACCTGATGCTTGATACGCTTGTTGCTCGTGCCCTGAGACTGGTCAGTTAATAGTGCTGCTGCAGCAGAATTCTGCACTGAAATCCATTTCTCAAAAGAGCAAACAGATTCTTTTATATTCAGTTTTGAAATCTGACATGGGGCTAGACATTTTGTCAATTTCCCAGCTGCCCCAGTCATGTGACTTGTGCCAGCACTTTAGGAGGGAACTGCTTTCTGGCAGGCTTTTGTTTTTCCATCTCAATGTAACTGAATAGTATGCAGTGGGACCTGGGTTTTTACCATTGAGTGCTGTTCTTAGATCTACCAGGCAGCTGTTATCTTGTGTTAGGGAGCTGTTATCTGGTTACCTTCCCATTGTTCTGTTGTTAGGCTGCTGGTTGGGGGAAAGGGAGGGGGTGATATCACTCCAACTTGCAGTAAAGAGTGATTGAAGTTTATCAGAGCACAAGTCACATGACTTGGGGCAGCTGGGAAACTGACAATATATCTAGCCCCATGTCAGATTTCAAAATGAAATGTAAAAAAATCTGTTTGCTCTTTTGAGAAACGGATTTCAATGCTGAATTCTTCTGAAACAGCACTATTAACTGATGCATTTTGAAAAACAATTTCCCCATGACAGTACCCCTTTAAAGGATCCAATCCCTGTGCTTGGTTGCTTTCCAGTAACTGTACAATTTGAATCAAATACTGCAAAATGTGAATTTGCAGTATGTGAATAAGGATACTGCTATACTAATGCAATTAGTTTATTGTCTAATTACTACAACATTAGTGCCTGCCACACAGCCTGTGTCTAAAATTTCACCACAAACCAACACTTCACTGGGCTGTTTAAAGAACTTTGTGCACAAAGTTATGTTGAGACCAGATGTAAAACCAGTATGCCAGAAAAGTCAATTGCCCTACTCTATAAGGGAGACTATCTCACAGGAACTAAAGAAACTGGTAGAGCAAGATGTGATTGAAAAATTAGAACAATGAAGAAAACTGGAGGTATTTGATTGTGTGTTGATCTCTGTGAACCCAATTAATCAGTTGTTATGGATAATCATCCCTTGCCACACATAAAGGAAATATTTTCAGAACTCAGAGGAGCAAAATTTGTTTCCATCCTAGATCTTCAGGGTGCTTATCATTAAGTATTACTGCATGAGGAAAGAAGAGAGCTTACTGCATTTACTACCCATGATGGTTTGTTTCAGTTCAAGCATGTACCTTATGGACTGGTTTCAGCACCGAGTTGTTTTCAAAGACTGATGTCTTCTATACTCCACGACATACCTGGTGTACAGTGCTACTTGGTTGATATAATTGTCTACGCTCCAACTATGGACGTTCATGACAAGTACCTAGAAATGTATTGATTCTGCAGGACTGAAACTGAACCTTTCAAAATACCACTTCAGACAAACTATCATTTCTGGGTCATATTACAGAAACACCTACTCCATCTGATTTTCAGACCTTACGAGCTTTCTTAGGTCTTACTTCATGATATTCTAAGTTTATTCCCAACTCTGCTTCAATTGTGGAGCCACTTAGAGCACTACTACGTGAAACTTCAAGTCTGGTTTGGTTAGAAACTGCTCAACATAGCTTTGAAATAGTGAAACAGTTAATTCTGAACAGTCTAAAACTAGCTTTATTTGATCCGGCACTACCCACTATGTTTACTACAGATGCTTCAGACTATGGCATTGGTGCAGTTCTCACACAGATCCATTCTGATCATTCAGAGAAAACTGTTGCATTTGCATCCAGAACACTTACCGAAACAGAACACAAGTATTCAACTGTTGAAGAAGAAGCTCTAGCATATGATTGGACAACAGAAAAATGGAGAACCTACCTATGGGGTAGAAAATTTATGTTATGCATGGATCATAGCCCTGCTTACAACAAAAGGAGTAGGAAGAGCTGGAATGCGTATTGCTAGATGGTCAACGGAATTTTAACTACAAAATGCGATACAAACCAGGTTTGAAAAATGTTACTGTTGATTGTCACGTTAACCTTTACCTGCAGCTTCTGATACACTGGATGAGGACATTTACTGATATATTTTCATCTACAGTTCAAGCTGCTGATTTTAAGCAAGCTTGCCTCATATGTCCAATTCAAGTAGTAAAACTACGGTACATCTTACACAGCAAATGGCCAAATGCTGAGAAGAAACTCAGTCCTAATCTTCAACCTTACTACAAAATTAGACACAAACTTTCATTAGTAGATGGCTATGTTGTCCATGGAGCTCAGTGCTTACTGGTACCAGAGACCTTGCGAGAAAAGCTCATACAATTTGCACATGAGAGTCCTCAAGGAATTGTACATACAAAACACAGACTGTGAGAGCTATACTGGTGGCCAGCAATGGATGCCGATGTAACTGCCATTCATTCTTGTGATACTTGTCAGAATCATGACAAAACAGCTATCACACATACATCACCACTTCAGCCAGTACCAGTGGGTCCTTTTGCAGATGCTCCTATAGACTGCAGATTTGCCATAACTCTGATAGACTATTAGCAAATGGCCAGAAATTGCATTTGTTTCTCATATAACATCAGCTACAGTAATAACATTTCTGTCTACAGTCTTCAGCAGAAAATGTATTCCAAAGGAGTTAATATCAGACAACAGACCACAGTTTGTGTCATCTGAGTTTGAATTATTTCTGAGAGAGAGGGATATTGTGCATAGAAAATCTAAAGTCTATTACCCACAAACAAATGGAGAAATCAAACGATTCCTACACATAGTTGCATAGTTACATAGTTAAATTGGTTTGAATAAAGACAAAGTCCATCAAGTTCAACCCCACCAAATTAAAACCCAGCATACACACACACATACCCCTCCACTCTTTCACACAAACCATATATGCCCATAGCTATACTAACTGTAGACAGAGTTTAATATCAAAATAGCCTTTGATATTATCTCTGTCCAAAAAATCATCCAAGCCCCTTTTGAAAGCATCAACAGAATCAGCCATCACATCACTCGGAAGTGCATTCCACAACCTCACTGTCCTCACTGTGAAGAACCACCTACACTGCTTCAAATGAAAGTCCTTTTCTTCTAGTCTGAAGGGGTGGCTTCTGGTGTGGTGATCCTCTTTATGTGTAAAAAGGTCCCATGATATTTGTCTATAATGTCCTCTAATGTATTTGTAAAGTGTAATCATATCCCCTTGCAAGTGCCTGTTTTCCAGAGAAAACAACCCCAACCTCGACAGTCTACCCTCATAATTTAAGTCTTCCATCCCTCTAACCAGTTTAGTTGCAAGTCTCTGCACTCTCTCCTGCTCATTTACATCCCTCCTAAGGACTGCAGTCCAAAACTGCACTGCATATTCCAGATGAGGTCTTACTAGGGATCTATAAAGAGGTATAATTATGTTTTCATCCCTTGAGTTTGTGCCCTTTTTAAGCAGGACAGAACCCTATTTGCTTTAGTAGCTACATAATGACACTGCCCAGAATTAGCAACTTGTTATCTATAAAAACCCCAAGATCCTTCTCACTTAAGGAAACTCCCAGCACACTGCCATTTAGTGTATAACTTACATTTATATTATTTTTGCCAATGAAGTCCAGTATCCTATCCTTTATTAATGCTTCAAAAAGCTTTCCTACCACCGATGTCAGACTAACTGGCCTATAGTTTTGTGCCAGAGAATGGGATCCCTTTTTGAATAGCGGCAACACATTAGCAATTCACCAGTCTCTCAGCACCATGCCAGACCTCAATGAATCCTGAAAAATTAAGTAGAGAGGTTTGGCAATCATAGAGCTAAGCTCGTTAATTACCCTGGGTTGAATCCCATCTGGCCCTGGACCTTTGTTTATCATAACATGTTCTAGTCTCTTTTGAATTTCATCATGTGTGAACCATGCATCATTAGATGTATTAGTAGAATTGGGACTATTAATAAGGAAACCTTCATTAGCTGGTTCCTCATTTGTGTAGACAGATGAAAAGTATGCATTCAGAATCTGAGCTTTTTGCTTGTTCTCATCAACCAGCTAATAATTTTTTACTATTAATATATTTAAAATATAATTTTGGATTATTTTTACTGCTTACTGCTATATCCTTTTTCTTATCAATTTTAACTTGCCTGATAGCTTTTTTGCATGATGTATTGGCCTCCTTGCACCTTATAAATGATTTGGCTGTCCCAGCTAACTTGAAAACCTTAAAAGCACGTCTTTTCTTATCCACCTCAACACCAACACTTCTATTGAACAAAAAAGGTTTTGCTTTGAAACAACGTTCCTTGCTTACATGCGGAATATACTGACAACATGTCATATTTATTAAGCAGCATTTTAAAGACTTCCCACTTTTGTTCGGTGTTTAACCCTGTGAAAAGCATTTCCCACTTAATATGTTGCAGAGATGCCCTTATACTGTCAAAGTTTGCAGGCCTGAAATTCAATGTTTTGGTTACTCCCTTATAGAGTTGCCCCTGCAACAGAATCTCAAAGGAGACCATGTTATGATCACTATTTCCTAAATGCTCACACACACAAATGATAGAGATACTATTCTTAGTAGGTTCTTGAACGAGCTGGGATAAAAAAGTTGTCATTTAGCATATTGGCAACCCCATTACCCCAGTCAATGCCCGGATAATTGAAGTCACCCATAATAATAACTTTATCTAGTTGTGAAGCCGCTTCTATTTGTAAAGGTATCTAGGCTTCATACTCGTCACTTATACGAGGTGGTTTATAGCATACACCAATGAAAATTTTATTTGTAAACTTATGCCCAGTTGAAATCTCTACCCAGAGGGATTCCAAGCCCTCACCAGTGCCCGTAATGGTTATTTCTTTAGTGCATGGCTTTAATTCAGGCTTTACATACAAAACACACTCCTCCCCCCTTTCTAATCCTTCTGTCCCTCCTAAAAAGGGTGTAACCATTTAAATTCACAGTCCAGTCACATGTTTCATCCCACCAGGTCTCAGTGATACTAATTAGATCATAATTTTTAGAGCATGCAATTAATTCTAGGTCTCCCATTTTACCTGACTAACTCTGTGCATTTCCCAGCATAGCAGAGGTTACTACTTTTACTTTTTAAATGTACATTACTTTGAGAGGAATTATATGTTACATTAATATTAGTCTGTTTTCCTTGTAACAGAGGGACCTTCTTAGCTGGTAAACTGTATGCACCCCTCACTCCTCCCCCATGACCCCTTACTAATCCCACTACCCCTTCTACCATAGCTTCCCCATAATTCTTTCTCTCATGTTACAACACAGAGGTTTGGGCAGAGATCAGTGCAGGGCCCCAGTCTGTTGCTCAGTGTAATTAGGTGAGACAATCCCGACCTTCCTATATATTTATCTTTTTTCCCTATTAATAACATTGGGACCAACAACCATAATTTTTTACAGGTCGTGTTCAACCATAAACGTGGGAATTCAACTCACTGTAGCCAGGGCCGGAACTAGGGGTAGGTAGAGTAGGCGGCCGCCTAGGGCACAGTCATAGGGGGGGCACACTTTAGAAGAGAAACAATTTTTTTTATTTCTTTAAGTTTTAACTTCGCCTATCTCCAGCAGCAGCATTCTGCTCTTCTTCAGTCCCCACCTCCCTCTTACTTGCCCTTTTCCTGGCACAGATCTGGGGCAATAGTTTTGCTGCTGCTCTGGCACAGGCACAGACTTGGGGGGCAATGGCTGATGGTACAGGTACAAACTTGGGGGGCAATGACTGATTGCACAGGTACAGACAGGCCCGGATTTAGGGAAAGGCCCCCTAGGCCCGGGCCTAGGGCGGCAAGATGTTAGGGGCGGCCAGCAGCAGGCACCCCTAACATCTTCAATAACTTTTAGGAGTTGGAACTTGCAGTTGCGCCTCCTGCTGTGTGCCTGGCTGTCCTGGGCTCAGTGGGCAGACTGCTGAGACGATCTCGCCGCTCTCGCCGGCTGTAAGCAGGGAAAGTAGAAGTTGTGCGTGCTGGCGTGACGTCACCACGTCACGTGACTGCGTGCGTCACCTCAACCTCATTAGACTAGTAGTAGTACTAGCAGGGAGGAGGGAGGGGCCGCCCGAGCTAACCTGACTGTGCGCGCTGCCAGCCTGCGTGTGAGTGAGGCAAGCTCAGCTGCAGGCGGCGCGTGTGTGCACAGTGCAGCACAGGAGACAGCACAGCGAGTTGGGATAGAAGCCAGCGCCGCCCTCCCCTCCCAGAAGCAGAATACAGTTTCTGTCCATGTTGAATTTAACCTGCTGACTGCCCACCCCTGTAGTGGCTGCACCTGAAAAATCATTCAGGCTCTGCTAAAGTAGTGGCTGTGGCAGAACTCAGAAGTGATTGACCGGTACTCTTTAATTGCAATTGTAAAAGTTGGTAGGTTAAAAAGTTAATTGAATTCATTAATGATATAAATATTAAATAATAGTTCTGTGCAGTCTGCTGAGACATAGGAACCACTTACATTAGGCTGCTGCCAATATTTTAAAAGGGATTTCTTTAATTTAACTGATGCTGCGCACAA
>CM044443.1:54399359-54429260 GCA_024363595.1 Xenopus borealis
CTAGTCAGTGGCTGACTCAAGATATGATTCATAAAACTTTAATAAAAATTTATGTAAACAGGGCGCCAGGGCCTGATGGTATACATCCAAGGGTTCTAAGAGAGCTTAGTTCAATTTTAGACCATCCCCTATTTCTGATTTTCTCAGATTCACTTTCATCTGGTATGGTGCCTATGGATTGGAGGAAAGCTGTCATCCCAATATTTAAAAAGGGATTACAATCTCAGCCTGGCAATTATAGGCCAGTAAATTTGACATCTGTGGTGGGCAAATTATTTGAAGGCTTCTTAAGGGATAAGCAGAAATCATAGCAAGAAGCAGCGCACTCCTGGGTCCTCATTTATGGCCTATATTTTATAAGCCTTTATTCAAAACATACAATTAATTGACAGATGGAATATATATCAGTACAGGGGATAGAGAGGGTGTATTTGGGCCCAAAAGGTGGAGACCTGCAGGCGAAGTTGTTAAGAACTGAGGTGAAGTGGATTTATAAATTACATACTAGGCAACCTGCAGGACTTAATTTTGTGTTTGACATAAGTTGCTATGTGTAAAAAGAAACCTTGTAACACCTATCAGATGCATATTATATAGATCAGGATTGCTACTTTTCAACATATATTGTATTGTTTCTAAGTTTTAAGATAAATCTCCAGTTAAAGTAAAGTGGATGTGATTGTTAAGATTGTATTTGATTACAGACAATTGAAGCAGGAATCTGGTTACATTTAAATGATTGAAGCCCACAAATAAATAGATTGATTAAGTATTAAAGTGGACCCGTCACCAAGACACAAAAATCTGTATAATAAAAGTCCTTTTCAAATTAAACATGAAATCCAATTTCAATTTTTTATTAAAGCAATCATAGCTGTTTTAAGCTCATTTAAATATCTCAGCTGTCAATCAAATATTGTCTGCCACTCCTCTATGCCTTAGGCATAGAGGCGGGGCAGATAATTACTTTCACTTTCCATTCAGCACTTCCTAGATGTCACTGCTCCCCACACATTCCCCCAGTTCTCTTAACCATTTAATTGTGTAGCCAGGACATGGGGATAGACATTGGGTCCCCCATTCTGATGCACAAACAAGATTCTGAGATGATGCAAGGCTTGCCTTAATAACAGTGTCCACAAAATGGCTCCTGCCTGCTTGCTATAATTATGAATTCCTAGTGTAATTAATGTTCCTTTTGCTTGACTAATGTGATAAAATATGATTTTTAATATTTTTTTGGGGTGACGGGTCCACTTTAACAGAACAATTAATTGAGTATTATATTATGTGAATACGAATAGTCATTGGTTTTAATCTTTATATAACTTAATGAATTTTTTAATACATGATTATATATTTTTTTAAATTATATAATTAATTAATTAATTGGTTAATGAAGGGGAGGATGTATTTAAATTTGGGAAATGTAACAGGAAGTGAGGTCTTTGAGGAAGTGTGTGAACACGAAACGCGTCAGACCTTGGACGTTGCTTTCAATTAATTGTATGTTCTGGATAAAGGCTTTTAATTTCAAAATTTACTGGAGTCGAGCGATCCATAATTGAGGACCCAGGAGTGCGCTGCTTCTTACTATGATTTTTGCTCATCAAGTTCCCCCTAGTGAAGGACTCGGGGCGACTGCACACAGGTCATGGTGTATGAGGGGTACGGATCCTAATTTACCTGTATATGTATTTATTGGACGGATAACGGAATTAAAGTATTACGTGGAGGATTGGGAAAGTTTTTCACCCTCTTTCAAGCGACGTGTCGCTTCAATCAAATTCTGTCCTAGTGAATGTCATTATGAGCAACAATTAGCATGACTTTATGAAGGATAGGTCATGCCAGACAAATCTGATTGCTTTTTATGATGAGGTAAGTAAGATGCTGGACAGTGGTGGGGGGGGCAGTAGATGTGATCTATTTGAATTCTGCCAAAGCGTTTGATACAGTGCCCCACAAACTGCTTTTTAAACTAAGGTCTGTTGGGCTTAATGAAGTCGTTTGCACATGGATAGGGAACTGGCTACAGGATTGGGTACAGAGGGTGCAATTCATAGGGGGAGTGCCCGATAGGGGGACCCGGGTGCCAATCCTGCACCAGAGCCCACCAGCAAGTAGTTACGCCACTGAGATATGAAGTAGTGTGCTGGGGAACAAAAGGTCCCTCGGACCAAAACCCCTGTCCCTAGGACATCTTCAGGGCAGGCCTAATGCTTTCCCAAGGTTAAAAAGAAAATTTTGCTTCCAATGGGAGCAAAAGCCAAAGCAAAAGAGAAGGGAAAAAGATGCCGGTAAGTGGGTGTGGTTGGCTTTTAAAGGCTATGGGAGGGTCCTTCTAATGGGAGCAGGGGCTATCCCGATGCTCACATCTACCACAGAGGTGAGCATTTTGGATCTGTTGTTCCAAATCTGCATACATATGACTGACTGCACTGTGTCAGACCTTCAATCTTGCTAGCACTCATTATCCCAGTTACAGATCAAACAGGAATAAAAAAAAAAAATAGATTAGGGTTTAGAACAAACTTTTGACCTAGTTTGAAACTCCTTTAGTTTGTAACGCCTGATTTGCAACTCCACTTACAGATCCCCCACTTAACTCCTGATTTGCAACTCCACTTACAGATCCCCCACTTAACTCCTGATTTGCAACTAGGGTTGCCACCTTTTCTTGAAAAAAATACCGACCTTCCTATATATCTTTTTTTCCCTATTAATACCATTGCGATCAACCATCAAAAATACCGGCCAGGCTGGTAAAATACCGGTCAGGTGGCAACCCTATTTGCAACTCCACTTACAGATCCCACACTTAACTCCTGATTTGCAACTCCACTTACAGATTCCCCACTTAAAGAGCAAACACTTAAGAGCAGCTAAACACTAGAGCAAGCTCCACTGGAGTCCCAGGGGTTCTATTTATAAAGTCTGTTCAGGTGCAACTAATCAAACCCCACCCCCTCAAACTGAAGGAAAACTCACTGAAAAGTAAAGCAGGTTGTGACAAACTTGCTGTAAGCACAATAGCACACCAAACTTTGATATTTAGCACCAAATACAGAAAGAAAATATATAAAAAATGAAACCACAGTATTTATCTAAACCACCTTACATAAAAATAAGAGTTAATAACAAATACTTATCTTTTTCAGTGGGTTTGTTTGTAGTTTGTTTTGAGTTGCTTTTTCCAGTCCGCAGACAGGTGGTGTTGAAGACCCCTGCCTCTGTTCAGGAATGGTTTCTCCACCTTGACATGAATCACCTTTTTCACGTCTGTTTCAAACCAGCGGTCTGCTTTATCATAGATTTGGACATGGCTATCTTTCTTTGTATTTTAGATGTAGAAAGACAGCCATGTAGAGTTCCCCCTCCTATGCTGAGCCATTCGCTTGGTGAGCAGTTGTTTTTTCTCCCCAATGTATAGATCAGTGCACTCCTCACTAGACTAGACTGTGTATACCACATTGCTTTTCTTTTACTTTAGGAGTTGGATCCTTAGGGCGTACCAGTTTTTGGTTCAGTGTGTTGCTAGGTTTGAAAAACACAGGGACATGGTGTTTGTTGAAAATCCTCCTGAGTTTCTCCGACACACCAGCGACATATGGGATGACTATATTTTGCCTACTATGTTTCTCCTGGTGGTTATTTCTTTTGGTATTTCAGTTGGGCTTGGTTGCTGCTGTTTTGACAAAGGCCCAGTCTGGGTAGCCACACACTTTCAAAGCTCCTCTGAGATGTTGATGCTCCTCGTCCTTGGACTCTGTATCAGTCACATATTCTGGCCCACATATTTTTGAATTACTTACATTCAAAGTACAGGGTAATAATTTGTCATCCTGGTACATGCCCTGCATTGAGCAGCTTGGTTGAGTTTTGCACACCAGGTAACATATTAGCCACTGTTAGGATGAATGCAGGCTGTCTTCTTTAGATATAGGAGGAATGAATTCAATAATTACTGCTACATTAATCTGAGTTATTTACTAGAACATCCCTGGAAAACCTGCATGCATTTCCTGGGTTTATGAGCCTAGCAAAACATGATGATTTTTAATAGGAATCAAACAGCTAACAGCTATCCTGTGATCAGAGAAAAAGAAAACAATCTAAAAATTTTAATTAACTGTATTTTAATAGCTTTAATTATAACTGAATAATTTAAGAACCACGGGAAACAGTTAAGTCCACCTAATGCCATTTTATTTACACTTTAAATACTTCTTTTAATGGAAGATAAAATGGAAAAATTTTCTGGAAAAACACTGTTAGAAATCAACAATAGTTTTCTCTGGCCAGTGCAGATGTTGTGGTGCAGAAAGCATTAGGGTAAGGCCACACGGGGAGTTTTCAGGGAGATCTGTCGCCTGGCGACTTATCGCCGCAAAGAATCTCCCCGAATAGCTTGGTAGCGATGCAAACCCGTGACACGTAAAGTCGCCTGCGCTTATTCACACGCAGCGGTGCGATTTTAAAAGTCGCTCAAAATTGCCTGGTGACTTTACGTGTCGCGGGTGCGCAGCGCTATCAAGCTATTCGGGGAGATTCGTCGCGGCGATAAGTCGCCAGGCGACAGATCTCCCCGAAAACTCCCCATGGGGCCTTACCCTTAAACCGCAGATTTCTTATGTTACATTATTATTCATTTATAACAAATCCAATGACATTAATATATTCTGAAATTACAGTTTATGGTTATGTAAAAGAAAAAAACATTAAAGGGGTTGTTCATCTTCCAAATTCTTTTTTCAGTTCAGTTGTTTTCAGATTGTTCACCAGAAATAGACTTTTTTCAATCACCTTCCATTTTTTATGTTTTTCCAAATCTAAGTTTAATGTGTATAATCTGTTTTAAGTAAGCTCCAGTCCTTCTTAGTGAAATGGGCCGCAGGTATGGCTCCCCGCCCTTAACCCACGGTGCTCACCCTTGATTAAGGTGGGCCCGGGTGCAAGTGCCCCGGACCTTTGCTTCCCCCAAATTACTTCCTCCGAAAATGTTTAATCTTGTAATAGCAGGCTACTCACCGCTCCTTATGTTTGGTCCGGGTGCTCTGCCCCGAACCTGCAGCTTAAGGGAGACAACTTCAGCAAGAACTTCCACTCAGCATGCACACCACGACTCCAAGGTTACGGTGAATAAAAGGCTTTTATTTCCCAAACAACTCTCCCAACGCGTTTCGTGTGTCTTCACACGTACTCATGGTTCCCATGAGTACGTGTGAAGACACACGAAACGCGTTGGGAGAGTTGTTTGGGAAATAAAAGCCTTTTATTCACCGTAACCTTGGAGTCGTGGTGTGCATGCCGAGTGGAAGTTCTTGCTTAACATTTAATGTCCCTGTCTCAGCTCAGTAATTCAGGTGCAGACTCTAAACTGTTTTAGAACAGTTTTGCAACATTTAGTTGACAAATTTTTCAGCAGCATCTCTGGAGTATTAGCAACTATTTTATCAATTCTGACAGCTGCCTTTAATTTAAACTCAGACATTCTGCTAGCAGGGACAAAGATAAAAAAAATGAATCTAACTAAATGTAGCAATTTAGAATAGTTAACAGGATCAGCAATCCCCCTCCCCTCCCAGAGATGCTTTAGAAGATGAAAAATTACATGTTACACTTCAATATTAGAAAAACACTCACATAGACTAAAGCATTCAAAGTAATTGGAAAAAGCTTCTATTTCTGGTGAAACCAACTGAATATAAAAAAAGTGTTAGAAGGTGAACAACCCCTTTAAAAAATCAGCTTGCTAAATTGGATTCATTATTCTGCAGCTTATAGCTTTAAAAATATGAGCTGTGGTAAGGTGGCATCTCATCAGAAACTCTTTATGAGTAAGTGTTAAAGATGGAAAATGTATTATGATATTATAAATAAAGTGATTTTCCATTTACTGAAAGTGTGGGACAGTCTATCAGGGGCAATGGCACACCAGGAAGTAGTTGCCCCTGATAAATCTTTGCTGCCACTGACGACTAATCTCCTGCAAATGCTTTCCCAGTAATTATGTAAATCACTGGTGGAGAAAACATTTGTAGTCTTTAGTTTGTCTGAAGTAACCTGAAGTTGGCCGAGGGATTATTATGTACAGTATCATGTGTACTCCATGTTCTGCATGGGAAAGAATTTGTGCACTTTCTTAGAGGCCTCACTTTATAATAAGACTCTAGCTCTGGCTTTTTCCATGAACAGTAAGGGATCAGTAGTCTGACACAGTATTAACTCATAAACCAGGTTATTTTGTATTGTCATACACAGCATAGTATATTTAGGAATACAGGCAGCCAGTAGGAAAGGACTTTTGTAGTAGAAGTGGCAAAAACCATAGATACCCTTAAAACAACAGGTAAAAAGTATGTTGAGCACAAGTCCCATTTAACTTAGGTTGAAAAAGGGGTATACTACCACTTTGAGTATGTACACTAAAGGTGCAAACAAATGGTGTAAAATAAATAGCGAATTTATCAAGGTGTGTGTAATTTTACTCCAGATTTGCCATCATTATTTTACATTGCTTCCAGCAGAAGTCACTCTAAGAAAAAATGCACAAAAATTTAACATGGCAAAACCTGTTAAGTGTATTATCCAGTTGTTTTTTTACACAGCATAATAAATACCATGTTTCATTCCACTAGTTCTCAGTAATACAAATGCTATAATAATTTCCTGTACATGCAATTAATTCTATCTCACCCATTATGCCTGAGAAGATCCTTGCATTTGCAAGCAGAGCTTATAAATTTTTGGTCTGATATTTACATTATTGTTTATCTAGTATTTTCGGATAGACATACCAAATGTATCATTCCTGCCCTAAGACATACTATCATGTGTTATTACTTCTTATTAATGCCTACTAGACAGAAATAGTAGCCTCTTTAAATTCCACTCGACACTTTACCCAACCTCAATTATTGATCTTCAAAATATGTCTTTTGGTGTGCAGATACACATCTGGGTAGCTGCTTTGGGATGTCCACATGAAGAGGTACTGCATGCCTCAGGGAACTGGTACATTGATAGGTAAGGCTGGTCCCAGAGTGCCTTACAGTCCCAGCTAAATAAAAATGGATATTTATAGTTTAAAAAATTATACTTCATAACATCATCTTATTTTAAAATAACTTTCAAAAGAAAGACAACAAACAATTAATAAGAATTCACATAAAAACTTGCTGCTGCTTTTAGTACCAAATATACATTATCATATGGTTTTTTCAGGCTAACATGCTACGTAAGTTGTCTCACCAGAATTGTTGCCAAATATAGGCAAGTGTTACGATTGATATCTCAAACCCAGAACAATCCCTAAAGTCCCAGTCACGGCTCAGTCTTTTGCCTATAACAACCACCTTTCACTTCAGGAGGAGCCTTCTGCTACTCAGGTGCCACCAGGTCTTAGCATGAGAGGACCAGGGAGAGAATTTTGGGCAGGCAAGGGAACCACATGTGGAGGAGCAGAAGAATAGTCAAGGTCAGGGTGAGGACAGGCAGAAAAACATAAGAGTTAGAACAGGAAGAGAGTCAAACACAGATATCAATATAACAATCACACCCAGGAATTACAAAACAGAACCTATATTGGGAAATATTTCAGTGCAGAGCAGCGGTCTTTATAGGCAGCCTAATGGCATACACCGATCACATGGGGCCAGACTGATAACAGGTGAACAAAGCCCTGCCCTACTTCCAATTACAAGTACTAGTGTACAATAAGAGTGAATTAGAATTGAGGTGTCTACACACATAGAGCAATGGTAACTTAGGCAGTCCAAACACCAGGTGCCTCGTTTAACTCCAGGCAGGATATTACTTGTGATTGCACTATGGAAGAACGATACTTGATAAATGTATTATTAGTGAATTAATTAAAATTAATTAATATAATGTGAAAATAGTTGATTCCTGATATTACTTACTTGGCCATAAGTACAGTAAATTTAATAATAAACTATTTATTAGTGTGGACATTGGCACCAAAAAAATCTGCAAGGTTTATATCAAATTATGCTATTAAGGGTAGGGACAGACAGGGAGATTTGGGGAGATTCTGTCGCCTGGCGTTTTTAGCAGGCGACAATCTCCCCGAATTTCCTTCTCCCTGTCTGCCGATCGTAAAAGGGACAAAGCGCCGCGCCGCGTCTGCACAGGCGCTTTGTCCCTTTTACGATCGGCAGACAGCGAGAAGGAAATTCAGGGAGATTGTCGCCTGCTAAAAACGCCAGGCGACAAAATCTCCCCAAATCTCCCTGTCTGTCCCTACCCTTAACCTAAAGGAGCCTCAAAAAATTAAAATGCTGAAACGAACTGCTACCCTTGTTTAAACACCACTTTGTCTCCTCACACTTTAGTAAACATGGAAGCGGCATTCATTTTGCTGCAAGAATATTCACAGTTATAGTGGGTGATTGTTTATAGACATTTTTTATGAACTTTAGTAAACGGACACCTTAGTGTTCTCCCTGACCCTTCATCTTGGACAGAGAGCCAGAGGCAAGAAAAGTCAAGAGGTCTCTCAATCCAATTAGTGGCGTCTACACTGCATGCCTCAGGCTACTCCTTGGGCACTGTGTGTTCTGCTTAGAGAGAAATCTGCTAATTTAGCAACACCTAGCATAATAATCGAAAGAGCAGCAATCTGTTTTTATGATGTGCATAGCTACTTTGCTATCAAATCTGGTGGCAGAGAAAATAATGGCCAGTTCTCTAATTGTAAATCCTTAAATGATGTCTGAACCCTTTGATTGGTCACTTAATTTGAATCACCCCATCAAAAACACAGCTATATTCCCATATTAGACCAGAATACACCAAATTCCTACCAGAATTTGGGATTCTACTTTACAGCTATTACATACAGTACTGTATATTTGCTTTTTATGCATACCTGGGGAAGTTCCTGCAATTTATACACACAATTAAAAATTGATTGTAGGGAAATATCAAGAGACCGACAATCCGTAGATATAAGAACGCTCTTTCATTTTTTTTTGTATGTTAGTGGTATTCTCTGATGCTCTGTGTGGCGATGTGTAATTCAGTATGCTAAAACAAGCCCCACTCACAACCATATGCCACTCCCATTGTTATATTAAGCCTCAAACAGCAATAATTTTCTGGTTTCACCCACATTTTCTATTTCCATTTAGGTATTTCCTTTTAATGCCCAGTATGCACAGATTTACATAAGTATGTAACCTGTATCAACCCCAAAATTAAAATTGTGCATGGCTGTCAATCCAGCTTCTGCAAACACAGCTCATTGCCAGTGTATTGTGTCATAACATAGCACAACCCCATCATATTCTATATTACCCAAAATTATTTCATAGATATCATTCTCTGGCTATTCTGTAATCTGCTGCTGTTTAATATCTTTAGTTTCTCTTTTTTTCCCTGTTTTCTTCTCTGCTTTTCTTTATAACCCTCTCTGATGCCCCCACCTATCTGTTTAACACTTCTCTATCTCTTCTTTATTTTTCTCCCAGCAATCTTTTATCTTCTATATATTTAACTATATTTTATTTTATCTCTGCATCTTATTTGCATGCAGAGTGGAGAGGGGCAAAAGAAAGTTCTGGGAATACCCCCACAAACTATATATTTCTTGAAAGTGTACACCTGCAGCTATTCAGTTGCACTATCCTTGCTTTCCTGCATGCAGATGTATGGGTGCAGTTATCCGTTTGGCCTGAAATAAAGAAAAAAAAGTTCCAAGGTTAGATTTCTCCCCAAAATTGCCAGAACATTGCCCGCATTTATGGGTGTACCTAAAGACACAGCCTCCAAACACCCCCTTACCTGTGAAATACCCCCACAAATTATTTTTCCATGAAAGTGCACACCTGTAGCTATTCAGTGGCGTTATCCTTGCTTTCCTGCATGCAGATCTGTGGGCACAGTTCTGCTAAGTGTCTGTGAAACTTCTCCCAAACAAAACAATAACCAAAATGTATGGGTGCACCTAAAAACCCAGTCAAACACCCTAAAACAGGGGCAATAGCTAAATGTTGGGGCTGCGCTCTATGTACCCACTGTGTAGTTTTTCTGTCTAAACACCCCCTTACCTATGAAATACCACCCACAAACCATTTATTCCTTGAACGTGCATACCTGCAGCTATTTATCAGTACCATCCTTGCTTTCCTTCTTGCAGAATTGGATGCAGTCCTTGTTCTAGATTATCTTGAAATGAAGATAAAAAACTCAAAATTAGATTTCTCTCCAAAAACTTACTGAATAGTTACTGAATATTCTACTTTCCATTATCTGTTTAGTGGAGCATCTTCTTTTTCATCTATATTCTTCAATGTCCTTTGGCAAGGCTGCTTTTATCTTAAATATTTTTACTTTTAGAACACCTAGAAAACCTGCACAATTATAAAAAAAACTTGCCACTATATATTCATACTGTCAGAGACACAGGTGCCTTCAGTAACTGCACTGAAAAGTGAGCGTTTGCGATGCCAACAATAAGGGCAGAGATGCACGTGGAGATTCAGCGAAGATCTAGTCACCCAGGGCCAAATTGCCTCTTCTTTGTGCAACTAATCTCCCTGAACTGCCTTCCCGCTGACTATGATCTAAATCACAGACAGGATAGCACTCTGAGTGCTTCATTTTTCAAAGTTGCCTCGCAAGGAAACTTGTGAATTCAACTAATCTCCCTGAACTGCCTTCCCGCTGGCTATAATCTAAATCACAGACAGGATGGCACTCTGAGCACTTCATTTTCCAAAGTTGCCTAACAAGGAAACTTGTAAAATCAACTTCTGGATTCACCAAAAAAAGTCTAATCATGCTCCCAACTATGATTCTGCAAAACTAAATGTCTACACAAGAAAAAATAATATATTGCCCAGAAGTGAAGAATCTGTACTGAAAGCGGATGAGTTTCCAGTTCAATAGTTAAATCAAGTGCCCTGTTTCTCTCCAACCATCTCGGCCATGCATTCAGTACAGTACTAACTTATATCCATAATAAAGACAATTTCTACAATTAACCTTTTGAAATGTAAACTGTTCCCATCTATCAGCAAACCATAACTTTATTTGCCAACTGCAAACAAAAAGCCAGGCAGAGATCACTTTACAAAAATAATCAAAAGCCCATACTAAAAATTCTAGGGAGACCCAACACAATTTTGCCCTAAAATACCAATATACTGATCAACTGTACTCAGAGGGTAGCTTATGAGGTGTCCGTAAAAAAATGTTTTGTGGCATCAGAGAGATATCAGCAGGCTAGATGAAATTATCTCAGTCATCACACACCACAAATTTTTAGACACCCTTGTCCTTCACCTAACACCTCCCTTGGCTACACCCCCTAGAGCTACCTCTAACCATAGGAACAGTTTAGGGAAAAGAAAATGCCAAATTAACCAAAACATGGGTCTGCATTGTCACTGGCAGGCATCTCAGGCACTGCCTCCTCTACACCAGCAAACAACAGGGCAGGGATTATCTGCGACTGGTACAGTACTTATAATGTGATAATTTGGGGCCTGGTTCTGCTGCCTTATAGACAACATAGGAATTTTGAAGGGCTATTTGAAGAAGGTATATGCCAGCTTTCTTGTACCAGGACTTTGTTTTTCAAGTGGCATCATAATAATGTTGGAGTTGGTCAGTTTTGTCAATGACACCCATGTACTTTCTATACTCCTTGCTACAGAGCGACTTAGATTTTGGGGGCCTACCAGCTGTCTGTTCTTCAATTACTGATGCATCATGAATTGATGTCAGCATAAAAACATTTTTTCCATCAAAAAATTTGATGGCAAGGAGCTCATCTTTTCTTAAGGAATACATTTCTCCACAATTCAGTTTTTTGTCGAAGAGCTCCCTGGGCAATCCTTTTCCATTACAATTTATGGTGCCACAGGCTGGGGTGTTTAAACAATGTGGGGTTTTGAATAAGAGGATGCTGGTGTAAAAGTTATCCATGTATACGTGCTAACATTGACCCAATAGTGGAGTGATAAGCTCCCACACAATTTTGCCACTGACTGTCACCAGAACAGGTATATGAATCATAAGACAATGGCAAAACAGCAGGAATGCCCTTAACCAAAATGTCTGCACAAGCAGGCCAGTAAGCTTTGTTCTTATTGGTTCAGGAAAGTAACTGACAGTATTGATTCACAGAATGGTTATTTTATCTGTTTTGCGAAACAAAACTTTTATTTTGTCGAAAGAATCAATCCTGTACTATAAAATCTTGCTTTCTGTCACAAATAACTATTTTGTCATTCAAATCTAGCTTGGCATGCACTAGTTAGTAACACTATTATATATTCTGTCCAAGTTTTTTTTTACATAATTCATTCTGTAATTAACTTTGCATTTAAGTGTGTCTGTTACATGGAGGTTATAAATTTGTGAGACAGATTGATTGTTAAAGTGTACAGAATGGAGTTTGTAATATAATGACATCCTTTTGTGCATTGATCATTTTTTGATCTCATTCTTTAATAGAAATAATCTTTTGTATATTTTTTATTTGTGTATATGGTCAGAAATAGTAATTTACCATGAGAGACATTCCTTCTGTGTATCAGGGATAGTTTTGTATACAGAATGTATTTGGGACAAACGGCACCCCATAGGCAGCAGCCTCTTCAACAGTAAACTACTTTTTGGCCTTGTTTCCAACATTAAAAACCTAATCAAAATAACAATCGGGACAGTGATAAACAGAAAATCATGTACTCAGTGATTTCACTGCCAGAAAAAGTTATGGATCACACTATGCAAAACTACTACAACACAGACAAGGCAGAGACTTGAGAAATAAAACTGAAGATATGATAAACAGATAAAGAAAAAAACTGAAGATAAGGTAAACAGATCAGACATTTGTAATAACATTGTAATAACATTTAAAATTAAAAAAAAACAATGCCTGCCCCCTGAACTCTCAAACTCCCTGGAACTTTCTAGAACAAAAATGCTCATACTCCTTGAAACAAAAACCCTTTCTCAAAATCCAAAGAATCAATACCAAGTGAAAACAACTACTAATAACCAAAATATCTGATCACTAAAGACCCAACAAAAAGAGCAGGTATTGAACAACTAAAGCAAAAACTAAATGAACAACTATTGAACAGCAACAACTGAAAGTTCAATAAAATATAGTTACAAATGATCACTAATACCACAGTAATCAAGAAAACACAAAAACTGATCAGCTATACAAAACTAAAAATTATAGTACTAGCAAAACCAAAGTGGAACCAGTAAACAGCAAAGTAGAAATGGCAATGCAATAAGAGAACTGAATATCAAGAAAGAAAAGTAGAGAATGCAAAGTACCAATACAAACCAGCTAGAACACCAAATGAACAATAAAGCAACACTGAAATGGAATAAACACTAAAAATCAATTAATCAAAGAACAAAAACCATCAGAAGCACCAAACTCAAAATACAAAGTACCAGCAAAAACAAGCTAGAACAATAATCAACAACAAAGCAACACTGAAACGGAATAAAAACTGAAAATCAATAAAGAACAATAACCATCAGAAACACAAAACTCAAAATACAAAGTACCAGCAAAAACAAGCTAGAGCAATAAATCAGCAGCAAAGCAACACTGAAATGCAATAAATCACTGAAAATCAATAAAAATAACAGTAATGTTCCAGAGGAAACATCCCCAATTTTTCTAGTCTTTCCTCATAGCTAAGATTTTCCATACTTTTTACAAGCTTAGTTGCCCTTCTCTGTACCCTCTCTAATACAATAATGTCCTGTTTGAGTGATGGAGACCAAAACTGTACTGCATATTCTAGATGGGGCCTTACAAGTGCTCTATAAAGTGGAAGAATGACCCCCTCCTCCCGTGACTCTATGCCCCCTTTTAATACAGCTCAAGACCTTATTTGCTCTTGATGCTGCTGACTGGCATTGCTTGCAACAGCCAAGTTTATCATCTACAAGGACTCCAAGGTCCTTCTACATAATGGATTTGCCTAGTGCAGTCCCATTAAGGGTATAAGTGGCTTGGATATGATTACATCCCAGGTGCATGACTTTACATTTATCAACATTGAATCTCATTTGCCACTTAGCTGCCCAGATTGCCAGTTTGTCAAGTTCCTGTTGCAAGGATGCCACATCCTGGATGGAATTAATTGGGCTGGATCAAATTTGTCTGACATGACCTATCCTTCATTAAGCCATGCTGATTGCTGCTCATAGTGCCATTCTCTAGGACAGGGATCCCCAACCTTTTTTACTCGTGAGCCACATTCAAATGTAAAAAGGGTTGGGGAGCAACACAAGTCTCTTTGGGTGCTAAATAAGTGCTGTGATTGACCATTCGGTAGCCCCTATGTGGACTAGCAGCCTACAGGAGGCTCTGCTTGGCACTATACTTAGTTTTTATGCAATTAAAACTTACTTCCAAACCTGAAATTCAAAAATAAGCACCTGCTTTGAGGACACCGAGAGCAACATCCAAGTGGTTGGGGATCACTGCTCTAGGACAAACTTTTGAATGTGGTCCTTTAACAAACCTTCAAATTTACCCACCATAGATGTCAAATTTACTGGCCTTTAATTGCCAGGCTGAGATCGTAATCCCTTTTTAAATATTGGAATGACATCAGCTTTTCTCCAGTCCATAGGCACCATTCCAGATGAAAGAGAATCTGAGAAAATCAGAAATAGGGGCTAGTCTAAAACTGAACCAAGCTCTCTTAGAACCTGGGGTTTATGCCATCAGGCCCTGGAGCCATGTTTACATTATTTTTTATTAAAGCTTTTTGAATCATATCCTGAATCAGCCACTGACTAGATTGAGCTGAGTCTTCAGTGCAGTTATGAAGTGAGCCTGGGAACTCGGACTTCTCTTTTGTATACAATGTAGAAAAGAACTGATTTAGTACATTTGCCTTTTCTCTATCTGTTACAACCAAACTGGTACCATTATTTAATGGAGAAACACCTGAAACAACCTGCATATTTTTACTATTAATATATTTTAAAAACTTTTTAGGACTAGTTTTTGCCTCCACTGCAATTAACTCTTTGACCTATCCTTCATTAAGCCATGCTGATTGCTGCTCATAATGCCATTCTCTAGGACAAACTTTTGAATGTGGTCCTTTAACAAACCTTCAAATTATTTACCCACCATAGATGTCAAATTTACTGGCCTTTAATTGCCAGGCTGAGATCATAATCCTTTTTTAAATATTGGAATGCCATGCTGCTGGGCTCGATTCCTCCTCCTGGCTATTCCAATGACATTGTGCGAAGGAGCAACATTGATGCGATGCGTTGCAGTGACTGCCTGCTGTTCCTGCTGGTATCTGGAACGTCCTTGCTCCTTCTGTCCCCAAAATTGGATGTGGTGTTTGTATTTAGTTTTTCACCAGGAGGGTTCCCTTTCCCCAGAGGATGTTTCTGTATGTGATTAGTAAGCGGCTGCCACAGACTCTGCTCTCACGGACGATCCCAGCACTGTTTGTGTTATAAAATCTTTATATTCAGATATTGTAATCATCCATCCCCACAATATGTAAAGCTGCAGAACAAAAATGTTTTGAAAACATTTTGTCTCCTAAAAACTGTCAGAGCTGCAGAGAGAACGTCTCTGCTCGGTGTCTAGGCTTAAAAGGAGATTTTGTGTACTCACCGTTAAATTTCTTTCTCTTCAGTTGCTTGGGGGACACAGGGACAGTGGGGGTATAGCTGGCACCACTAGGAGGCAGGACACAACAAAAAAATAGAAACTAAACCCCTCCTCCTCCTGCTATACCACTCCTCTATAGGCATGAAACTGATAACTATTTACAGAAAAAAGGTTGACAACCATATCTGAAGGCCAGATAAGCCTCTATTCATGGAGGGAAGCCCTGTGTCCCCCAAGCGACTGAAGAGAAAGATTTAACGTTGAGTACACAAAATCTCCTTTTCTACAGGTCTGCTTCGGGGACACAGGGACAGTGGGGACGTACCAAAGCTGTCCCCTGGAATATAAGGGCGGGAAGTAGAGGCTTACGTGGAACTAGCCACCGCAGCCTGAAGAACCTTCCTGCCATAGCGGGTGTCAGATGCTGCAAAGGTCAAAACTGGTAAAATTTTACAAAGGTGTGTATGGAAGACCACGTTGCAGCCTTACACAACTGTTCTGCTGAGGCTTGGTTACGGAAAGCCCAGGACGCGCTCACTCCTCTTGTGGAATGTGCCCTGACGGGACCTGGGGGAGCCTTACCTTGAGCAGAGTAGGATTTCTGGATGGCCTGTCTGATCCAGCGTGATATGGTAGTCTTATTAGCTGGTGTTCCCCGGAATGATAAACAAGGAGTCCGATTTACGGATGTCCTCTACCCGGTGTAGGTACAACTTGAGGGCCCAAACAGGGTCAAGAGTGTGAAGGGCCGCTTCCTTTGCGTTAGCTGGAGCTGGACAGAATGTGGGAATTGTGATTTCCTGGTTGAGATGGAAGGAAGAGACTACTTTGGGGAGAAAGGAAGGAGAAGTACGAAGTACTGCCCTGTCCTTGTAGAAGGTCAACCAAGGAGACCTACAGGAAAGAGCAGAGATCTCGGAGACTCTTCGTGCTGAAGCAATGGCCAGTAAGAACACAATCTTCCATGTGAGCCACTGTAGAGAAATGGAATACATGGGCTCAAAGGGTGCTCGTTGGAGACCATGAAGGACTAAGGGTAGATCCCACTTAGGCATAGGCGTGCGGACCGGGGGTTTTATGTGGGCTACTCCTTGCAGAAAGGTTTTAACATCGGAAAGCAAGGCGAGGCGCCTTTGGAAAAGGATGGAAAGTGCCGAGACCTGAGATTTCAGGGATCCTAGAGACATGCCCAAGGACAGGCCTTCCTGCAGAAAGGCCAACAGGTGAGGAATCGAAAACTTGAGCAAGTCTAGTGGAGATTTTGGAAGGCAAATCGTAAGAATCTCTGATGAGGAGGGAAAATTGGGACGTGAAGATAAGTGTCCTTTATGTCCAGAGATGCTAGGAATTGGTTCGGAGACATGGCTGCTATAACTGACCTGAGAGATTCCATCTTGAATTTCCTTGGTCGAATGAAGGTATTGAGCTCATGAGGTCTAGAATTGGACGGACGGACCCGTCCTTTTTGGGGACCACGAATAAGTTGGAGTAGAAACCTTGAAATCATTCCTCGGGTGGAATGGGAATGATGACCTCTGATCGGATCAACTTGTCGATTGCATCTCGAAGAGCCTGAGCTCTTTGTGATCCCTGAGGATATCTGGACATGAAGAAACAGCGTGGAGGGAGGGATACAAATTCTAAGTGGTAACCTTGGCTGACGACCTCGTGAACCCAGATGTCTTGCGTTAGAGTCTTCCATGCGGTGGCAAACCTGAGAAGTCTCCCCCCCACGATGGTGTCGTCTCGTGGTGGGAGCATCGAGTCATGCAGACGTGGCCTTACCAGTTGGTTTGGTGGAAGGCTTTCGGGCCTGCCAGGATGTACGTGTCTTGTTGCTGAAACGTCCTCTACTGGCGGAGGACTGTCTTGTAGGGGACGATCTAGTAACCCTGTGCTATGAGCAGCGAAAAAATCTGTTCCGTTGAAAAGTGGGATGAGACCTAGGTTGGGGTAGTAAGGTACTCTTACCCCCGGTGGCCTGACTGATGATTTTGTCTAGATCAGGGCCAAAGAGAAGATTTCCTTTGAACGGAAGTGAAGTGAGTGACCTTTTGGAGGATAGATCTGCAGTCCACAGCTTCATCCAGAGGGATCTGCGGGCCGCTACCGCCAGAGCTTAAGTTCGGCTAATGACTTGTAGAGCGTCAAGAGAGGCTTCACACAGGTAATCATTCGCTTCCTTGATCTGTGAAGCTAGATGTGCTAGGTCCTCACGGGGGACTCCGGAATCAATTGCTCTACATAAGGAGTCCGACCAAGTTTGGGCAGCTCTGCTTACCCACGCCGAGGCAAGGACTGGCCGTAAGATACCTTCGAGCTTCTTGTCCATGGAGTCCTTAAAGGAAGCTGCATCGGGTACAGCTTCCTTTAAGGACTCCTTGAAAGTCTTAAAAGCAAGTCTTTTCTTACCCACCTCAACACCAACACTTCTATTGAACCAAAAAGGTTTTGCTTTGCAACAACGTTCCTTGCTTTCAAGCGGAATATACTGACATGTATATTTATTAAGCAGCATTTTAAAGGGCAAGGAAAGGCAAATGAATAAAATCCAATTTTTACTTTCTTAAAAGAAATCTATCTCCAATAAATTTTAATTAAAAAATGTGTACCGTTTTTATAAGAAACCTGACTGTATGCAGTGAAATTCTCCCTTCATTTACTGCTGTGGATAGGAATTTTCAGATGGTCCCTAACTTCTGGCAGGGAAACAATCATACTTATGAGCAGCAGGGGGAGCCCCGCCTTACTTACCAGCCATGCAGAACTCAAGCAGCTTTGTTTTTTGATCATTTATGATGATCTCTAAGAAGCCCAGATCACACTGAGCATGTGTATGTAGTCTAGTCTTGCAAAGATGTATAACAAAGTGACAGCCCCCTGTGTCCAACTTTGAAAGCATTAATCATTTGTTTGATTAGGCTTGTGGTGCAGTAAGTTCATGTTTATGTTTAGTATACAAAATATAGTAAAGTATTCTAGCCTTATTCTATTTGACACTTTCCTTGCCCTTTAAATACTTCCCATTTTTGTTCAGTGTTTAACCCTGTGAAAAACATTTCTCACTTAATATTTTTCAGAGATGCTCTTATACTGTCAAAGTTTGCACACCTGAAATTCAATGTTTTAGTTAATCCTTTATAGAATTGCCTCTGCAACAGAATCTCAAAGGAGACCATGTTATGATCAATATTTCCTAAATGCTCACCCACACAAATGCTTGCGATGAGTTCAGTATTATTAGTTATTACAAGATCCAAAAGAGAGCTATTCCTAGTAGGTTCTTGAACGAGCTGTGATAAAAAGTTGTCATTTAGCATATTTTACAAACCTACTAGCTTTATCTGTCTTGGCAACCCCATTACCCCAGTCAATGTCCAGATAATTGAAGTCACCCATAATAACTTGACTTAGTTGTGATGCCGCTTTTATTTGTAAAAGTAGCTGGGTTTCATAATCGTCACTTATACGAGGTGGTTTGTAGCATACACCAATGAAAATTTTCTTTGTAACCTTATGCCCAGTCTACCCAGAGGGATTCCAAACCCTCACCAGTGCCCGCAATGGTTATTTCTTTAGTGCATGGCTTTAATTCAGGCTTTACATACAAACACACTCCTCCCCCCTTTCTAATCCCTCTGTCCCTCCTAAAAAGGTAACCATTTAAATTCACAGTCCAGTCACGTTTCATCCCACCAAGTCTCAGTGATACCAATATCATAATTTTTAGAGCATGCAATTAATTCTAGGTCTCCCATTTTACCTGACAAACTTTGTACATTTGCCAGCATACAGCAGAGGTTACTACTTTTACTTTTTAAATGTACATTACTTTGAGGGGAATTATAATTTAAGTTAATATTAGACTGTTTTCCTTGTAACAGAGAGACCTCCTTAGCTGGTAAACTGTATGCCCCCTCACTCTTACCTACCCCTTACTAATCCCATTACCCCTTCTACCCTAGCTTCCCCATAATTCTTTCTCTCACCCACCCCCACTTGCCTAGTTTAAACACTCCTCCAACCTCTTGACCATTCTTTCCCCTACCACAGTGCACCCGCTTCCATTGAGGTGCAATCCGTCATGACTGTATAGGTTGTACCCAAGGAAAAATCAGCCCAGTGCTCTAGGAACCCAAACCCTTCCTTCCTACACCAAGACTTGAGCCACACATTTAACTCCCTAAGCTCCCGCTGTCTCCCTAAACTTGCACATGGCACAGATAAAATTTCCGAAAAAAATACATTGGAAGATCTTCCCTTAATCTTAGATCCTAGATCCCTGAACTCACTCTTTAAGGTCTTCCATCTACTAAGACATGGGTCATGCCCAGCCCAATTTGTTCCTCTAGTGCTCTAACTCGAGCCTCCAAAGTGGCAATTTGCTGACATCTACCACAGAGGTAAGCATTTTGGATCTGTTGTTCCAAATCTGCATACATATGACAGACTGTGCACTGGAAACTTAAATATAAGAAAAGAAGTAACGAAAACCCCCCCACTCTCGTGCTCAAATAGTTTCCAAAATAAATTATTACTGGTGTAACATGTTAAAATTTTAATTCATTAAATGAAATCAGTGATGAAATTGGCTGGTCCAATCAATTAAAATAGAATAGATCAATTATTAAATAATCAATTAAATTATCTGTAAAAATTGATTTTTAGTATGATATTTAACAAGAAAATGCTTTGTGCTTTTCTCACAACAGCAAAATAAATATTGTGATTTTATTTCTCAATTGTTAAAAGCAACAATTAATATGGATTTTTCTCAAAGACCACGAAGTGTGGTTAATCACCCACTCATTAAAATGCTTCCAAAATTGATGGGTTAAAAAACCTATTACAAATACTTAGATCTATATATCAATTATTGCTGAATTCATCATATAATATTTAATAGAAAAATTAAATTGTTACACGTAAGGTGAATAGAAATATTCACAGTTAAAAAAACGGCTAAAAGCCAAAGGTGCAATTCAATCAATTAATAATAAACCAGCATTTTTAGGAAATCAAAGATGGAGAAACGGAAAATAGATAGGAGGTGGAGAAGTCCCAAAGAAACTGCTGCCTGTTATTTTCTAGGCCCTGGGACCGCACAAGAGGGAGTACGGCAAGCAATGTAGACTGTGGTCTCGTATTTTACCTTGCTATCTGATTAAGAGCTGAGCTTCCCTAAAAAACCACAAATCTCACAATGCCATGTAGTAAAAGGAGAAGAGTAGAAGTTAAAATGCGGTTAAAATGGTTGTAGAACAACAACAATGTAGGTTGTTATATAATCGTGATGTGTTAAATGTCAAAGATTGGTTGAGGGAATTATTAAATAAAGGCATTAAATAAAATATTCTCATTGATACCCCTATTTCAATTTCCTGAAGAGCAGATTGAAACAAAGAGGCTATTCCAGGAAAATGATCAAAAAAGCCTATCACAGAGCCTTAAACACTGAGAGGGAACAATTGCTATATCCTAAAACTAAATCACAGGATACCAATGTAGTCAGATTTATCACCACATACAACACTACTAGCAACCAAATCAATACCATCATTAACAAACATTGGTGAGTGTTAAAAGAAGATGTAACTCTAAATGGCATTCTGGACAACAGTGTTTCGACTTGTTATAGACGTAGCCCTAATCTCAAAGATATGTTATCCAGAAGCCACTTTCAAAAAGTTAATCAACCCAGTAAAATCAAGGGTTGTTTCCCCTGTGGAAACTGTAATGTTTGCGAAAAAATTAAAAAGGTCTCCTCTAGGGATGCACCGAATCCACTATTTTGGATTCGGCCGAACCCCCGAATCCTTCCCGAAAGATTTGGCCGAATACCGAACCGAATCCGAACCCTAAGTTGCATATGCAAATTATGTGTGGGAAGGGGAAAACATTTTTTACTTCCTTGTTTTGTGCCAAAAAGTCACGTGATTTAGCTCCCTGGCCCTAATTTGCATATGCAAATTAGGATTTGGATTCGGTTCGGCCAGGCAGAAGGATTCGGCCGAATCCGAATCCTGCTGATAAAGGCCGAATCCTGGCTGAATCCCGAACCGAATCCTGGATTCGGTGCATCCCTAGCCTCCTCCTTTACTGATAGATTTAACAAAGAACATTTAATCAAGAATTACATCAATTGTAGAACAAAAGGAGTAATTTACGTGATTGAATGCCCATGCAGCAAGCAATATGTGGGCATGACAACACAGATGCTTAAATTAAGAATACAGCAACATTGCAGCTCAATTCGAACTGCTGATAAGAACAATAAAACTGATAAAACCTTATCAACTGTAGCCAATCATTATAAAAAATATCACAATATGAATCCAGCCCATCTACAATTCTGGGCTATTGAACAAGTCAATTTGGGCATAAGAGGTGGCAATCTGGAGCTTGAACTCTTGAAACGTGAGACCCATTGGATTTTCAATTTAAATTCGGTCTCCCCTAGGGGTATCAATGAGAATATTTTATTTAATGCCTTTATTTAATAATTCCCTCAACCAATCTTTGACATTTAACACATCACGATTAGTGATGGGCGAATCTCCCGAGATTCGCGTCTCTGAAAAATTCTCTCGAAATTCGCAAATTGGCGAAAAATTCGCGAAACGAGTCGCGGGACGCTTTTGACGCGCGTCTCGTCAACTTTGGCGCGTCACGTCGTCACGTCAAAAACGACGCGAGACTCGTTTTTCCAGCGAATTTTCGCTAAGCGACATTTCGCTGGCGATTCGTGAATTTATTCGCCAGCGGCGAATCGCGGGAATTCGCCCCTGGTGAATAAATTCGCCCATCACTAATCACGATTATATAACAACCTACATTTAATCGTGTTCTTACAGAATTGATAGTAATTGTTCAGACCCCTGGTCATACTTAGGGAGATCGCATGCGCCAAATTTGGAAGTGGGGGTAGATGTCATGTTTAGTTTTCCCCATTGAAAAGGTGCTATTTAGAATGACTGAGCGGAGATATTGTGTTCTAACAGATAGAGCATGCGCACCATGTAATTTTGCGTTCCACGATATTGAAACGCAATGACGTCATCAAAAGACGCACTTCCCATGTGACGCTTCTCAACCGGAAGCCTTAAGAAGAGACGCTTAGCGTGGCGTTCTTGTTTTTTTGCCTTGAGAAAGCCTTGGCGAAACGCGCGTTGGCAAAAACCATTTGGACTGAGACTCCTATAATTTGTTTTTACCAGCTCTACCTTTCTTTACTCACGAAGAATTTCTACTCCCTCTTGTGGGGTCCCAGGGCCTAGAAAATAACGGGCAGCAGTTTCTTTGGGACTTCTCCACCTCCTATCTATTTTCCGTTTCTCCATCTTTGATTTCCTAAAAATGCTAGTTTATTATTAATTGATTGAATCGCACCTTTGGCTTTTAGCCGTTTTTTTAACTGCGAATATTTCTATTCACCTTACGTGTAACAATTTAATTTTTCTATTAAATATTGTATGATGAATTCAGCAATAATTGATATATAGATCTAAGTATTTGTAATAGGTTTTTTAACCCATCAATTTTGGAAGCATTTTAATGAGTGGGTGATTAACCACACTTCGTGGTCTTTGAGACAAATCCATATCAATTGTTCCTTTTAACAATTGAGAAATAAAATCACTATTTATTTTGCTGTTGTGAAAAAAGCACGAAGCACTTTATTGTTAAATATCATACTAAAAATCAATTTTTACAGATAATTTAATTGATTATTTAATAATTGATCTATTCTATTTTAATTGATTGGACCAGCCAATGAATTTCATCACTGATTTCATTTAATGAATTAAAATTTTAACATTTGTTACACCAGTAATAATTTATTTTGGAAACTATTTGAGCATGAGAGTGGGGTTTTTTCGTTACTTCTTTTCTTATATTTTAATTTAAGTTATCTGTATCAAGTAAATCACACCTCTATTTCTCACAAGGTGCAATTTCTTGAATAATATAAGTTTTGATTCACAAGATTTTCTATTTAGACTGTGCACTGGGTCAGACCTTCAATCTTGCTAGCACTCATTATCCCAGTCCCAGATCAAAACAGGAATAGAAAAAAATAGATTAGGTCAAAAGTTTGTTCTAAACCCTAGTTTGAACCTCCTTTACAGATCTACCACTTAACTCCAGTGTTTGTAACTCCACTTACAGATCCCCAACTTAAAGAGCAAACTTTTAAGAACAGCTAAACACTAGAGCAAGCTCCAATGGAGTCCCAGGGGTTCTATTTATACAGTCTGTTCAGGTGCAACTAATCAAACCCCACCCCCTCAAACTGAGGGAAAACTAACTGCAAAGTAAAGCAGGTTGTGACAAACTTGCTGTAAGCACAATAGCACACCAAACTTTGCTATTTAGCACCAAAAACAGAAAAAATATATAAAAAATTAAACCACAGTATTTAAATATACCACCTTATTATAAAATAACAGTTAATAATAAATACTTATCCTTTTCAGATGGTCTTTTCTTTTTTTCAGACTGATAGCCTGCAAATGTCCTGAAAATTTTTTTGGGGGTAACCAGTTTCCCCCATACATTTTCTAACATATAGAACATTCACTATACCGTGGATTCATGTTTAGGGCTTTATAACAACTTTAACAGTGGAAATGTAATGTATTTGCTGCAACATATAACATAAATATGTCCATTCAACTTTAAATTTCCCGCTGTATGCAAATTCATCTGAGTGGAAGACCTCTAGCAAATTTGCGCTAGGCAGAAATAAATGCATCTTCACTTTGAATTGCTTGCATTGCTGAATAGGGCTAGCGAATAGGCACCAGTGTCCAGTGCCCTGGACAAAACTCTTCATGTCAGTAAATTATCGTTGTCTGAGTGAATTTTCACCTGGTGAAGTGTTGCGATGGGTGCAAATTGGACGCTGGCAAATTCTTGCCAATTAGTAAGTCTGCCCATTAGTATTTTCAGTTACTTGGATGCATTTGGTGACTGATTTCACCTAGTCTGTTGGATTGGACTCTGGGCTTAGGCAAGCTGAAACAGCATGTTATACATGCCTTATAGAGTTGTTGCATAAGTGATTAACTATTTTGCAAATCTGCATCAACACTGCAGCCAGGGGAGCTGCTGCCACGAGACAATGTGAGAAATGGGTTACCAGGTGTGACAAAACGTCAAACTTTAAGAACCAAATTTCAGATTTTTAATTTGAAATATCTGCATTTTAGTGCAGAGAGTGCATGCTCTCTGCACTAGCAATGCAGCCCTCCCTGTTATGAAGGGAGACATACATCAAGGAGGTACATGCTCAGGATCTTGTAGCACAGACTTTTTTAGTTGATCCCAAGAGAAACCATTAGCTACTGCTCACACAGTCTGTTATTACCAACAAGTCTCTTCCTGCTAACCCTTGCACAAGTAAAACAGTGAGATATCTAACACAAGTAACTAAAAACAACTGAAATTGCTGAGAAATTTTAATGAAGATGTCTCACTGTTCATCCGAGCAGCTTCTTCGGTTCAATTGACTGGTGTAGGGGAGTTCTCAGCATATAGACTCTTCCAACAATAAAATCAAAATGGCACATTGTAACTCTTCAGAGAGGTGAAATCTGAAATTCACAGAGATGTTGATTCTGTGTAATTACTGTGATAGGATTATCATAGGATTGTCATGCAACTCCTAGAAACAGGTGTTACTTGTAAGAGTTGCATGAATAGATCTGTGAATAGTTCTGAAACTGTCGGGGTACAGATGCTAGAACAGCATTGTACGTAGCAGACAGGTGGTGTCAAAGACCCCGTTTCTTTTCAGGGATGGTTTCTCCACCTTAACATGAATCACCTCTTTCACACCTCTTTCAAACCAGTGGTCTTGCTTCCTGTGGTATGTGTCCTTGAGAAACTGCTGTTGGAGTTTTTGTTGAAGGCCAAGATTGATCTTCATCCAATCGTCTTTTTTGGCTTCCTGTTTTCAGGTTCTCCAGTTTTCTTTACATGCGTACGATTTCTTCTCAACACCTTTCCTTCATCTGTTCTGATTAGGTAAGACTGATGTCCTAGGTTCTTTATGACTTTTGCCTTTTGCCAGTGCTTACTATATTTATCCAGTGGTTGAACCCAAATATTATCGTTTTTCTGAATAGTTGGTAGATCTCTTGCCGATTTGTTGTAGTACTTTGCCTGGTGATTTTGATTCAGTTTCAGTTTGGAATTGATGTTAACCACAAGTTTTGGTTTCAGAAGTTGTTTAGTTATTGGTAAGAGAGTCTTTGTATGTCTGCTTATTAGTCTCTGAACTGGACTACTCCCTAAGTCTTGAGTGGGTGTATTTCTTAAATCCAGTAACATGATAAATGTCTGTACCTGTTTGTTTTGCTTTCCACATCATTTCCTTGGTAATTTTCACAGCAGATTCAGCTTTGCCATTGACCTGTGGGTACCCTGGAGAGGAGGTGTTGTGCTCAAATTCCCACTCCTTACTAAATTGTCTGAATTCCTGTAATCTTAGCTGCATTATCATAAAATTGTATATGTAAAATGCCATGCCTTGAAAAGTGGGCTTTTTGCTTTTTGATAACTGTTTTTGATCTGGTGTCTTGAAGGTAGCCTACTTCCCAGGAATTGGAATAGTAATCAACTGTTATCAGAAACACTTTGTGATTCCAAGTGAACAGATCAGTACCAACTTTTGACCATGGTCTGTCAGGTATTTCATGGGGTTGTAGTGTTTCCTTCAGCTGCTTGTCTCCACAAGATGCACATATTTCACAATGAGTTATGAACTTTATAATTTTATAATCATTCCAGGCCAGTACACACATTCCTGTGCACATCCTTCTATGCCTATAAGTGGGGTGTGTAATCTTTCCATGATGTCTCTTCCGAAACTCCCTGGTATGACCACTCTTTCTCTATTGAATGGGATGCCCTGATGTGTTGACAGATCATCTCTGATTTGAAAAAAAGGAGACATTTCAATAATGTTTGTATTTTTTCCAACCCTGTAAAATTGTAGTCTTTAGAATTGCATTGTTGGATCTTGTTCTGTGCATGTTTGTACCTCTTTAAGCCTATCTTTACTCATTGGCAAGTATTCACACATATTGATAGTTTCATCACCTTCATGTGAGTTAGGAAGGTAGGCCCTGCTAAGAGCATCTGCAATAAATAAATGTTTGCCTGGACAGTAGCAAATATCACAATCATACTTTTGAAATCTGAGAAGCATGCACTGCAGTCTCTTTGTAGCATTTATTATTAGAGGCTTTCTTGTAATAGTTTGATCTGAATGCACTGTTACGTCTTCCATAATTTTACTGATGGAACATTTCCATACCAAATACAACAGCTAAGAGTACTTTTTCAATCAGATCATAAACACACTATGTATTTGTTAGTGATCTACTTGACAATTCTACTGGTATTTTCTCATCCTGCTCCACCACTTGTGATCCCTCCAAAACAAAATCACATAGCTTCATAGCGCAGCAAGCTTCTTATAGTCACCCCTGCATGTTATTAAGCAACTTACTTTGAGTCTGGAGAAAATCTACGTTGAATGAGTTTCCAGCAGTATCACTCTCCTTCATACACAGATCTGCAGCTTGCTGTCCTAGTGCTCTCTGCTAGTCTCTCCACTCACAGCACGCCAAACAGCACAAGAATCGGGGAATACAATGATAAGGATTTTAATTAATTAAACACAAAATCATACATCCAAACTTACATTTAAGATTCCTTAGCTCGGCCTTTCGCGTTTCGTGTATACAATACACTTCTTCAGAGGCTTCCTGTGTGCCTTGGGCACCCTCCCCTAGTATTTATAGGTTAAAAGTCATAGGGGTACATTGAATTGCACAATTTAAGTAAACATAAATAGGTAAAACTTTTATACTCAACAGTTTAAAACCTTATAAGCAGTAAAATCACAGTTGTAAATATTTAAAATTATACACTCATAAAACTTTAATAAAAAACAGGTTAAGTCAAAATCAATATTTAACCCTTGAGGTACCAATGTCCCCACCTGGTATATCCATTTAGTTTCTTCTTGGGAGGGACTTCGTTTTGTGTCTCCTCCTCTCCAGTTGGATTTTGTATGGCTAATTCCCATAAACATAAGGCCACTTGGATCTTTATTGTGTGCCTTAGCAAAATGCTCAGATAAGTGATGTTGCATATACCCCTTTTTTATATTTCTAATATGTTTGCCTAATCTGGTCTTTACTTTTCTTGTAGTCCTCCCCACATATTGTTTTCCACATGGGCATTGTAAGAGGTAAACTATATTACTCATATTACAGCTCGATGACTGCTTTATAGTATAACTATTGCCATTTGTAGTTGCCTTAAACTCTTTTCTTACTTTTTTTGCACAGCTGGTTGTTTTACATGTCACACAATTCTGAACCCTGATTTTTTCTTTAGCCACATACCTTCTTGCCTACTGGTCCTCAGATAACTCGGGACTAATTTACGTTTGATGTTGTCTGCCCTTTTATAAACCATCTTAGGTTTATTACCAATGATAGACTCCATATTCTTATCCAATTTTAGAATATGCCAGTGCTTATTTAATATACGTTCTAGTGCCTTATGGTCAGCACTTTACTGGGTTATAAAAGTGATTTCCTTCATATTTACTTCAACCGATTTTTTCTTCATAAGGGTCTCTCTAGTGGATATATCAATTTTATCTTTTGCCTGGTCAATCATTTCTACCCTGTAGCCTTTCTCCATCAATTTGGTACGCAGTCTCTCACAGGCCTTATTGAAATCTCCTTTTTCTGTACAGTTACGTTTTATCCTACCGTACTGACCCCGGGGGAGATTGTTAAGCCACTTCTTATGGTGGCAGCTAGAATAAGGTATATAGTTTAATGCCTTTTTCTCTACATCTAGGATTGCCAACCTTTTGAACTGATGAGCAACATTCAGAACTAAAAGGAGTTGGGGAGCAACACAAGCATGAATGTGCCAAATAACGGCTGTGATTGGCCATTTGGAAGCCCCTATGTGGATTGTCACCTACATTGAGGTTCTGTTTGGCAGTGCACCTAGTTTTTATACAACCAGAACTTGCCTCCAAGCCAGGAATTCAGAAATAAGCACCTGCTATGAGGCCACTGGGAGCAACATTCAAGGGGCTGGAGAGCAACATGTTGCTTACAAGCTACTGGTTGGGGGTCACTGCTCTACATCTTTCCAGGAACTGAATCATTTTTAGATCATGATCCTGGGTAGCAGATACTAGTCTGTCACCTTTACCAACAATTAGTATGTCATCAGCTATTGTTTTAATACCTAAAAGTCCCTCTAGAGCTTGATTTAGCCATTGCTGAAATACTTCTGGTTCTGGACTTATTCACATGGGCATTCTGAGCCATCTATATCTTCCTAATGGGGTGGCAAAAGTTGTCAAGTAACTTGATTTCTCATCTAGTGCCACATGCCAGAATCCATTTTAACACATACTAAAAATATCCTGGCTTTTGATAAATCTAGCAGAATATATTCTATTGTAGGCATTGGGTAATGATTCATTGTCAGGGCTTTGTTAAGCAGTTTAGGATCTATACATATTCATGTAGAGACCCTGAGATTTGGGTGTAGTTTAATCAGGCAGTTTCCCCTCCGTATTTGGACACCTAAGGGTCCTTAAGTAACTCAGGCAGCTATGTCCCTTTTCCTGGGTCCATATCAGTTCATGGGATTTGGCCACCAGGGGGCAGTAGTTAAGATATAAAAGGAGATAGCACCATGTGCTCAGGGTCTTACTCCTGGGACCGTGCCTCCCATAGAGGTATTACAGGGCCAAGGTCTGGTTCCACTAAAGTTAGGTTTAGCCAGTGGTAGTAGTTACTGTGATAGTCACTCTAGGAGTGAAAGGCAGCTCAGGGTAGCTAGTGAGCAGCTGTGGCTCCAACAAGGAGAAATAGTGGTTTTAGGACCCCGTGGTATGTACACCACTAGATCAGGGTTGAGTTGAGTGAGTTGAGGACCAGATAGGGTGCCAAGACCCCAGGCTGAATACAGTGGGTGAGGTGAGGACCAAATCGGGTGCCAAGATACAAGACCCCCAGGCTGTGAAATCCAGGGCCTAGTGCTAACCACCTAAGAGGAGACATTACCTAGTGAGAGGGTAACTATCCTGTTGAAACGTGAATCATTGCTGCGAACGATCTATCTTGCATATTGTTTTCATCACCCCACTGGAGGGATTATCAAAGTATCCTACTACGCTGTCTGTTCAATAAATA
>CM044443.1:54432618-54442670 GCA_024363595.1 Xenopus borealis
AGCCGGGTCACGCACATTCCACAAATCCACAGCTAAAGCTACACCTACGGGTGCGCTACATTTGTTTGCCTGATGGTTTCTTTATTGTGAACAAGCTACTTATCCAGTCAGTGCTCTTCTGAACTGGTTCTATAATATGTCTGTTGTGTAAATCCTGAAGTTCTTTTTTTCAGTGGTTTCATCATAGCTACAGGCACTCTCCTTGTGGGTAGCCTGGATGGTTCTATGGCAATATTAACCTCCAGTTTATATTTGCCTTCCAAGCACCCATCCTCTTTAAAAAGGTCTGCATAGTGTGCCTGTATTATCTGTAAATCCAAATCATAGTCTAGCTTCTCTGCAGACATTTAGAGACTTGTAGCGCTCTTTAACCCTTTAACTGCCAAACACGTAGGTACTACGTTTTTGCAAGAAAAGGTTCTGACTGCCAAGCACGTAGTACCTACGTACTGGCAGTTAAGGGATCCCTCGCTGCACTGGGGGCAAAAGCCACCGTGCAAGTGAGCTTATACTGTCCCCAACCCCCTAGGGAACGAGCATAGGGGGCACAGACCTGGGTCCTGCGACCCGACTTCAATGCTACCTTATGACGCAGCAAGATCGCAGGATGTTGCAGACCTCGTGGGACCTGATGCAGCACCTCCTACTCACTTCCTGTGAGCGATCCTGGGCCCTGCAATGCTGCCAAGGACCCCCCCCATCCACAGAAACGGTAAGTGGCATTTCTTTACTAATTTACACACATTTGCACAGTCACATGTATACACACACATACTCCTGTAACATACTCATACTCATACACATGTAACTGAAGGGTGGTAGTTTTTTTTTTTTGCTTTTCTTTTTTTTGTCTTTTGCACACTCACACAGTTTTACACACCTAAATACACATATAGACACATTTACACACATTTTATAGCTGTACACACATGTATACACAAGCACACACATATATATTGTTTGGGGGAAAATTGTTTTTTTAGTTCTACATTTTATCAGTTTTCTGCTTATTATCCTGCTAAAAACTGTGTGACTATTGGATCAAGCATTCAGAACACTAACCATGCTGTCGGGTCAGTTATTTTATTTCATTGATTTGCCTAATTGTGTTTGATTTTTATGATTTTATGCTTCCATTTGTATTTAGATCATTTAGAGTACAAACAAATTTTTATCGATTTTGGATTCATCAGAATGTGTACTTTACAAAAATATATGGTTTTGGGGGGTCTTTCTACTGTTAGAGGGTCTTGGGCACGTAATGTTCAGTCCAGGGGCTATGTTCACAGAAGGTGAATTGACAGTGGAGAGACTTCATATACACTATTTTTATTTGGGGTCTGCACATGCCAGCTGCTTTGGTGGTTTGGAGTAGAAAGACATAATTACCCATTTTAGATTTGTCAGAATGTGTACTTTCCAAAAATATATGGGTTTGGGGGTCTATATGCTATTAGAACGGTCTTTTGGTGAATAATACACAGTCACAGATCATTCTTCACAGAAGGTTAAAAGACAGCAGAGAAAATTCAGATGCACTATTTTTATTTGGGGTCTGCACATGCCAGCTACTTTGGTACATCTATGCATATTGGGCATCAAACTGTTCAGTAGACCATTTGCGTCAATATTTAGGGTGTTTTATAATTGTATGTAAGAAATTGGGTGAGAAAAATGCGGGCATTTCAATATTTGTAGACAATTATCAGATATGTCATAAAAACTGCTGCATTTAGAGTTGCTCTGCAGTACAGTAGTGTGGAGTAGAAAGACATAATTACCCATTTTAGATTCTTCAGAATGTGTACTTTACAAAAATATATGGTTTTGGGGGTCTATATGCTGTTAGAAGGATCTTCTGGTGAATAATACACATTCACGGGTCATTCTTCACAGATGGCTAAAAGACAGCAGAGAAAATTCAAATGCACTGATTATATTTGGGGTCCGCACATGCCAGCTGCTTTGGTAAATCTATGCATATTGGGCATCAAACTGTTTAGTAGACCTGTTGAGTCAATATTTAGGGTGTTTTACAATTTGTATGTAAGAAATTGGCCAATTGCAACATTTTTAGGCGATTTTCAGAAATGTCATAAAAAATGCTGTTTTTAGCGTAGCTTTGCATTATAGTAGTTTGGAGTAGAAAGACATAATTACCTATTTTTGATTCTTCAGAGTATGTATTTTCCAAAGATGGGGGGTCTTTGTGCTATTAGGGGGGTCGTTTGGCAGACAATGCTCAGTCACAGGTCTTTGTTCACAGAAGGCAAACTGGCAGCATAAAAAAGTATGACATCAAACTGTTTCATAGACCATTGGCATCAATATTTAGGGTGTTTTAGAATTGTATGTAAGAAATTGGGTGAGATAAATGTGGCCAATTGCAATATTTTTAGGAGATTTTGAGAAATGTAAAAACAGCTGCCTTTATCGCCATATTTAGGAAAGGTTTGCGGCTTGGTGCTTTGGAGTAGAAAGACATGCATAACCAATTTGGATTCGGGGGAATGTGTACTTTCTGAAAATGTATGGTTTTTGGGGGTGAACTTACTTTTTTCTAGCTTTGCCCCCCTCAAAATGATGTAAATCTGTTAATTTTGTTTTGTTTTGTTTTGCGGCTTCTATATGCTACATGCTTGGGTACACCTATACATATTAGGCATCAAACTGTTCAGAGGACCCTAGGCTTTCAAATTTGGGGTGATTTATCCTGATACCTAAAAGTATGTGTGGAAATATGATGCTGCAGTGTGGCAATTTAGAGGTGATTTTTGGAAATGCCACCAAATTGCCAAATTTAAAAAAAGGTTTGCGGCTTGGTGCTTTGGAGTAGAAAAATATGCATACCCATTTTGTATTCGGGGGAATGTGTACTTTCTGAAAAAGTATGGTTTTTGGGGTGAACGTACTTTTTTCTAGCTTTGCCCCCCTCAAAATGATGTAAATCTGTTGATTTTGCAGTACCTGAAATGACAGACCATATGGGAGTCTTCGTTTTGGGGCTTTTATATGACCTGTGCTTGGGTACACCTATACATATTAGGCATCAAACTGTTCAGAGGACCCCAGGCTTTCAAATTTGGGGTGATTTATCCTGATACCTAAAAGTATGTGTGGAAATACGATGCTGCATTGTGGAAATCATGAGGTGATTTTTGGAAATGTCGCAAAATTGCCAAATTTAGGAAAGGTTTGTGGCCTGGTGCTTTTGAGTAGAAAGACATGCATACCCATTGTGAATTCGGGGGAATGTGTACTTTCCGGTTTGTGGCTTGGTGCTTTTGAGTAGAAAGACATGCATATTCATTTTGGGGGAATGTGTAGTTTCTGAAAATGTGTGGTTTTTGGGAGTGAACGTACTTTTTTCTAGCTTTGCGCCCCTCAAAATGATGTAAATCTGTTGATTTTGCAGTACCTGAAATGACCGACCATATGGGGTCTTTGTTTTGGGGCTTCTATATGCCACGTGCTTGGGTACACCTATACATATTAGGCATCAAACTGTTCTGAGGACCCCAGGCTTTTATATTTGGGGTGATTTCTCTTGATACCTAAAAGTATGTGTGGAAAAACGATGCTGCATGGTGGAAATCATGAGGTGATTTTTGGAAAGGTTTGCGGCTTGGTACTTTTGAGTAGAAAGACATGCATACCCATTTTGAATTTGGGGGAATATGTACTTTCTGAAAATATATGGTTTTTTGGGGTGAACTTACTTTTTTCTAGTTTTGCCCCTCTCAAAATGAGGTAAATGTGTTGATTTTGCAGTACATGGAAATACATAACTGATAGCTCACATGGGGTGTCTACATTTTGGGGCCTCTATATGCCACATACTTAGGTACACCAATGGATATTGAGCATCAAAATGTTCAGTGGACTCCTGGCCATCATATTTAGGGTGTTATACATTGGTACCTAATGATGTGTGAGAGATACAATGCTGTAGATTGGAAGCTCTGAGGTAATTTTTGATTCTCCAGGATGTGTTCTTTCTAATACTGAGTAGTTTTCTAGGGTAAACCTACTGTTTGTGGAATGTTTGACCTTGAAATCAGAAGTATGCTGTTTTGTGGAGCAGTGCTTTGGAAATTTGGTAGTGTACTGCTTAGAGATTTTGAAATATAAAAGTGAGAAATCTCCATAAAACAATATATATTTGGTATTGGCATGTTCGGGACACACTGAACTTTCTAAATCTGCTGTGTTCTCGTTCATAAAATAAATTATGTTTCTGATAGATGCGTTTGTATCATGCAAAACTGGGTTTTTTTTATACACTTAGAAGCCCATATCTTTTTACAGGAGTGGAATTACCCCAAAATTCTAGCATATTTTGAAAGCTCAGGTTGTCCCGAAAAAAACTATATATTGTTTTCTTGGGTAAACTAAAAGACCCCCCCAGGAAAGGCCCTTAAAGCGAAAGAGTACAAAATGTCTAAAAACTGCTTGGCAGTAGATGTTCGCATTTAGGACAAAATGGCTGGCAGCGAAAGGGTTAAAGCCATTATGTTGTGAAACTGCACTTTTATTAAGTCCTTCATCTGAACAGATTTTACACCCAGTAGCGGAATATGATGACCATTTTTAACAACTGTGAAATCCAGTCTGTAAGTCTTTTTATTACATGGGTTGTGAATTTTAAGTCTGCATTTACCCATAGGTTTCAGAATACTGAGTCCTGTGTCACTGTGTTTACATACTTGTGTTGTGCCTTGCTGCTCTGCAGGCACTGGGCTGAGAAATTATTTATTTTGCCAGACACTACATGTCTGACCATAAGCAGAACATTTATCTTTGTCTCTTTCATGTCTTTAACCACAGTATTTACACAGCTTTGATGTTGCCTGGATTGTATATTTTATTTTCCCTTTCCCAGTTACTGCATGTACCATACTCTCAGATGGGCCCTCAATCATTTTCAGATTATCTTTTGTTAGCTCAGAGGCTCTGCAGATATAGAGAAATTTTTCCAGGCCCAAATCCTCTTCCCTAAGCAGTCTCTCTCTGATTCCACACACTATTCTGTCTCTTATGTTGATCCAGGGACTAGTCCGATTGCCTTTTTGGAGTCAGGAAGGAATTTTTCCCCCTCTGAGGCAAATTGGAGAGGCTTAGTATGGTTTTTTTTTTGCCTTCCTCTGGATCAACTAGCAGTTAGGCAGATAAAAAAAAAAAAAGTAAAAAAAAAAAAAAAAAGTAAAAAAAAAAAAAAAAGGTTGAACTTGATGGACGTGAGTCTTTTTTCAGCCTAACTTACTATGTTATGAGAGAGTCTCTTTAAAGGAAAACTATACCCCGAAAATGAATACTTGAGCAACAGATTATATCAAATTAAGTAGCATATTAAAGAATCTTATCAAACTTTAATATATATTTAAGTAAATATTGCCCTTTTATATCTCTTGCCTTGAACCACCATTTTGTGATGGTCTGTGTGCTGCCTCAGATCACCTGACCAGAAATATTTCAACTCTAACAGGAAGAAGTGTGGAAGCAAAAGATAGAACTCTGTCTAGAACTCTGTCTGTTAATTGGCTCATGTGACCTAACTTTATACAGTAGTTTGTTTGGTATGTTTGTGTTCACCGTTGAATCCTATGATTCCAGGAGGCTGTCCTTATTTTTTAAAATGGCTATGTTCTATTTATGATTACCTAATGGCACATGCTACTAAAAAGTATATTATGAAAATGGTTTATTTACATGAAGGAGGGTTTTACATATGAGTTGTTTTATTCAATATCTTTTTATAGAGACCAACATTGTCTGGGGGGTATAGTTTTCCTTTAATCCTCAAATTTATGTCAATATTTTCTCCAGGCTCCTGGTTCCTTGAAAAGAATGTGTATCTTTCCACAGTTTTCTTTTTTGGATCGCAGTATTTATCAAATGCCTGGATTATGTCTTTCAGAGTGAGACTATCATCTCTGCCTCTTGTTATGCATATGGTCTGTGAGATTTCTGCCCTTTTCCCAATCAAATAATGAAATAGCTTTATTTTGCAGTTCTCATCACTGGGTGCTACTGTGAGATCCACATAAAGGCCAACCTCTTTCCAGTGTTTCCAAACTTATGACAGATTGGAAGAATTTACATTGTCTCTCAGGGGGGTTTCAGTCCACTCTCCATATTGTAGGAACATTAGCAGTGATTGTTACTCACAGTTATAGCTGTACCTCCAGGCACAGCTTCTGGATACTGCTTTACTTTCACTTTCACTCCCAGTAATTCCAGTCAGCTTTTCACTCCAAGGTTTAATTCACTGCTGCCAACATTTTAAGAAGGGAGACATACATCAAGGACCTTTTAGCACAGACTTTATAAGCTGATGCCAAGAGAAACGACTAACAAGTCTCTTCCTACTAGAGTTACCACCTGGTCAGTATTTTTGATGGTTGATCACAAAGTTTTTCAATAGGAAAAAAGATAAATATATAGGAAGGCCGGTGTTTTTTTCAAGAAAAGGTGGCAACCCTAATTCCTGCCAACCCTTGCACAAGTAAAACAGTGAGACCTCTAGTGTCAGTTTTAACATATTATATTGCCACACTCCCAACCCGCTCCAAAGCTCTCAAATGGTAGGCGCAAATGGGGCGGGATCAGAAACTACAAATTCCAAGACGTGGAGTGAGCAAGAACACACGTACAACAGGAGGAGCACAGTATCAGAAAGGGAGGTAATTTTGGACTAATTTATCAACACTGCCTTAATTCTGCCCAGAGACCAGGAGAGACAAGGGTGGCATCTTGAGTGCAGCAAGCACTTGGGCACATAATGATGAAGGAAGTAGATCTGTCAGGAAGCAACTATGGAGGAAATAAGAAGCGAGGACATGACTGCAGCAGTGGGAACCTGTAGTACTACACTAGTATAATAGGTTTACCACAAAATCTATACTTTTAGCCTATGCTGGACACTATTTACCCACCAATTACTCATTAATATAGATTGAGAAATAGCTACAGCAATGAAATAATCAAAAGACTTTATCAACAGGCTTTATTCACTGGTACGGGGACATTACTAGCAAAGGCAATGCACAGCAAAATGAAAAGACATCTAAAGCTATATGGCTTATACCTTATATGCTTTTACTCAATAGTTATCAACTGTTTCTATTCAAACTAAACAGTGGTCAATTCAAATGCATTGCCATAGAGTACCTAACTTTTTTTGTGAGAAGTCATTATGTGAGTCATCTCCTTTTATGCGTGATTTAAGGACGATATCTAATATGTGTGGTAAGAACTTTTTTTATAAATTTAACTGCACCACTGTAAGTGTCATATAGCCCTCTTCTGCTACTGCATGAGATCTAGCATGCATTTACTTGCGTGTGGCACTACAGGAGTCCTGTGCCTCTGCTACTGTATATGGGTGAGTAGGTAAAATATAAAATGGTGTGCCTCCACCCAGGACCAGGACAGACTAAACTGTAATACCCCTCCATGGGAAATGTCTCTCTGATCCACAATCACACACAGGGATGTGGTTGAAAGGTTTATTTGTAGAACACTGTAACTTTAAATAACAAGCAGACATATGTACTTCTTCACAGTCTCTCTTAGGTAGGTGCTGTTTGTAGTCACACAAATGATAACACCTGATCCTGTATTTCACTCCTAGAGTGACTATAACAGAACTGCCCTTGCACTGCACCTATTCTGGAACCCTCCTTTGTCCCAGGCCCTATGGAGTACCATTGTGATTTCTCCAGCAATTCAGCACATGGGAACTTCCCCTTTTGTAAAATATAAAACTGCCAGCAGAATACTTTCACACAGGTAAAGGGAATCGGCTTCCCTTCTAGAACTGAGGACCCAATGAAGCTGACTGTTATACCCTGGGGACCAAAGGACCTAAAGCTTACCAAAACCTTTACCCTCCTACATACATATTACATTTTTTATTATTTAATTATGCAGCTCCAACATATTCCACAGTGTTTTACAGAGATTATACACCATTTACATCAGTCCCTAGTCCCTGGATCAACTTGTACTATGAGCTATCTTCCATAACCCTTTATTGCCTCACTTGCTAAAAGCCATCCAACCCCTTCTTAAAGGACATGTAAAGCCTACATTTTCCTCCCATGTATATAAGTTGGGCATATCTTCCCCACCCAAACTGCATCATATGTACTGCAATTACCCCTCTGTTTGCCAGCGCCATCACATTTTCCTAAAACATATAGCAGCTTTCACCTGGTGGCCATTTTCCCTCTGATACATTATCAGTACTATTGACATCTGAAATAAGACGTATGCTGTAAAGTCCATGCAGTGCGGAATGCAGGTTTACACAGGCACAACATACTTTGATAAAAAAAAAGTTCTGCTGGGTTTGAGCACTGTAATTGTTAAGCTCAGCTCAGGAGAGGTGGTTAGGAGAAAAAAATAGCAACAGACAGTTTCTATAGGAACAAGCAATGCTCTCTCTTCATTTGCTGGAGGGTGTGTTTGTAATCTGAGCTGAGAGGAACTGAGCATGCTCACTGAGCCAAGAGCCAAAGGAAATTCCTGAGGGAGGGGGCAGAGTGGTTAAGTGTAGTAGAACGATTTGTAACTGATTAAGGGGATACTGCAGCCTTACTGTTAACCTTTTAACAACCAGAGTGGCAGTTATCTAAAGATTTCAAAGAGGCTATTCATTGATTACATTTTTGTGGAGAGGGTTGACATGCCCTTTAAAGCTATCTAATGTAGCAGCCAGTACAACTGATTCAGGAAGAGCATTCCACATCTTCACAGCTCTCGCTGCAAAAAGCCCCTTCCAAATATTTAGGAGGAACCTCTTTTCTTATAATTGGAATGGATGACATTGTGTAAGCTGTTACCTTTTGGTAAATAAAGCATTATTGAGAGTATTATTTAATCCCTTTATATATTTATACATAGTTATCATATAACCCTTAAGTGCCTCTTCTCCAGTGTGAACATCCCCAATTTGGCCAGTCTTTCCTCATAGCTAAGAAATTCTATACCTTTTATCAGCTTAGTTGCCCTTCTCTGTACCCTCTCTAATACAATAATGTCCTGTTTGAGTGCTGGAGACCAAAACTGTACAGCAGATTCTATATTGGGCCTTACCAGTGCCCTATAAAGTGGAAGAATTACCCCTTCCTGCTGTGAATCAATGTCCCTTTTAATACAGTTCAAGACCTTATTTGCCCTTGATGCTGCGGACTGGCACTGCTTACTACAGCCAAGTTTATCATCTACATGGATTCCAATATCCTTTTCCATAATGGATTTGCCTAATGCACTCATATTAAGGGTATAAGCGGCTTGGATATTATTACATACCAGGTGAATTACTTTTTTTACACCAGACATTAAATCATATAGCAGTATGGTCACTATTACCCAGGGGTTCAATGACTTTCACATTTGCTATAAGTTCTGGGTCATTTGAGATCACTAGATCCAGAATAGCATTATTTCTGGCTGGTTCCTCAACAACTTGTGCCATAAACTTTTGTGCAACAAGTTTATCAGCTTGTTCCCATTAACTGATCTGGTAGTCTGGTAAACTACTTTTTCCAATATTGAAGTGTAAAGTGTCATTTTTCACCTTCTGAATCAGCTCTAGGTGGGGGTTGCCCCCCCAATAATCTGTCCATGCGTTCCACCGCATGCCGAACCTTAGCACCAGGCAAGCAGCAGACTGTTTGGCAGGTGGGTTCCTTATAGAAGATTACCCTATCCACCTTTTGAATAATTGAATATAACTAGAACCTGCCTTTCCTTCCTTCCACTCCCCCCACCACCCATATTAGAGTTACTACCTCCCAGGGTTCTCTGAGAGTCAGCCTGCTCCGTAAATGCCTGGGCTCTCCTCCCAATTTTCTTCTGCCAAAATGGCAAATATCTTGTTTTGGACAAACAATGGAGAGCAGTTAGAAATGAGTGATAAGTGTGTTCATAACATAAATTTGATCAGTGGCATAACTACCAGGGGAGCAGGGGGTGCAATTACATAGGGGCCCACTCCCTCTCGGGGCCCGCCGGAGAGGCTAGGAGAACTCCAATGTGCAATTCAT
>CM044443.1:54447302-54458113 GCA_024363595.1 Xenopus borealis
ACAAAATACAGCATTTCTAGCCTTATTCTATTTTACACTTTCCTTGCCCTTTAAAGGAAACCATCTTCACCTGTGATCTGTTTGCTTGTAACAAGATTTTTTTTCTCCCTGTGGATCACAGAATTCTATCAGTATGCGTCAGGAGATACTTCAGGAGTGAGGCTGGTGGGCAAGGGCCTTTGTGGTGTGTAATACAAGTTATACTTGTTTTTGTACATATTGTAACAAATATTGCTAGTAGCTGCCATTCAGCCTATATGAAAAGGATTCAGGTACAGGTGTATCATAATTAAGTTGTTGGGCCTTAAAAGCCTCGCTGTTGGTCTCACTATAGTTTCTGAGCAAAGGTTAAGTGTACATAGTTCTCCCACATTCACATACATTGTTTACTGTTCCTGTGGGTTCACATGTCTACCGCTGTCATTTGTAATGCCCATTGTTGCTAGGGCTTCAATGTTTTTAAATACACTTTAATATTTAGTTCAAAGTATGCATCTCCATCCACCCTACGCGTTTCGCACCCCACCAGGGTGCTTAGTCATAGCATTTCCAGGACATGAGTATTTATACAAAAAACAACCAATCAAAAAATAGGAGAAAAAAAAATAAGACAAATATTCTTAAAGGAACAGTACTTCTCAATTCAAGGTTAAAAAAAATATAGAAGATGTTTTAGAATTGTTTCACTTAGTGCATATAAATATGAAGAGAGGAAAAACAGGGAATATAACTATTAAAAAACAATGTGTGTACATACATAATAATAGAGATTGCACCCAGATATCTCAGATATACTTGGTAACTAGTGATGGGCGACTTTATTCGCCAGGCGCGAATTCCCGGGAAATGAGTCGCACGGCGAAAATGTCGAAAACAATGCGACGCTCGTCATAAAAGACGTGGCGAAAATGACGCGACACACGTCAAAAAACGTGATGCGACTCGTTTCGCGAATTTTTCGCCAATTCGAGAATTTCGCTGGAAATTCGAGAATTTTCCTGCAAAGCGGAACAGGATAGATTCGCCCATCACTATTGGTAACATATATATATATATGTAGATATCTACTGACACATTTCAATCAGAATAAATGCAAGTAATTATACAAAAACAGTTTTTTTAAGAGTAATAGCATGTTACATCAAATTCTGAATTAATACCATTAGGTTTTCTAGTTTTTAAACTAAAAGTCCAATATACTTCTCTTCGAGACAGAAAATTTGCTAAATCTCCTCCTTGATTATTAAGATGAACTTTTTCAATGCCCCAATGCTGAAAAAGTTCAATTCACCAGAATTACACAGATGGAAATGTTTAGAAACATTAGGTTTTTTTTTTCGTTTTAATATCATATATGTCTTCCTGAATTCTCAATTCTCAATTGAAAAGATACCACACTACAAACTACACATCTCTTTTTTCACATATAAAAGTTCCTTTTGTTGCTAGCCAAGTAGTATGTGATTCTTTTTTCATATTTATCATACTTGGAAAAAGCATATTATTTAGGGTTTCCACCTGTCCGGTTTTGACCCAGACAGCTCGGTATTTTGAAGGGCTGCCCGGGTCAATGCTTCCTGCCCGGTTTTCCAAATAAGGAAAACCGGGCAGGATTAGCTTGATTGACGTCGCGATCGACCAATCGGTGATCGCGGCATCATAGCTCCGCCCTGTTATGGCACGGGTCCACCCACAGACGTCAAGGGCCCACCCACTGACGTCACGGGCCCGCCCCCCTGTCTGGCTTCAGCCACAGGGAAAGGTGGCAACCCTAATATTATTTAAAGGTGACATTTCATATAACCTTCATAATAAGATATGTTACACATCCTTACTCAAAACATGTACTGATGCAGAAAGAAAAAAAAAGTTTTGAAAGCATTTTACCTCCTAAAACTGTCATTATATCAGAGCTGCAGAGAGAACCTCTCTGCTCGATGTCTAGGCTGAAATGAAGAGTGGGAGTGTCTGTTCATTCTGTCAGAGGAAGTGGTCACAGCACTGACTGACAGGCTGAATCTATAGCTGTAGCAGCCAAACTCCTCCTGTCCCACCCTGTGTGTTTCCAGCCTGCACATAGCTGTCTTGTGCTGCTGCCTGATCATTCACTTATGTATACTCCTGTGTTCCACAGCAAATAGGCATCAGTCAGAAATGTACCTACCCAGCTGGACATAGTCTATATCCATAATACATTGTTATACACTGTGCAAATTCCTGCCTCTATTCCATTATACAAGCAGGGCCGGGCCAAGGGGAAGGCAGAGAAGCACATGCCTAGGGCGCAAAGCTGGGGGAGTGAGCCAGGCATGTACCTCCTCTGTCACCTACCCCTAGTCCGGTCCCCTCTCTAACTGACTCTGTTCGCTTTCTATTTCTTTTTTCATTTCTGAGTGCCAATATGCGCAGGAGCGATAAGCCGGTGCCGCAACTGCCCGGCTTGCCTATGGCACCTTTGTGTTGAGGTCCTGTATAAAGTTTATCAGTGTACATTAGTATTTACTGTTATGATATTCCAGAACAGCAGCTGAAGGTTTGTTTTCCTTTATAATGATATATGATCAGATGCAGGGTGTTGCAAGGGAATAAATGCAGCTGTTCTAGAAAAGTTTATGATAAGGTATGATAAGGACTTGCAAAGGAATAAACGCAGCTGTTGTGGAGCAGTTCATGATCAGGTGCAGGAAGTTGCAAGGGAAATGTAGCTGTTGTGGAGCAGTTTATGTTCAGGTGCAAGGAGTTGCAAGGGAATAAATTCAGCTGTCCTTGAACAATTTATGATCAGGTGCAGGTACTTGCAAGGGAATAAATGCAGCTGTTCTGGAACAATTTATGATCAGGTGCAGGGATTTGCAAGGGGAAATGCAGCTGTTGTGGAGCAGTTTATGCTCAGGTGCAAGGAGTTGCAAGGTAAAATGCAGTGATTTTGGAACAATTTATGATCAGGTGTAGGGAGTTGCAAGAGAATAAATGCAACTGTTCTGGAAAAATTTATGATCAGGTGCAGGGAGTTGCAAGGTAAAACACAGCTGTTTCAGAACGATTTATGGTCAGGTGTTGTAAGGGTAAATGCAGCTGTTGTTGTGGAGCAGTTTTTGATCAGGTGCAGGGAGATGTAAGGGGAAATGCAGCTGTTGTGGGACAGTTTATGGTCAGGTGAAGGGAGTTGCAAGGGAATAAATGCTGCTGTATAGTTTATACAGAAAGAGCTGTGGGCTGCAGTCTGAATGTGGCCCTTGACGCATAGATAATATCGTACGAAACAAATTTTCGTACAATATTCTGTGCTTGTATGGTGGGAAATGAGCCGACCGATATCGTCAGAAGATTTAGATATCGGTCGGCTGGTTGATCGGGGCTGGACGGAAAATTTTGATCGGATGCCTTTGAAAGCACCCTTAACATTGGCCATTGTTAGTGCTGAATTGTCAGATACAGGTAGAATTATATTGTTTCTACCTGTATATTTGACGATTCAGCTCTACACGTGTGTGTTGAAACGAACAATCTTTCTTGGAAATTAAGTCTATGGCCAGCTTGAGATGCTGGAGAGTCTGGCACAGGAAGTTGCAAAGGGGGAGGGCTGAGAACAGTTTTCAAGCTAATACAGATGTTTTTTGATCCAAAAGGTATTAAAATAAAAACCATTTCTGTGTCCCCTTTAAAGAAATACCTTTTCTAGTGACAAACTTACAGCCAGAACTTAAAATTTTTATTAAGTTTATCATTTGTCTTTAAAATAGGAAAAAACATTTCAATTATATGTTTGATCATTGGAAATTGTGAGCTGTAAGTAAATACACATAAGGGTTTGTCCAGAATTAATGGCGATTTATAGGTGCCTCGAGTTTGTTTTTGAAGGAGAGAATGTCTTGGGGTTTTAATCGCTTTTTTAAAAGCCCCTGTTATACCCCCTGAGCAATAGCCTGTCTCTTAAATGACAAGCCTCTGTGACAAAATCGTCAAAGTCAGAGCATAGTCTTCTAAGGCGCAAGAACTGGCCCACTGTTATGTTTCTTATCAGATGTTTTGGTGGGAGGAAGTGGCTCAAAGTAGGTTATTAGCTGCACAACCTTACGATATAGAGAGGAGATTGCGTCATTACCTTCACCTGCCAGGTTGGTGTAAGGGTACCTGGTGGTCTAGTGGGGTGGCAGGGATGCCCATATCCATCTTAAGTCTGATGCACGTCCTATTTAAAACTCGGCCCTGCATGTGATTCCACCACAAGTGGCATGAAATTCAAATAGAGGCCTCAAACAAGCACTCATTGTCCAACATAGATCTATTTCCTAATAGTTCCGGGTGCCTGTACCGATCTCTGCATGTTTACTGACCATTCTTCAGATTCTTATTTGGTATTGTACTTCTGTTGGTTCTGACCCAGCCTGTCACCCCGACTACATCTCTGATTCTTGTTCTATACTGTACTAACCATTTGGCATCAACTCGGCCTGGCCCTCAATTGCGTTCCTTGTTCCCTATCCTACTAATACAAGTTTTGTTCCCTTGTCTGACCAGAAGTCTTCCCCTTGGTCCTCTCACTTTAAGACCTGATGGCAACAAGTAGCGGAGGGCTCCTTCAAAAGCAAAAGTCGGCTGTTATAGGCAGAAGTGTGAACCGCGATCGAGATCTTGGGGTTTTTTCCGGGATCAAAACCATCAACGTTTTGACACCTGGGTTCTTTAGGTTCTTATTATGCCATTGGGTAGTTTCAGAAAACCATCCACATGTCATCCAGAATGCTCGGGACCTGGGGTTTTCCAGATAATGGATGTTTCGGTAATTTGGTTCTTCCTTAAGTGCAAATAAATTAAATAAACCCAATAGGCTGGTTTTGCTTCCAATAAGGATAAATTATATCTTAGTTTGGATCTAATAAAAGGTATTGTTTATTATTATTACAGAGAAAAAGGCAATAACTTTAAAATTATTTGGATTATTTGAAGAAAATTCAGTCTATTGGAGATGGCCTTTCTGTAATTTGGAGCTTTCTGAGTAAAGGTTTCCATATAATGGATCCCATACATGCACTGTGATTTTCCATGTGTAAAACCCCTGTGCATTACAGATCTATGGGTATGTAATAGTGACCAATTCACAGGGAGTGGAGCAAGCTGTCCAGTTGTCCCACGGGTGCTCCGTCCAAACACCCAACGCATATATGAAAGTTGAGAAGTGTAGGACAAAATGGAAGATAAGGCAGTTTAACTGCTAAAGTGCATATTTATTTGAACCACACTACATGTTTCGGACACCAAGAGTCCTTGATAAAGGACTCTTGGTGTCCGAAACATGTAGTGTGGTTCAAATAAATATGCACTTTAGCAGTTAAACTGCCTTATCTTCCATTTTGTCCTACACTTCTCAACTTTCAGATCTATGGGTATGTCAACCCTAACCCATCCTCATCTACTGGAGATTGACCTGGCTTGTCGCACCATGATGATTTTTACATGCGCAACTGATCCACCCATTTTGCTGATGTCATTGGAGGGAATGGGTATGCATATATAAATACAAGCACCACACAGTTTTGCCAGTCACAGATGTGGGATGGGACAGAGCAGGAAAGGTTATAGCGTATAGGCTGGTAGTGAGTCAAGCCCATCATTGACTTGCTGGAAGGACAATTAGTCATCCTACCACCAGATTCATGAAAGGCAAAGCTCTGTACATTGATATATTGTGAAGGGACCCCCCTGTTTAAGGTTGAACTCAGAGAAGTAGGTGTTTATGTTGCCTCTATTAGCACTGGTAAATTCAGCAATAAATTCAGTCGATCCTGTATAGATATGTCCTGTGAATGCTGTGTGAAAAATAGTGTCTATGTATGTCTATGTATGTATGTACATATATATTTACTATCAATTATGTAATATAATTGATGTATTATATAATTATATAATATATATATGTGTGTGTATATATATATATATATATATATATATGTGTTAATATATTAATTGAAATATTAAGAAATGTAATATAGGACATTTCATTCCCAAGGGTGGCTATGTCTTAGGCATGTTATAAATGCACACACAACAATTATGTGGTTTAATGGAATGAAAAGAGTACACTAATATAATATTTTACATATATTTTGAAGTTTTAGAGTTAACCAAACAATCTTACTGATGGCCAATAATCTGAGCCAAAATGTCCCGATTGTTTCCTTGACAACCTTGTATAACATGGAGACCTGGGCAAATAAATATAATTTGTTCTTGATTATAACTAAGCAAGTTCTTAATGTCTTTTTATTGTCCATCTTTTTCTCCCTTCTCAGGTGTTTGTCATCCATTTCATGTTATCTTGGCTTACCAAAGAATTCTCAATAAACATCCCTTCCCCTCAGTTTTTCTCTGTATTTCTCAGAAGTTCTTTCACACATTCCCTTTTGCACAAACCTCCCACCTCTTCATTTTCCCTCTTCTCCCGCCTTCTCTAATACTGTGGTTCATTATCTGTTCTCAGGATCAGTCCCAGAGACAAAGCGGCAGCCAATTCTGTAAAGTGAGATCTCTGTCTTCAGACAAAGATTTCCAGGGGCTGAGCGTGTCCTGCATACAACTGCAGTAGCAGCAACCTTATTAATTCCATTCCTCTTAAAGTGAGCATCTGGGTTTCTGATTATTTATGAAGAAATAGGTGATAACATCTCTATATGCTTTTTAGTTGCTCTGATATTTGTTTTTTTAACCTCTTACATAGCAAAAGAGCGTTTTATATCAACATCAACACTATGTTACCTAGTTTTGGAACAATGGAAAAGCATTTAATTGAAAATGAGATTCTAAGTTACAGTAATTCAGACATTCCATTATATAACAGTGTAAAAAATATGACTATTCTGTCATTGGATCTTTGTCTTGCTGCATGACCCACTGGGGTTCATTTATAAACTTTGTGAATATATTTGCCCTGTGCCTGGTTACATTTATAAAGCTGAATAAGAGTGTGCAAACAGATTTGTGAATTTGTTTTTCACATTGCGAATGTCTATAAAAGCTTTTTAAATATGGCAAAAATTGCAAATTGTGAATATTTATGCACACACTGCGCTTGAATTTCGCCACAACCTTGGTGAAAGAGAAAATATTTGCAAAACAGTTTTGCAAATTGCAAATTTAAGTTACTGTCAATGCTATTTTTGCGAACAACAACCTCACAAAGTGCCCTTACTCATGCTCGTTTGCGAGTCATTTGCAAAAATGTATTCACTTATGTAGCGACCCTGAGATTTGGGTGTAGTTTACTCAGGCAGTTTTCCCTCCATATTTGGACACCTAAGGGTCCTTAAGTAACTCAGGCAGCTATGTCCCTTTTGCTGGGTCCATTTCAGTTCATGGGATTTGGCCACCAGAGGGCAGTAGTTAAGATATAAAAGGAGATAGCACCATGTGCTCAGGGCTTAACCCTGGGGCCCTGCCTCCCAGAGAGGTTTTACAGGATCAAGGTCTGGTTCCGGAAACAGATTAGGTTTAACCAGTGATAGTAGCTCCTGTGATAGTCACTCTAGGAGTGAAGGGCAGCTCAGGGTAGATAGCGAGCAGCTGTGGCTCCAACGAGGAGGAGTAGTGGGGTTAGGACCCCGTGGTATGTACACCACTAGTTCAGGGATTACAGCGGGTGAGTTGAGGACCAGATAGGGTGCCAAGACCCCAGGCTGAATACAGTGGGTGAGGCGATAACCCCATAGGGTGCCAAGAAACAAGACCCCAGGCTGTGACCTCCAGGGCTTAGTGCTATCCACCTGAGAGGAGACATTACCTAGTGAGAGGGTAATTATCCTGTTGAAACGTGAATCATTGCTGCCTGTTATCTATCCTGCACATTGTCTTTATCATCCCACTGGAGTGATTATCAAAGTATCCTATTGTGCTGTATGTTCAATAAATAAGTTCAAGTTTGCTGCAAAGAACTGTGTTTGCCTGAATCTCCTGCTGCACTGAACAACACCAGGTACCGGGAGTTGCAGGGAGTTGCATGGGTACACTGGGGGTCCTGGGCACAAGCTAAGCAGTTAGCCGGGTCACACATATTCCACAAATCCACAGCTAAAGCTACACCTACGGGTGCGCTACACTTATACAAGCACAATATTGAGAGTTGCTTTTGAAAATACAATTTGATCCCTCAGTGTTTGAGCAATGGCAACCGATTCAGTCAGCGTGTTAGAAAACAACAGAAGATAAATTCATGCATTAAAGCCTTTAATGATGTATTAATAGTGAACACAAACATCTACTCACAAAGTGGATACAAGTAAAAGCAATAGAATTATCAAAGGAGAAAAGATGACTACTCCTGACTTCCAATGTGTTTCAAGAGGTTCCACCATTATTTATCCAGGAATAGGAGTGTCAGTGTATGCAGCATAACATTTATAATTTATAAAATAAAATTTATAAAATAACATTTCCTCCACATTTAGTGCTTAGTGCTCCGAAACTCTCAATTCAATGCTGAGGTGACTGGTAGTCATTATGGTCAAAATGGTGCCAGCCTAGAATAGGACTTTTGGGGCCTTCACACAGATCCAAGTCTTTGTATGTGTCCAGAAATATTCCTATATTATATTACTGAATTTGCCTAAATATTCCTTCCTGGCTCCGAAGCAGCAATCAGACCAGTGCCTATATCGGCTATCATTTTAAGTATCAATGACGGTTGTATATTTTCACTTCCTTAACCCTTTCACTGCCAACTGATTTGGCTGATTTGGTACTTTTATTGCCAGACCATTTTTGAACAATTTGTATTCTTTCACTTTAAGGACCTTTCCTGGGGAATTCTTTTAGTTAACCCAGGAAAACAATATATTGGGACAACCTGAGCTCTCAAAATATGCTTTTGGTGTAATTCAACTTCTGTCAAATATGGGCTTCTAAATGTCTTAGAAAATGAACAAAATCACATAGTACAATTACATATATCAGAAACGTAGTTTATTTTATGTACGAGAACACAGCATATTTGGAAAGTTCTATGTCTCCTGAATGCACCAATACCAAATAAAAATGTACTATATAAAAAATAACTTGAATTTTTTGGTGTTATACTAGTGGGTGCAGACCAGGCAGGCACTGTATTTCTATCTGCAAATTGAATAATTGTAATGTTCATTTTCACTTCATTTTCAAACTGCCTCATGGATTAGAAAGATTACTACTTCATTTACATACTCAGTCAGGACAGGTCAGGGACAGGCAGGCAGTTCTTCAGTGCTGTCTTATGTGTAATCTTACAGGGTAGCACTGGCAGTTCTAATCTTGTTATTCTCTTTTATGTGTAATCAAAAAAGCAGCCAAGCACTAACTGTAAATTCTTCAACATTTAACAAACACAACAACAATGACAATGATGTGAATGTAACCAGAATGTCTTATTTGATGGTAAATAAATGTGAATAAGACTGCCAATAAATGCCTCTTTTTATTTTATTTTGTTCCCATTTAATCATATTTTTTATTGTAATTGTCTTATAATAATAATTTGTTGAAATTCTTCCAGTAGGGGGCACTGCAGGCGGACACCAGACCTGCAGTTCGGGTACAAGTAGCGGGAACATGCAGGTCAAATTTTGGGTTGCAGATCTAGGAAGCAAGTATGTGGGTCGGGTGCGGGTAGCGGTTACATGTGGGTCAAATTGCAGTTTGTGGGTATGGGTCGGGTACAGGTTTAAAAAAATGGACCCTTGCAGGACTCAGCCCTGTCCCTACCAGTGTGTTGATAATTGTTAATACAGTTGTTATAGAAAAAGAGGCATTTAGGCAGAGCTAGTTCCACAGAGAGAGGAGACTGAGCTGTGCAGTCAGAGAGCCATGCATCTTTCATGCACTGTATTTTAACAAATAAGTTCCTGTTGCAAAATCCAGAATACCATTATTAAGGCGTACAACACATGGTACCAGAAGTGTATCCACCCAGCAGACAGAGCCTGAACCTGCAAGAGGTACAGAGGATGCAGCAGGCCCATCTCGGCCTGTGACTGTAGCAGTCCCTGTACAGATAAAGATAGGCAGTCTACATCCACCTGCTCCAGTTAAAGGACATGTCATGCTTCAGGACTTCCATTATAGCTGTTTACGTGACATCGGGCATTTTCGCCGCTTCAGGACTTCAGTGTCGGCTCCTTTCGTGACATCGGGTATTTTCGCCGCTTCAGAGTTCCAGTGTCGGCTCCTTCGTGACTTTGGGTCGTAGCTTCAGGACTTCGATTGTCTTCGGCACTTCCGCATTCAGCTAGAGGAAGCGGGACGACATCGGCAGCGCTCGGAAGGGGGGCCCGGCTCTTGTAGAAAAGCAGCACTGCCAGGCCCCCCTTCGGGTCCGGATACTTGTCCCCCCTGTCCCCCCCTGATGGTGGCCCTGCCCACATCCAAAAAGATTAAGATTGCTTTAATAAACATTAATGGATTAAACTACCCGTTTAAATGGGCATTACTTTACAGGGAGTTAAAATCTATATCTATCTATAAGCCCCTCTAGATTTTTTTATACAAGGAACACACCATAAAAAACAGATCCCTGTCACGTTACAACACAGGGACTTCCGAACATGTTTACAGGCATCAGGCCCTACAAAGAAAAGAGCCAATGCACCTGGTGACTTCCCATTTTATACACTAAGAAACCCTGATACCCATGGCCAGCTACTCAAATACCAAGGAAATATTTAGGCCTGGATATTGAAAAATAAGATCTGCCCCACCCCCTACTGGAGACTGGCCAAACAAAGGTGATTACAAGCTTTATCATCCTACATTTAGGAGTGAGCACATACATACAAGGGATTGTGTTA
>CM044443.1:54486696-54504132 GCA_024363595.1 Xenopus borealis
AGCCAAGGTAGGATGAAGCTTCCTGGAGCGTTCCTTTTCTAAGAGGTGCTCCCTCTGACGCATGTCCACTTTCACAGCCAAGGCTATGAGTTCCTCCCAGTGAGTGGGTAAGTCACGTGAGACCAGATCGTCCTTTATACGGGTGGAGAGACAATTGTAAAATGCTGCATGATATGCTTCCTTATTCCAAGCCGTCTCAGCTACCAAAGTACGGAATTCAATAGCATACTCAGGAACAGATCGAGTGCCTTGGTGAATTTACAGCAGATGAGAAGAGGCAGATGCAGCACGGCCTGGAGCATCAAAAACTGTGCGCAGGTTCAGGATGAAGGCTCCAGCATTATCAATAGATGGATCACGTCTTTCCCAGAGTGGCGATGCCCACTCTAAAGCCTTCCCGGTCAGACGAGATATGATATAGCACACCTTCGCACATTCGGAACCGAACTGGCGTGGTAGCAGGGTAAACTGGATCTCGCACTGGTTAAGGAAACCCCTGCAAGCAGTCGGATTCCCATCGTAAAGAGGAGGTGCCGGGATATGAAGCTCAGGTACACGTGCAGATGGCTCAGGAAGGGCTACTGGAACTGGAGTCGGAGCCGGTGTGCGCTGGGCCGAAGTCAAGGTCGACAGTTTGTCCAGGATAGCAGTGAGTGCCAGACCGAAATTAGCTTGCTGTGCTTCAAAGGAATCCATGCGCTCACCCAGACAGGTTAGGACTCGGCTTACATCGGACTGAGATCCCTCAGTCGGGTCCATGGCCGGATTATACTGTAAGGGTGAAGTAGCGGACCAAGGAGGAAACAACAGTCCGTAGACCAGTCCGAGGTACAAGGTGCAGACAAGGATCAGGAAGCAAGGAGTAGTCGAAATCCAGGCAATGGTCAAATGCAGGCAGTGAAGAGTCGAAAGTCCAGGAACAAAGCAGGGTCATACACGATCACTAGCAGAAGAAATAACAGGCGCACCCAGGAACCGAGAACGAGAACCTATAATCGGGCACCAGTCAGAGTCCAGAGCTTCCTTAAATAGGCCCCAATTGGCGCAAAAACGGACGCCGGCGTGATGACGTCAAGACGCGCCAATTCCGACACGTCAACTTTGACGCGTGCCGACTTTGAGGCCGCCGACTTTGAGGGGCACCGACTATGACGCTGGCAGCGATTAACAGGAACCCTTACACCCTCCACTACTCGGATGATGCCAGGTCTTAAAGTGAGACAACCAAGATGAGAATTCTGGGCAGACAAGGGAACCTTGATGTGTAACAGGAAGAACAGAGTTATAGTAAAGCATAGTCAAGGAAACAGGCCGGGGTCAATAACCAGTCCATCAGTGCTGTACAGGATACTGGAGAATAGTCAGAAAACCCATCCCCAGTGCTCCATGGATGCGACTGGGTGGTGTGCCACTCCTGAAATCTTGCTGTCCTAGGCCCAGGCCTGGGCAACCAAACAAAATGAAAAACCAACCAACCCCACTAGACTACGGGTACTGTAAATTTAAACTTACTGAAAATGTAAGGGCAGAATAATTAATTATTTTTAATTCTTTGCATTACTTTTCCATCTATTATATGCAGGGTTGTATTACTTTACAAACATACAATCCAGCTAGGGTTGCCAACTTTTTTTGAATAAAATACTGGCCTTCCTATATATTTAACTTTTTTTCCTATTAATAACTTTGGGATCAACCACCAAAAATACCGGTCAGGCCGGTAAAATACCGGCTAGGTGGCAACCCTAAATCCAGCAGATCAACTTCAGTGTCCGCGAGAAACCAGCACTTCCACAGACTTTTCCCAGCAGAAGCAGCGTCTCTATCAAAGTTGCATAAGTTAAATGCTGTTGAAAAAAGTCCATCAAGTTCAACCCCCTCCAAATAAAAACCCAGCATCCATACACACAGCCCTCCATACCTTCTATTAAATTATATATATACCCATATCTATACTAACTACAGAGTTTAGTATCACAATAGCCTTTGATATTATGTCTGTCCAAGAAATCATCCAAGCCACTCTTAAAGACATCAGCCATCACCCAGCAGTCCACTTGACTTTGCAGGTCACACACGATCCAAGTGACCTAAAAGGAATTTCTCCAAATCCACTTTATTACCTTGCCAAAAGTAAAAAGGCAAAGGATTAGTTGCATTTGTCAATAGCCAATAGGGAGATTACTGGCAGAACACTGGCAGATCTTGTCAGCTGTCCAGTTTCAGGCCAGATTTTAGCTAATAAACTAAAAGTAGCTTTCTCCAGATCCCCTACTTTTAAAAATATAGTTGCCCCTAGCTTCAGAACTACATGTGTGGAGGTGGTAGTTGAAGGAATAAAGGGAACCAAATGCTGTGGAAAGTTTAAAGTCTGTAAATATGTGCAAGAAGGACTTCTTGGGGATGGACCCAAAGATGGCCGCATTTCAGAACAGCTCCTGAGGCAAAAACACAATCAAGTGCCATCACTACACACGGCAAAGCGAAAATACCCAAAACAAGCCTTGCTGCAGCAGGACAACAAGGGGAAGCAGGCCCGGACTGGCAATATGTTGGTTATGGCAAATGCCAGATGGGCTGCTATAAGGTCCCATAGAAAGTCAGTATTTAGTGGGCTGGTGGGGACTGTTTGGGCCTCTATGTGGGCTGATTGGGCCTCTGTGTACCTGAAATGCCAGGGCCTATTTTGATTCTCAGTCCAGTCCTGAGGGGAAGTGACACACAACAACATCGGGCTAACCCCTCACCTGCAACCCCGGAAGACAGCCTAAATGCTCTCCCCATGGACCAGGACCGGACTACCAACACATCAGCCTGACGGCAAAGCTTCCAGCCAGCAATAAGATCCTGTCTGGCGGCACCACCTGAGATGACGAGAGCTCCAATCCGGTCCGGGGAAAGACAGAGTGAGACAGACAATTCACCGCACCTAGTGAACCAGGAAGTGCTGGCCACGATCTTGGAGCCAAAACGCAATCTTTGCAGACCCGGACTGCAGCGCCACAAAAAAGGCGCCAATCTGGAACACAGGCAGACCCGAACAGAATACCGCTCATTCACCACAGCGGTATAGTATACGGGGTATTAACAGTCACAGAAGGCACCCTATTCCTGCTCTATCCCTTATAAACACCCAGGCCCTACAAGACAGAAAGTGTAACAACCAAAGCGGCCCCATCTACATCAGGGCTAGTGATGGGCGAATCTACCCCGTTTGGCTTCGAGAAAAATTCGCGAATTTCCAAAGAATTGACGCGTGTCACGTCGACTTCGGCGAGTTGCGTAGTTTTCGACGCGAGTTGCATCGTCTTCGACGCGCAAGTCGTTTTTTTTTTTCTGACGTCAGCTAATTTTCGCCAGGCAAAAATACAAAGGACCATAGAAACACAACAAGATGAGATCACAAAACTGGCAGAAAAAAATCGATGATCTGGAAAACAGGAGTAGGAGGAACAACCTAATTGGTAGGAGTCCCAGAGACCAAAAAAGGAGCAGACCTGGAACAACTGCTGACGACAATGCTCCCGGACCTGCTAAAAATGGAAACATCCACCTTACCATGTCAAATTGAAAGATTCCACGTATCGGACCACCTCCTGTAAAAGGCTCCACCAGACCACGACAAGTCATATTCAAACTGCTCAACTATGCAGACAAAATTCTCACAACTTACAAGAAAATTAAAAACCTTTTTTTTTTGAAAACCACAAATTAATCCTTTTTCAATATTTTTCAGCCTCAGTAGCAGCCAAGCGAAAAGAGTTTGGCCTTATATGCAGATCACTCTTTTCTTTCGGCTTCAAATTCACTCTCCTATTTCCAGCCAAACTGAAAATAATAAACAGAGACAATGTTAAGCCTCTCTTCTTTGAAGATCCCAAACCAGCTATGAACTACTACAAAGACTTGCAATCTACAACTGGATCTCCAGAACACACCACTTGAAAGCTATTGGACTGCCAAGGACACTGAGGGACTACACCTAAGGGTAGGGACAGACAGGGAGATTCGGGGAGATTCTGTCGCCTGGCGTTTTTAGCAGGCGACAATCTCCCCGAATTTCCTTCTCCCTGTCTGCCGCTAGTAAAAGGGACAAAGCGCCAGCGCCTGTGCACACGCTGCGCGGCGATTCCCGGAATCGGCCGAAGTTTCCTCACGAGGTATCTTCGGGCGATTCCGGAAATCGCCGCGCAGCGTGTGCACAGGCGCTGGCGCTTTGTCACTTATACTAAAGGCAGATACCCTAACTACACACCTTAAGACAGTCTCTTGGAATGTGGGAGGGCTTAACACCCCAATAAAGAGAAAGAAAATTACAGATTGTTTACAAAGAGAAAACACCCACATAGTGTTATCAAAAAACCTATTGGAGATCTAAAGATAAACAAACGCTTAAAGCAAAATGGATTCAAACAGTCCTATCGGCCTCTTACAAAACTAAGACAAGTGGTGTAACAATTTTAATTAATAAATCCATACAATGTACTATCTTGAAAACACTCCCAGATAAGAAAGGGTGGTATACCATAGCAGATATAGAGATCCAGGGTATAATATACACAATTGTAAACATATATGCTCCTAATGACGACAATAAATGTTTCTTCACAGATTTTTTGTAGCGACTCAACTCCTGGGGGGCGACAAATATCATACATGGAGGGGACGTAAACGCAGTGTGGAACAGCTATATGGACAAATTAGGTAAACCCACCCCACATTCAAATTCTATAGCCAAGCCCCTACACACACTCTGCTACACATACAATAACAAACAAGGGAAAGTTGTGCTCACCACTAATTTTAAAACCATTAGGCGGGGGTGCAATGAGGCTGTGCTACACATACAAGACACATACAGATTCCTCCACCCAACCACCAAAGATTACACCTTTTACTCGGGGGGTCCATGGGACTCACTCCAGAATAGACTACATATTTGTCTCATGAACGTTGCTCCCCAAGCTGGCTACAACTACAATTAATCCTATAGAAATTTCGGATCATGCTATAATATCAATGCAAATAGAACTATTAAAACCTCAACCACGTTCACCCAACTGGAGATTCCCAGCATACCTTACTACCAATGATTTCTCCTTATTTCTGAAAACAAACTGGGATAACTATGTAGATGATAATATCACACACTGGGAAGATCCCCACCTCCTTTGGCTGCATCAAAACCCGTCACGAGGGGACATATTATTTCCTACATAATAAAAGGAAAGAAAGCCTTTCTTGGGAAATATACTCTATTGCAAAAAGAATTAACCAAGCACTATACTGCTTTTAAAACCACCAACTGGCTAGAAGACAAACATAAATACAATGAGACAAAACAGCTTTTAGATACTTTATTAACAGACAAAGCTCAAAGCTCATTGAGTCACACGACAAATAGGTTCTATAGATGGTGAAATAAATCAGATAAACTTCTAGCCAAAATAGCTGCCAAGAAAACAACCAACTTATACAAACTGTAGAGGGGTGGACAAAAGACCCCATATCAATTAGGGATGCTATGATGACACATTTTCAAACACTGTATAGCACACCTCAAGATAACCCAAGGGATGGGTTAAAATTTCTGCAAGAAGCTGGGCTCCAAAAATTCCACAATAGAGAAATCCACGATAGAGAAATCCTTGACACACCTGTAAAAAAAAAAGAAATCTTAAAAGCAATCAAACAGTTAAAAAATAACAAAATACCTGGGCCAGAAGGTCTTTCGGCAGAATCTTACAAACTTTTAGCTCCTGAACTCTCTCCTATTCTAGTTAATCTTTACAACAAAGTCCTGCAAGGATTGCCACTATGGCAAGAAGCAAACACAGCAAGTACAATATTAATTCCCAAAGAAGGCAGAGACCCAGATGATTGCACATCATACTGACCCATATCACTACTTAATCAAGATATACAGTAATAACAAATAAAAAAGTATTGTAGAATTCATACATATATTGGCTAACAATAAAAATACATTGCAAGCTTTCGGAGTACCAAGGCTCCTTCATCAGGCAAAATAAAAATTAGGGCTAGAAGGGCACATAGTATGACATGAAGCCCTAAATTAAGGCCCTGTCTTAATGTGTTAAATAACTCCATTTATAAATCATAAATCTTCCTTTCCTGTTCAGTTTTAAAATTCCCTTTTAGAATTAAAACCTACATGTCCTGAAGACTGATTTTTTGACTGCAGAAGTTTATCACGTGGCTTGGTGTTGATTTTATGTCTGATCACAACTTTCTTGGGCAGAATCCATTTCATTAAAATGCTATATCCTATACAAATGCTCCCATACCGCATAAAACCAACCGATTTAAAACAAATACATAATATATTCTGTACCTTTGTATGGCAAAACAAAAGACCCAAAATAAGCCTATACAAGTTGCAACAACTGAAATGATTAGGAGGAGTCAACAGGCCAAATATTAGGGAATATAATTGAGATATGCAGGAGACTGGCTACTAGACATGAACTGGGTCATTAACATAGATCTAGATTAATTGCAATCAAACTGTCTTAAGCTAAATTATATCCTACATTCGCCACCTTCTGTTATCCCACAATCACTTAAAGATAACCCACTATTCTTTGACACCTATAAAACTTGGCAAACTCTGAGATTAAAACATAGGTTACCTCTAACACATTCATTTTACCTAACATGGCTAGGAAATAAAGATTTCCCTATAGGCCTTTCCAATCCAGTCCTTCAAGCCTTGATGAGTCAAAGGTCTGTATACTGTACAAAACCTTATTAAAGGACCAGTAACATCAAAAAATGAAATTGTTTTGAAGTAATAAAAATATAATGCAGTGTTGCCCTGCACTGGTAAGTAATGACCATTTAAACGGGGGTGGGGTCCCTGTGGTGATATCTATTGTTTATAAAAATAAGCTGCTGTGTAGCCAAGGGGCCATTCAAAGGAGAAAAGGCTCAATTTACACAGCAGATAGCAGATAAGCTCTGTAGAACATAATGTTATCTGTTCTGTAGAACATAATGCTATCTGTTATCCATTACTCACCCTGTGCCATATAGCTGTTTTTCAATTTCTGCCATTGCTACAGTTTTGTTTCTGAAGCAAACAGATCAGTTTTAACAGTGCAGGGAAACACTACATGATATTTTCTTTACTTTAAAACACTTTTTTGGTGTTACTGTTCCTTTAAAAAGAACTGGGATTTACTCTCCCCAATGGAACTAACAGCAAAATACCCATTCACAAGCTCACACATATTTCTTAGCCTGCAAATACTACATTTCGCAAGAAACTTAATTCGCAAAATAAAAACTATAGAAGATAAGATGATAGATCACCTTTGGAAAGAGAGAACTACAAAACACTTTACCGGCCAACTACACCATATACTACATATAAATCTAGACATCACCACAGGGACTCCACCCCCGTTTAAATGGTCATTACTTACCCCACAAATACCTATAGAAGACATTCCACACACGCATAACATTATTATACCAAGAAATGGCATTACAAATCCTTCACAAGTTCACAACTCTTACCTAACCCCTGAAAAACACTTTAAAATGGGAAACCTCCCCTCAGACAGGTGCACCAGATGCTCAGCTCCCAAAGCAGACATATTTCATATGCTCTGGACATGCCATAACATACAGAGGTTTTGCAGGAGTCACTGCATTAACAGGCTTTTGACATCCTACTTAAGGTAACCTAACCTTGCTTGTGAAACTTGTAAACTAATCTCGGAACTTATTTCACAAATGTGTAATTACAAAGATAAATGTACTTACTGTACCTTTGAACCTTTTTTTTCCCTTTACTTTTTCCCTTCCTCTTCTCTTCCTTTAACTCAAATTTTATTTTTAGTATTATTGCACATATATGCAAATTAACGTTCAATGTAATCTCAAAAACAGATGTGCAGACTGTTTTAAAATTGTTATAACCAAATAAAAACACTTTTGAAAAAAATATATATATATGTGCAAGAAGGATCAGTGATAGTTAAAGTAAAAAGGTGTGTGACTTGCAACACAAGGAATGTAATTTGGCAAATTGCAGTTGCGGCTACCAATATGTGGGCAAAATGAACAGGCCTTTGAAACGCAGAATATTGGCACATGTTAAATGCCTTTTTAACATCATGTCTTTTATTAAGAGAGGAAAAACACTTACCAATTTGAATATCATTTCCTTCAAAATCATGGATGTAAATTTTTTTTCAGAGCTTGGAGATTGTCAAAAACAATTGGGATTGTACTCAATTTCAATTTCCTAAAGGTTTTTAATAAGGATTTAGACTAGAGCATGCTGCATTTTTAAAATAATAATGATCAAAGATATTTTTTTTAATGCATTGTGATATGCTGTTTATTTTGACTTTATTATAAAAGTTTAAGTTTTACCTTTTAAATTGTTTGTATTATTTGTAATTAAAGAGTTAACTCTCCCTTTTAAATAGGAAGTGAGGATGGAAGGAACAGCTCACTCCTCCTGACGGAGTGCACCTGTGTGAAAGTGAGCGGTGAGACATTTTGGTTTGTGCACACTTCAGTGCACAAATATCTTGTAAATGTATTTTATTGTCCAATAAATCTGAAAAAGACATTGTGGCACTTGGGGGTAAATTTATCAGAGAGTTAAGTTCCGCCAATAGAGGGAAATTCCACAGCTCTCAATTCTTTTCTATGGGATTTTGAAAGACATATTTATCAATGGGTGAAAGTGAAATTTCACCCTTTGATAAATACGCCTTAAAAAATCCCATAGAAATGAATGGAGAGCTGCAGAATTTCCCTCTAGTGGTGGAACTTCACTCTTTCATAAATATATTGATATTTTGATATTTGATAAATTTGTTTTAGTTTGTATTACTTTACTGAGTTAGTCCCTGCCTCATGAGCAGTACAGCTACTCCATGTGTTTATCGTCCATTCCATAACTTTAAACATATCTTACCTTTCAATATTCCTACACATCAGCTTGTTGTGTATCCTATCTCTAGGCACTGTTTAATGCATCATTCTAGACTCTGTTAAAAGGTTTTAAAACTGAGAACAGACAGGAGCAACCAAGAAAATATCTGGGGTGGAGAGGCCACAAGCGTTAAAAGCATTCTAATAATAACCAGCGTGGCAGCAGGACTGTGAAGTAGGCTTATTTATATGAATTGACCCAGAATGAATTGCGCTAAGAAAGACAAATAAAAGCTATTTTTGACCAAATAAATCATGGCAATCTTTCAGGAAAAGGTCTTTAAAAGGGACAGTAACACCAAAAATTTAAAGTGTTTTAAAGCAAAGAATATATCATGTAGTGTTGCCCTATGCTGTTAAAACTGATCTGTTTGCTTCAGAAACACTACTATAGTTCATATAAACAAGCTGCTAAGTAGCAATGGCGGAAATTGAAAAATGGCTATATGGCACAGGATAAGTAATGGATAACAGAGAGCATTGTGTTCTACAGAGCTTATCTGCTATCTGCTGTGTAACGTGAGCCTTTTCTCCAACAGCTTATTTATATGAACAATAGTAGAGCTTCTAAAGCAAACACAGCTGTTTTACCAGTTCAGGGCAACACTGCATTATATTTTCATTACTTTAAAACAATTTCATGTTTTGATGTTACTGGTCCTTTAATGTACAACCAAACTGGATTCTGATTTACAAGTGATATTTTTGAAAATATTAGAACTGGGTTAAAAATGTGATAGTAACAATATATTAACATTAGAGGATAACAATAATAACCAGATTGACCCTTGTGTTCTTTCCTTGGTTGAATATTGTTGTCTTTAGACAAAATAAAATGTTTTCAACAATTATACTTAGGGCACTGTATACTGGATATACTGTCTCTTCCCAATACACCATGGGGTGTCATTTTCAACGAATATGAAATGAAAAATCGTTCGAATCGTTTGAACGATTTCACGATAATCCTTCGATTTCTCAGAACTTAGAAAAAATTTCAGGACAAGTTCTGTGAGGTCCCCATTGGCTATTAAGACGCCGAATAGTCGAAGTTGAAGGATTTTTAAAGGGCCAGTACTTCAAAATTCGAATTTTCAAATTTTTTCAATTAGCGCCTGTGGGTTTCCTTCACCTTTAAAGAGATAGTATTTCGAATTTCGAAGTCAAAGGATTTTACTATTCAACCATTTGAATCAAATGGTCGAATGGTCAAATGGTTGAAGTAGCCTATTCAATGGTCGAAGTTGTTGAAAAATTTACTAAGAAAATTTAACTTTTTGCATTTGAATATTTACTTCGACCCTTAGGGGCAGATTTACGAAATTCGTGTGAAGAATTCGAAGTCCGATCTAATTTGCATAAAATATGAAACTTCGCATATGCAAATTAGGCAAATTCGATCATCGAATATTCAAATTCGAATAATTCAAATATTCGAATAAAATTTTATTCAAATATTCGACTATTCGATGGTCGAAGTACTTCCCCTATTCGACCACTGCCGAATTGGGGGCCAATTATTTTTGATTGAATAAAAAAATTCAATCGATCTATATTAAAAATTATTTCTATTCAATCGTTCAATCGATCAAATTGCGGTAAAATCCTTTGAATTCGATATTCAAATTCGAAGGATTTTACTTCAATAGCAAATCTGCCCTTTAGTAAATTAGCCCCTAGGTGATACCTTAAAGGTACTGTATGTGGATAAGGTCCTGCTAGGGTTGCCACCTCACCCCTTTAAAACCGAACACATATGGAATACACAGCCTGCATGGCTAATTAGCAATACATTTAGATGCATGCTGCAGACTGAACTGATTTATGTGCAGCCATGCATCATGCATATAAAAAAATTGCTAATTAGCCATGCAGGCTGTGTATTCCATATGTGTTCGGTTTTAAAGGGGTGAGGTGGCAACCCTAGGTCCTGCAGATGACATGTAACCAATAACTATTTATATAAACTGAGTATAATAATAAAATCAGTGGAAATAACAGACAAATATAACTCAGTATGAGAAGCCACATCAACCACTATCAACTGACAGCTTAAGGAATATTGTAGAAACATAATTAATACGTATAAATAAAGAATAATAATGAAAACAAATAAATTGATGTCTGAAATAGCAAGATTCAGGCACTGGTTCAATTGCTATCTTGGAGTCAGGAAGGCATTTTCCCCCTCCCAAGATTGTAATCAGCTTGAAAAAGGAACTAAAATGTTCTGAAAGCTTGCTATGATTATATTAGTTAGCCAATAGAGATATCACCTTTATATCATTTTGTTATTTTTTATTTCAAAAGGGTTGACCAATAAGATTTTTACTGGCTACCACTGTACAGCAACTTTTCCCTCCAAGGTAAATTGCAGAGGCTTTAGATTTTTTTTTTTTTTTGCCTTCCTCTGGGTCAGGTTTCATTTAGACCAAAAGGTTGAACTACAGTTAGGTGTGTGTTTTAACACTATGTTCCTTTAATGGTTTGTCTGACTTACAAGAAGCAGTTCTACAAAAGGGTTGCTCTAGGAGAGACTTCAAAAGGCAGCTGCATAGTGATAAGCCTTATCAGCCAAATTAAAAACAATTTCTGATCATAAAGACAAAGGTTATATATTGATCTTTGAAATTCTAAATAGAACCTCAGGTCTATAAGGCCAAGGCCAGATGAGGCTGAAAATTGGCCTGTTGAAATGCGCATGCTGAAAATCAGCCCCTACACTGGCATTATCCTCCCTTACTGCCTGTTCCTGGAACAATTATGTTGGCAATATCATTCAACAGATTTCAGCAAAGAAATGTGTTTATATTCTCACACTGAAATCCACCACGTGTGCCTGCACCGGGCCAATACAATAGTTCAAGGTGCAGGCAGGATGAAAGGCTGATGCCAGTGTGGGGCTGAATCTTGGTCTGTGTATCTTAGCTAGGGTTGCCACCTGGCCGGTATTTTACAGACCTGGCCGGTATTTTTGATGGATCATCCCAGTGTTATTAATAGGAAAAAAAGATAAATATATAGGAAGGCCGGTATTTTTTTCAAGAAAAGGTGGCACCCCTAATCTTTGCCCCCTCAGGATACACAGGCTGATGGCTCTAGTTGTTGCAGGCTGAGAGAGGAAGATCTGCTCAGTGCTCCATTTATTTGAATCCGATCAGCCTGTGTGCCACTGGAACACAAACTGGGTGTCATTAGAACTCTGCACCACAGGGCGGAATGTGTAGCAACTGATACAGAGTCCAAAGACAAAGAGCAAAAACATCTCAGAGGTGCATTGAAAGCTTGTGGCTACCCAGACTAGGCCTTTGTCAAAACTAGGGATGCACCGAATCCACTATTTTAGATTCGGCCAAACCCCCGAATCCTTCCCGAAAGATTCGGCCCTATTTCGCTGGAATTATTCATTTATTTAAATATTTAAAAGGACAAATTTGTCCTCTTAAATATTTAAATAAATTAATAATTCTACCTAAATAATAGCATATAATAATTCCAGCTATTTAAAGTTTTCTACATAAGATTTCCAAAAGTTTTTTTTCTTTCCACAGAGATTTCTAAACTTGCTTATTTGTTCAGCACACCTACATTTAAACTTTTCACAAACAGGTAGACAAGTGGGTCTACGTCCTTTCCAGTCGTGCGGCTTACTGACATTTATATTTGGATTGTGTGGTTTTTAACCCTTTGTATACAGGAGGAGAGGGTCGTTCTTTCTTGCAAATACTGTTAAAGTTCTATAGAATAGGCAGTGTGCTTTTTTCCATAGTACTCAAACGGGACATTATTGAAAGAGAAAGCAAAAAAGCAAAAGGCGCAGTAAACCTGTGACTGTTGGGAAGATGTATTTTGTTGTTTTTCTGCAAAATAGGTAATCTTCAAATACTAAGAAAAGGTTTTCCTGTGAGGTCTAGCATCACAGGACTTTGAAAAAATTTGGTCATACACTGCCAGATCCACTTGTCAAAAAGGTTGACAAGCAAGGGAATGTGAGCCCAATTTGGACAACCACCTGCAGGGCCAAATCAAACTGATATGTTTGCCCAGGTGGTGAAGAATCAGAGGCCTGTTGGATAAGGGCCGCATCAATGCAGAGATGTGATCCTTATCAGGCAAGAAAACCAAACCTTCCCAACGGATATCTAACCAATTTTTGGCCTGATATCAGTCCCTTGGAGTGCCCTACGCACAGACCAATTAGCTGTGAACTTGTTCTAGAAGGACTGAGTCAACAGCTTTTATTGGCCTGTATATGGTTCCATTTACTGCTAGATCTAGAATCTTCTGGTATACAATTGGTTGTGCAGATGTGCTTTGTTGATAAGACAAATAATGTATGGCTCTAAACCTCTATATCGATGCTCTCCAACTTCTGTGGTACCAAGGGCTGGAAATTTTCCTACATGGTGGATGGAAGCCAGCATTGCCCACTCCCTGTTTTTAAACCACACCCAATTAAAACCACACCCATGTCACCAAAAGACCACATCCACATTAATGGTGGTAACACACCAAAAAAAAACAAATAGTTGGTGCTCACTGCAGGGATAACACTCATATGTGAAAAAAGTTAAGTCAAATTAAGACATAACTTTAAGGCCATATACCTCCTCCATATACCTCCCAATAACATGATTAAAGTGGACCCGTCACTCCAAAAAAAATATTTAAAATCATATTTTATCACATTAGTACAGCCAAATGAACATTAATTACACTATATAAATTATATTAATCTTGTTTTCTTCTGGGAATTCATAATTATAGCAAGCAGGCAGGAGCCATTTTGTGGACACTGTTATTAAGACAAGCCTTGCATCATCTCAGAATATTGTTTATGCACCAAATGGGGGACCCAATATCTATCCTCATGCCCTGGCTACACAATTAAATGGTTAAGAGAACAGGAGGAATGTGGGGAGAGCAGCGACATCTAGGAAGTGCTGAATGGAAAGTGAAAGTAATTATCTGCCCCGCCTCCATGCCTAAGGCATAGTGGAGTGGCAGACAATATTTAATTGACAGCTGAGATTTTTAAATGAGCTTAAAACAGCTAGGAATGCTTTAATAAAAATTTGAAATTGAATTTCATGTTTGATTTGAAAAGGACTTTTATTATACAGATTTTTGTGTCTGGGTGACAGGTCCACTTTAAACTCCTTTGGGGCCCCTAACAATAATTTTCAAATGCTAACAAACCCCGAGAAAACATACCAGGCTTATATTCCACAGGCAGAATATGGCACACACAGGCAGAGTAAGGCATACACAGGGAACATAAGGAAGGCAGAGTATGGCACACACAGGGAGCATGGGGCAGGCAGAGTATGGCACACACAGGGTGCATAGGGCATGCAGAGTATGGTACAAACATGGAGCAAAGGGAAGGCAGAGTATGGCACACACAGGGAACATAGAGCAGGCAGAGTATAACACACACAGGGAGCATATGGCAGGCAGATTATGGCACACACAGGGAGCATAGGGAAGGCAGAACAGAGCAGGATACACAGAAACATCAGGACCACAGATGTGCAACATACAGTGACACAGTGCTAGTGGTAGTGCCCCTTCAGCAGTTTGTGTGTTTATGTGAACAGGTGGACAATGTGGACAATGTGAACAGTTTCAGTCTGGGTGGGTGTGAACAATAGAGGTGTTACTAGTGGGAACAATGCAGGGGGAATACAATGTCTGAATACAGGAGATTACAGTCTGAATCTGAGGTTTAAACAATGGGGCCAGTTAATCTCTGTAGTGATACCTTTTAAATTTTACACATGGTAAGCAGACACAACAGGCAGACTTTCATACGGGGGGGGGGCACACAAGGGGTCACCACCAGTAGGACAACCCTGCTCTATATGGATCTAAAAGTAAAAAATATGTATACTTATTGCATTTAATTCTTTCTTTCCACACAACCAGAAATGTATTTTTCACATTTTTCTGTTTAAGTGACATACAAAAAGTTATCTGCATAATGCAACATCTTTCATTGCTTTTGAGAATTAAAATTAAATACATGGATTTTAAGGTAAAGCTGTTATAATTTACTGCATCCGCAGCCAGCATAATATTATCATGTTGTTTGAATTATGTCAGATTCCAAAGTCATATAATCACTTAATTTTCATTAATCCTCCAATGAATTTTAAGAAAAATTAAATGTCAGCAAATGAAATAAACTCTGCTAATTACCTGATGCTCTTCTAACCTTTTTTAAGTAATGGAGAGCTTGACCAATGGTGCTCATGAAATAATTCCATATATTAATATATGTATTAAGATTAAAACTTATGTTATGATCTCATTCCCAACAAAAATGATTCTGCCATTACCATTTTTGGGTGTTTAGAAAGGTAAAAACATAATCATGGCAGATGGGACATCAGTTTTACTTATATAAATGTTTTAACCCATTCACTGTAATAAAATGGCTCAATGCCCTCTAGTGGTCAAAGAAGAAAAAATATATTTCTTTCTTCGATGCATAATGTTTGGGTTTTAAAATTTCAAATATTCATTTAACATTAAATCTACAATACTTATTCTTATAGCAGTGGATGAATATTAATAACCAGTGCCCTATCTCCAAGAAATAATGAACTAATAGCAACTGCAATGTCCCAGGTCTCCTCAAAACCAGGGAAGGGGCTGCTGCCAACAGAAGAGAGGATTCACATCTGAGCTCATTAATTACCAGATGACACCTACTGCTGGAAATGTCTACAAAAGTTGCACAAAGCTCTAGCTTCATATTGCAACTCATGCAGTGACATCTAAAGCTCAATGAGGAGTACTGCAGCATGAAAGATTAGGCCATTTATGGGAAGCAACAATGATGTCATCCCTTAAAATTATCATAATGATTAAATGCAATGTTTTCTGAGGGAAGAAAACAGGTGTCAGTATGAATATTTAAGGTCATTTTATGCTATTCCTTTATTGCTAATGTCAATGCAAAGGAGAGCAGAAAATGTAATGCATTAGGTTTCTTGACTGTAAATTGTAAAGATATGAGAAAGTCTATAACCATCCTGCAGCTGCCATCAGCTTCTACATACTGGTTGTTAGAGCACGCTGAGAGGTAAAATAACAGGTGGACAGAAGGCTGAACATTCCTGTTTCATACATTAATATAAGATATATACTCTTTAGAACATGAGTGATTTGATTACAACGAATTTGTTATACTTACAATACGGTGAACATTTTTTCACATAGAAGTCCTTTATCTGGAAAATCTCAGGGTTCAATCCAGAGACAGTGGCAGTAACTACTCACTGGTGGGCCCTGGTGCAGTACTGGCTCTCCCCCTATGAATTGCACATTGGAGTTCTCCTAGCCTCTCCAGCAGGCCCTTAAAGGAAGCAGGCCCTGGTGCAATTGCACCCCCTGCTCCCCTGGTAGTTACGCCACTGCCCAGAGAATAGCTCCCATACCTATAATTAAAGTTTTATGGTTACTTTAATTACTGTATCTGGCCACTTGATGGCAGTGTGGAACAAGGAATCACTTTACTTTGCTTCTAGCATGAGGAGTATCCCCAAGGTTAGCAAATATATAATTCTAATACACTTCCCAATGTCAGCAATGGAAGTATACAGCCATGGGAAGGAAAAAAGAAAAAGGTTTCCTTGCCTTATTTTTAGCAGTAATTTATGAAGCCAGTTGTATGGAGTACCAACCTCAGAGGACAGCTAGAGATCATCTGCACTCAACCCATTATCAATTAAGGACATTGGCTTCCCCTTTAAACAAAACAGGGATTGATTGTCCATATATTGCAATATATTTAAGCTGGCCAACTACGTCAAAGTCATCCCTGATATGGCCAGTCGTACACTCAACTTAAATCTGGTTCATTACAAATTGATTCATTATACATTTTACAAAAGGACTAAGTTTTACCTGCAACTTACTCGCTGCTTTCAAAGTAAAACTCCCAAACTTGGTTGCCCTTTTATTAGCCACCTGTGGGATCACCTGACTACAGCTAGACGGGGTGAGAGCTACACAGGCCCAGATTTGTGGAGAGACCACTTAGGCCAGGGCCTAGGGTGGCAGGATTTTAGGGGGCGGCATGCTGTCCAACCACACCCACATTAGTTCAGAAATTTAAATTTCCTGTGTGCCAATTCCCATTGCTCCATCGTGATGAACAAAATTTGAGCAAATAAAAGGGAGGGGACAGGGGCGACAAACGACAACGGGCCTAGTTGCCCGCTATGTAAATCCGGCCCTGGAGCTACAACACCCCTTCCAGCTATAGTTTGTTTAAAGGGGAGGCATTTTTAGTAGCTTAAGGCACAAAATGTTCTTAATATGTTTATAATGGGTTAAGTGCAGAGGATCTATGGGGTGCCGTTTGTCCCAAATACATTCTGTATAAAAAAATATCCCTGATACACAGAAGGAATGTCTCTCGTGGTATATTACTATTTCTGACCATATACA
>CM044443.1:54508116-54521636 GCA_024363595.1 Xenopus borealis
GAGACAGTGGAGAGAGGAGAGAAGGCAACAGCGGAGGGGCCATGGAGGTCAAGCTGGAGGACATTGGGATCAGGCGTCTTCTTCGGCAGTATTTCCCACAGGGCGAGAGAGGGGTTGCAGATCGGTTTCTTCACCAGCGGTTCATCCAGTGCAAGAAGAAGGTCCCAGTTCGTCGGGGATGGTTGGTCCATTGGGTAAGTTGAGATCTCAGCCGAATGTTTTGTTTGAGCGGGATTCAGAAACAGATACTTCTGAAAATGGATAGGGCAGGGGTTTTAGAAAAAGAGAGAGGGCAGTTGGTGACAGTAGGAGCAGCTGACACTTATGCATGCGCATTGACAGAAACAGCAGCGCATTTGCCTAGGAAATTGAGGAGGTCAATAGAAGCGGGGAAGTTTGTTGATGTATATGATTTATCAAGGGAAGCAGTACAGGCTAAGGAAGACGGAGTTAAGGTTGAGGGGGAGGGACGGAAGAGCAGGTCAATTTTTGGTTGGATGAAAGGGTTCTTAGTTTTTGCGAGTGTCTATCTTGAAAGAAAACCGGAACAATGTCTGAATGTGTTAAAGTATATGGATACTATAGTAGACACCTATCTTTTCTATAAGGGCACTTCATGGTTTGACTATGACAGGGCTTTTAGAAAAAAGATGGTGAATAGCAAGATGTTGTCATTTGGTCAAAAGGACATAGATTTATGGACCAGATGGGTATCAAAAGAGCAAGGTGGTGTTAATAATGTGAGTAGAGGGTCAATGTTGTATAAAACAAGGAACGCGTGTTTTGCTTACAATGAGAGACAATGTAGCAGGGGGTATGCTTGTAAATTTAGGCATGCATGTTCGGCTTGTGGATTGTCACATGTTGTATGGGAGTGTAATAAAAGGAAGGAGGGGAATAGGCAGCCTTTTCGAGTGGCTCAACAGAAGAGCGGAAACGCCAATACAGGTGGACAAGCTAAGTGAGGCATTACAGGGATGCCCAGATCAGAAGACGGCAGAATTTTTATTGAAGGGGTTTTTGGAAGGGTTTAAAATTCCGGTTGTACATGTTCCAACCCCCTGTAAAGTTTACAAAAATTTAAAATCGGCTAGTCAGCATGAGGGAGCATTGAAGCAGAAGTTGGAGAAAGAATTGAAGGCAGGAAGGATGGCGGGACCATTTGAGGAGGCACCTATAAAGGGTTTGGTGGTGTCACCATTAGGTATTGTACCCAAGAAAGAGCCAGGAAAATATAGGATGATCCAGCACTTGTCATATCCAGAAGGGGCATCAGTAAATGATGCACTAGACAAGGAGCAGTGTTCGGTCCAGTATCAGTCTTTTGGTGAGGCTTTGGAAATAGTTAGGATGAATAGAGAAGGGGCTTTGATGGCAAAGGTTGATATAGAGTCAGTGTTTAGGCTCTTGCCGTTGCACCCTGACAGTTTTAAGTTAACAAGTTGTTATTTTCAAGGTGTTTTTTATGTGGATATGTGCCTACCTATGGGGTGTGGGATATCTTGCTTGTTTTTTGAGGCTTTTAGCACATTCCTGCACTGGTTATTGTACAGAAGGTCTGGCAGTGCTGCTATAGCTCATTATTTGGATGATTTTTTGATTGTAGGGCCTAGAGCGGGAGATACTTGTCAAAAAACATTGGATATATTTTTGCAGATGTTGAAAGAATTGGGTGTCCCAGTTGCAGAGGACAAGACAGTGTTACCAACAACAGTATTGACTTTTCTGGGAATTGAGATAGATTCAGAGGCAAGGGTATGTAGGTTGCCAGAGGACAAAGTGGATAGGTCTAAGCAAGCAGTTAGAAGAATCATAACGGCAGAAAAAGTGACATTGAAAGAAATGCAAAAATTGTTGGGCTTACTAAACTTTGCGTGTAGGATAATCCCCATGGGTAAGATTTTCAATAGGCGATTGGAAAAATCCATGGCAGGGATAAAAAAGTCGTTCCATAAAATAAGAATCACAAAGGAATTGAGAGAGGGTTTGAAGGTGTGGGACAGGTTTCTAGCCAATTTTAACGGAATAAGAATATGGATTGAGGAGGCTAGGATTAGCCAGGATTTGGATTTTCTCACAGATGCATCAGGGAGCATTGGTTTCGGGGCATATTTTGCAGGAAAATGGAGTGCAGGCAGATGGCCTCGGGTTTGGCATGTGAATGGATTAACGAAGAATCTCACATTGTTAGAGCTTTTTCCTATTTTGGTAGCCCTGGAATTGTGGGCTGAGGAGTTAGAGAATAAGGCAATAAGGTTTTTAACCGACAATATGGGAGTAGTGCATGCGGTGAATAATCTATCATCGGATTCACCTCCAGTAATTAGGTTACTGAGGCAGTTGGTGCTGATTTGTATGAAGTTTAATATATCGTTCAAAGCACAGCATGTGCCAGGTGTAGAGAACACATTAGCGGATGCCTTATCAAGGGAAAAATGGGAGCTTTTCTTTAAACTGGCTCCTAAAGCAGATAAAACAGCTCATGTGTGTCCTGGTCATTTGTGACAGCTGGTGAACCCATATTAGAAGAGTTATATTCAAGGTCGTTGTCGGAAAAAACCCTTGTCAGCTATAGAAGGGCATGGGACAGGTGGCTCCTATTCTGCAAAGGTGGTAAGAAAAATTATGCGTTGAAAGATTTGCTCGAATTTTTGAAGGAAATATTCAAGGAAGGGAGGTCCAAGGCAATGGCAGTTACCACGTTAGCGGCAATATCTCATTTCTCTTTGGCAGAAGGGAAGCCTGATTTGACACATAATTCAATCATTAGGAAAATATTAAAGGGTTGGAATAGATTAGAGGGCCCTAGGGTGGATAAAAGGGAGCCCATTGTTAGGGCTAGGTTGCAGCAGATATTGGTATCTTTGGGGGGGATTTGTTTCGACCAGTTTGAATGTGTGTTATTCAGAGCAGCTTTTGCATTGGCATTTGGAGGAGCATTTCAGATTAGTGAGTTGGTTCCACCTTCTAAAAAGGCACTAAGAAAGGGGTTAGCATATAAGGATGTGTTCATACAGGAAAATAAATTGTTGATTTATATTCGTAGTTCTAAGACAAACCAAATGGATAAAGGAAAATGGGTAAGTATACGGGAAACAGGGGAGGTGGCATGCCCCTTTAGGCTGGTACGGGAATATATGGTGGTACGCCCAGAAGGAGGTTCGCTATTATTGCTGCATAAGGATAGTTCCCCACTTTTAGCTTTTCAGTTCAGGCAGGTACTGAAAAGGGCGGTTATTGATAATGGGTGGGATCCGAAGAAATTCGGGTCTCATTCTTTCAGAATAGGTGCAGCAACGGAAGCAGCAATGGGTGGAGAAAGTAGTGAGAGGATAAAGGCATTGGGAAGATGGAAGTCGAAGGTTCATAGGAAGTACATAAGGCCCATAAATGTTGCAAGGGAAGATTTTAACTGATGTTTTGTTTCTGCTGCGACAACTTGCAACATTTTGATATTAGGCCATTCCTTTATTTTCTGGGCAAAGAAGTATGCAGGGGATGCGGGACAGCAGATGGGGTTGCCAGAGGAACACGTGAAGATAACATGGATGGGTAAGAGAGGAATGAGATGGGAGCAGCTGAAAGGTATGGCCTTCGGTGCAGCAAAGTGGAACCCGATACATTTGTTAATCATACATGCGGGTGGAAATGACCTTACAACACACAAGACCCCAGCTCTTATTGCAAATATGAGGGCTGACCTAATGGATATTTTGAGCAGGGGGATAGTTCGGTGTGTAGCATGGTCAGATATGGTCCCAAGGACCAACTGGCGAAGCGCCATTTCCCCAAAGGGTGTAGAAAAGGTTAGGAAAAAGGTTAACAGGGCCATGCATAAATTCATGTGTTCCTCTGGCGGCGGGGTAATAAGACATGAAAATATAAAATGTGGATACCCCCGGTTATACAGAGAGGACGGAGTACATTTATCGGAAGAAGGTTTGTGTCTTTTCATTGGAAACATTAAGTTGTTCGTTGGGGAATGGTGGAGGTCACGGGGAGTGTAGTGGGGCCATTGCAAAGGTTAGGTGTCACCCTCCCCTTTTCCATTGGTTGGCATCAGTGCGGCTCTAGGTCTACGAATTGGTTACAGTGCAGGCCTACCTGGAGTAAGTCACGAGGGTGCAGCAGACTGGGACTGCACGGTCTTCTCTGATGCATGCAAGTGACTGGGTTAGAGCCATTATGCACAACAAGGGAGCAGGGGGATGGGCAAAAAGGCGGTCACGGAGTACGCCCGGCCCCGTGATCCCTGCTTCAGGTTTTGGAGAATTTTGGGCATTGAGCCCACGGTTAAGAAATTTTGGGCAGGAGCCCATGTTTGGAAAATGAGAGCCGCAGCTGGGGTCAGGGTGTTCCTAAACCTTTGACTATTTAAATGTTAAATAAAGCCTGTGACCTCCACAGATTTTTTGCATAATATGTCTCTGTGTTGTTTAATTTTGGGAACACAATGTCGGGGGATAGGGGGTCCCTTGACCTAGGAGGAATGAGGGCCGTTTAGGCATGAATGTATTTAGACAAGGCCCCCTTCCCCCTAATGTGTGCTTTGGATCCTCCCCCCTCCCACTCACTATCAGGTAGCCCCCACACCCAGGTAGCCCCCGGGAACAAAGGAAAGGTGGCGGTTAGCGTCGGGAAAAAAGTGGGCGGGTTGGGGGAGGAAGCAGAGGAGGAGCGGTGAGCAGGGCAGGGTTCTTAAGGTAGGACTGAATGTGTTGTGCTCATTACTTACATGTTTTTTGTTCCCAACCTCCCTCCCTAGGAAACGGTGCCAGTCAAGAACGAGGTGCTCCAGGGTTGTTGCAAACGATCGCCTGTTGGGGTCAGGAAGGAATTTTCCTCGAAGCACTAATTGGCTGAGAAGTGCTAGAGTTTTTGCCTTCCTCTGGAGTACCATTATCTGTGGTGGTCAAGGCATCAGTGCGGCTCTAGGTGCAGGGGGATGGGAAAAAAGGCGGTCACGGAGTACGCCAGGCCCCGTGATCCCTGCTTCAGGTTTTGGAGAATTTTGGGCATTGAGCCCACGGTTAAGAAATTTTGGGCAGGAGCCCATGTTTGGAAAATGAGAGCCGCAGCTGGGGTCAGGGTGTTCCTAAACCTTTGACTATTTAAATGTTAAATAAAGCCTGTGACCTCCACAGATTTTTTGCATAATATGTCTCTGTGTTGTTTAATTTTGGGAACACAATGTCGGGGGATAGGGGGTCCCTTGACCTATGTATTTGGGACAAACGGCACCCCATAAGGATCTCTTGTATTGGTCTGTGAACTTTGTGGTCACAACCTCATTAACGTTTTTAAAAAAATAAATGGGGAGCACAATTTTCCCTTGTTTATTATATATATATTTATCCTTCTGCTATTGTATAAGATCTAGCATGCATTTAGTTGTGTGTGGCACTACAGGAGTCCTGTGCCTCCACTATATGGGAGAGCAGGTACACTATGAAATGGCGTGCCTCCACCCAGGGTCAGGAAAGCTGAACTGTAATAATCCTCTCTGGGAACTTCTCTGATTCACAATACACATACACAGTGGAAAGGTTGATGGATTTATTTGGCAGAACACTATACCTTTAAATGACAGTGATACAGGCAGCCTGCCAGCCAGGAGCAACTTTTTTGCCATCCTGCTGTGGGTTCTGTGGGTTTTTGTACATGGAATTGCTCTTTGCCATCCTGCTGTCGGTTCTGGGGGGTATTTATACATGGAACTGCCCCTTTGCCATCCTGCTGTGAGTTATTGTGGTATTTATAAATGGAATTGCCTCTTTGCCATCCTGCTGTGAGTTATGGGGGTATTTATACATGGAATTGCCCCTTTGCCATCCTGCTGTAGGTTATGGGGGTATTTATACATGGCATTGCACTGTGCCATACTACTGTGAATTTTGGGGGCATTTATACGTGGAACTGCTAGTGTGTTCATCCTTCAGTTTTTATAGTTTTTCATTTATTTGACTTTTCCTTCTGACCTGGCTTTCAAATGGGGTCACAGAGTAGACCCGCAGCAGCCCATAAACTATTGTGCTATGGGCTGAATTACTAAACAAAATTGTTTTGTTATTGGTATTTACTGTATTACTAATCTTCCACTTAGGTCTCTCCTACTCAAACTCCTGTTTCTCATTGAAACCACTACCTGGTTGGTAGGGTAATTTGGACCCTAGCAAAATTTCAAACTGGAGAGCTGCTGAATAAAAAGCTAAATAATTAAAAATGGCAAATAATTAAATGAAAACCAATTGCAAATAATCTCTGAATATAACTTTCAGCATTATACTAACAGTTAACAGTTAACTTAGTTAGTCAGTTTCACTACATAAACAGATTTATATTTTCTCAGAGTTGCTTCTCTTGGCTCTGCCTTACTGACAATCACAAACACAGACAAGGTCACAGAGACTTTCTGGTCATTGTCCATGTTTAGTGATCTTGCTTGTCTGAGATCAATGGAGTGCTCAGTGGCCATTTCTATGGTGATTATACTAGAACAGCTAGGGTTAATATGCTAAGTAACCATTTTTATGTAGTATATTGTCAGACCTGCATTTAATATTCTGATTATTCATTTAATACTGGCATGCCTGTATTAGGTTTTGTTAAATGGGTGTATTTGGGGGTGTGGCCAAAAGTGGGTGTGGTTTCATAAATATTTTTGCCACGCTATGTGCACGACAGATTAAGGGGCCCACCAATCCACTCTCTGCCCAGGGCCCACCAAGGCCTTAAATCGGCCCTGGATACAGGGAACTGCCATGGGGGCACCCTTCGTGCCAACTTATGCCAACCTATTTTTGGGATGGTGGGAACAATATTTTGTGTTCTCTGAATATACTGATAAATGGACATGTCATGTCAATCAATGGTTATGCTATATAGATGATCTACTCATTATATGGGATGGACCGATTGAATCCTTAAAATAATTTTTGCACTATTTGGATAATAATGATCTTAATTTGAAATTGACTTTTGCATACAGTACAACTCAAATAGATTTCAAATAGATAAGGGTGATACATTACAAACTGACATATTTAGAAAGGAAACAGCTACCATTTGAGCAAAACAAAATTCAAGCACTTTCTCCAATGCTTGGGTACTTTCACCTGTGGATCCTTTACTAGTTGCCCTTATATTGAAAATATTAGGGAAGTTATAGACAGATTTGGGAGAACACACTGTATTAGGCACTGGCACAATTGTAATACAACTGCAGTAATCTATATGATTACCTGTCCATGTAAATTGCGATATATTGGCAAAACCAAGAGAACTTTAAAAAAAAGAATATCTAAACATATTTCAAGTATAAAATCCACTACTTCAGTCATGTTGGATTTACGAACTTACCTAATATGGAAAAGGATAAAACAAAAAATAATAAAAAAATAAGTCCCCTTGGTAAACATTTCTATCTGTGTCATAATGGTAACCCAGAGGGATTCACAGTTGCTATACTAGAACATGTATCATTAGGAAGGGGTAATCTTGTTACTATCTAAATAATGCCGGTGGATATATGAACTAAATACCCTTATCCCTAATGGGTTAAATAAGAGTTTGTCATTACTTACATTTATTGGTAGTTGAACTGATCTACTACTTATCTCTCTAAACTATATGATAATAGTTAAAGTACGTAAGCGTTTCAATTTATGAGATCAGAGAATTCTGCTTTGAATTATGCAATTTCATCTAATCATTTCTCCAAATAAGCTGTTTCAATTTATTGCTAACCTCAAGTGTGAATAGCATTCTGTTCCAATGCTATCACATTATATGTGCGCTAATAAGTAATGGCTACATACTAGTAATTCACTATTTGACTCCGTGTATTGCTTCTATAATGTAAATATTGAATGCGGTCACATGACCTTTGCAGCCAATGGTCGCAATCGCGAACATGTAAAGATCGCGAGATTTCGTGGCCAATTTGCCTTTGACAAAGCCTTCTGGCAAAACGCGCGTCAGGTGCAGAGCATTGTGTTTTCCTATTCGGGCCTCTTCTGCTTTTTTGGCAGCCAGGGGGGTGGTGGGGGATTGAATTTGTTAAGTTGGTGTGACGGTGAGAATGGTTTCATTTACTAGGCCATTACCACACTTAGGTGCCTCTGAGAGGACAAGAGTTAGTTCACTATTCCAATAGCATTCAAGCTTACTATAGATTAACTGGTTTATGGCGATTTTCAATTTTGAGCAAGTGAGTTCTCATCGCGCTGTTTTTTCACCAATCAGGTCACACCTTATTTATTAATACCAATTATATCCCGGATAATAGGTATACCTATAAAGGGGGTTGTTAGGACGGATGCTGGGATCTGAGAAGGGTATGATCTAATTTATGATCAATATGAATTCCCGCAATTGAAACTCAATTTGCTCTCTCTTTAATTTTCACATTTTTTAATTAATGAATTAAAGATTATGTTTTAACTATATAAGTAATTATGACCATAGATGGACAGGAATTTTCTTAGGAGCAATCAGCTTCAGTGAAGTCGTTCGCTTTTACTTTTTTCATCTTTGAACAGAGAAATTAAGGCCAATACAAATGGAATATATTTATTCACTTTATTAAGCACACAGTTGTTCAACGAATTTCAATCAATTTTGCTATACACACCAATTTGCATTAACCACGATTACTTGAGTCATTTTTAACCATTTATAATATATTTATTTTTTCATTCAATTGAACAATTAGGTTCAATACATAATGATTTTATTCACCTAAATGATAAATTGAATCACTAAACACAATGAATTTTCACCTAATAATGGTAATTCACATGAGCAATTAATTATGTGCAATTCACTTTATTGTTATAAGCATATAAAAGTATTGCTTTAACTTTCTCTGGATATAAGGTGTCATGACTTTTGAATGGTGCGACATTTATAACTTCCTCTTTCTCCTTCTCCTTGTATATACTTGAACTTTGATTGATCTTTTGACTACACTGCCTCCTGGGCTTAGGAGTTGAGGTTGTGCTGGATGTTGTGATGGATGAACTACGTGTGTCTTTGAGATATATTGTTGCCAATGTAGCCAAATTACTTTGTGTACTTCCCTTTTATTTTCTGAAATAGCAGCCATTTTCTCCATCTGCTCCCATGAGCTAAGCAATGGGATTTAATCTTGTGGTTCATAGCTAGTCTTAAGCTTCCATTTCCTTGCGATGATTGTGGCTGTAGCAGTAAAATTTTGGAACAAAAGTTCTCTCATTGGAGAAATAGAATCTGGTGGGGCAGCTTGAAGGAGCGCAATCTCTGGTTTGAAGGGGCTTGACCATTCAAGATGGGTTTTTACCCATTCAAATGTTAAAGTCCAAAATTTATTCACTTGTGGGCATTCCCACCACATATGCAGTAAGGTGCCCTTGGCATCGCACCCTCTCCAGCATCTCTCGTTGCAGTTGCGGCTGATGCAGTGTATTTTGGCTGGCGTTAAGTGCCATCTAAAGAGGATTTTTTTGTTAGTTTTTTTTTTGTTAGTGCATCTGGTTGCACCTTTAGATGCTGAGAATATCATATCCCAATTTTTCGGTGTAAGGCTAATGTTAAGATCTTGTTCCCATCAAAGTTGGTATAGTAGTTTTTGGCCTGACTCCTTTTGTATAAGCATCTTGTAGCAGTCTGAAAGTAGTTCTTTACCATATCTACTCGCTTAGCGTAGGTGTTCCATCAGCTTTAAATGTCTACTTGTTTTGTAGTTTGGTAGGTGTGATAGTAAGTGGCATAGCTGTATCCAAATGTATTTGGTCTTTTCAGTATGTAATATTTCCTTTGTAAGTCCTTGAAAGGTCTCCATGAGCCTGCTAAGTATTGATCTCCTAAAGTTTGCTTTAACGTTCTCCTATATTTATGTTTGGAATCATAGATCTGATAGTTGTGATAGGGGTGAGTATGGATGGGAAGATCCCAAAATTAAATTTTTTGCAGTTTATATCCCACATATGTAGGAGTAGTTTAGTTCTCAGCAATGCTGTTTGTGTGGTTGGTCTTGACTCACGTGGATCACTATGCATTCTTCGAATTTTTAAGATTTGGCACAATCTGTTTTGATGGTGTTTAGTAAGGTGGGGAAGTTTATCTGAAATGTGTTCTAGAAAGTTTAAGACATTTTAATCCCTAAATAGGATATATAGGTATCCCGTCATTCGAGTTGGTATTCTTGTTTCAGTCACAACACTATGTCACTCGGGATAGAGTCCTAAGCGGGTCCATTTTTTGGGACACACACCCGACCCATACCCATAACCTGCAACCCGGACCCGCAACCCGCTACCCGACCCGCATATACCTTATCCGCAACCCGGACCTGCGACCCGCTGACCATCAAGAATCAGGAAGTGCTGTCATTGGAAACCAGAAGTGACATAATCGGTAGTAGATGTGCTTAGAAAAAAGGAGTAAAAATCGCTATGGAGAACATCCGTGGCCCGACCCTCAACTCGTAAACCCACTGAACCACCAACCCGCTTCTATACCCGCACCCAGAACTTGTACATGCAACCTGCAGGGTTTTGTGGGTAACCCATTGCTACCCGCGGGTACCCGACCTGCTGCAGGACTCTAAGTTACAGTATATATTTTCTGTTTAGTTTAGTACCTTCATTCAAAGTCTTGTAGTTCAAACTTGCTAGCCAAAACCTCACTACCACTAATTCAAGGGAGTCATGTGATCACAGTGGCAGCCATTTCTACCTTGTTCAGCCTAGGGTGTGAAGGTATTCTGTTTTTAGCTCAAGGAGACATCTTTTGGATTATGATTTCTTGGATCACTTCTTCAATAAAGGTCAAGGAATTAAAGCTCATCTAGAGGCTGTGTTCTTGTGAGTAAGCTACTGCTAAATGTAGGTTCAATCCCATTTCTACCATGACCTACTGATAGCAGAATAGTAAAAACAGAGCCTTGCACCCTGTGCTAGCAATAACAGACCCCTGGCATCCTGTGCATTTTACTTGGAAGTAAAGTTTAGACTTGTTTTTTGTTGTACAACAAACATGCTGTCAGGATTGAGCATTGCCTTCCTGCTTATTTTTCAAATCTGGGACTGAACTGTGATTAACAGGACTTTTGTATTCCTACACCCTGCTTTCTCTGTTTAAGGCTAATCAGTGGTAGATTAACATAATGTCTTTACAAGGATCTAAATATTAAAGTCATGCTAATATACAAGAAATTGAATCTGCAAAATAATTCATTCAAATGTCTGTTATGTTAAAGCGGGCAACCAAACCAAAAATATTGTGCGAGCAGTCTGGGCTGTGGATCTTTGCCGAAGGATTCCTCCCGTCCGGTCTGAGTTGCGATCTGTGAGTCAAGCTGACACAGCTTCTTCTACTGAATCGCTGTTACGGACAGGGGGATACTACACGCTTATCCAAGTGCTCAGTTTGTGAGTATATTCTTGGTGATTTATAGCTGTACCTCTTAAAAAGGTTAATGCACCATATATTTTACATCTTTCCCTAGGGATCAGTGGACACAGCATGAAAGAAAATTGCCTTTATTGCCAAGCACACCACAACAAAACTATTAAATCATTGCTTTATCACAAAAGGAAATAGTGGTTCCTTTTTAACCCTGTTGGTGCTGCTAGATATAATTACTATACTGCAATTGGTGAATTATCAAGGACTAAGCACATAGTTTATTTCTTTTTTGTCTTCTAAGTGATATGGCTCCCTCATAGCAACAAGTGAGAACAATGCTGATTGAACCTCCTCCAGAACTGAGCACCTTTACAACTACATACATTCCTGCAACCTCTAGTGTAACAATTCCAGATACCAGACTGCAACACAATCCTCAGATCATTAAGATGGAAAGGTCAGAGATGTCTGATTTTGCCAAGTACATGATCTGCTGTGACCTTATAAGTACTGGTCTTACAAATTTTGATGATTGTCCTGAAAACTACAGAGCTTGGAAGTCAACTTTCAAAACAACAATAGAGGATTTGGGAATAACTGCAAAAGAAATTGACCCACTGTTAAAATGGTTAGGCTCAGATTCTTCTAAACATGTTGTTCAGATCAGAAGCGTGCATGTACACAATTCATCAGCAGCCCTCAGTGCTGCTTGGGAAATTTTAGAGCAGACATATGACCGCTCAGAAGTTATAGAAAATGCCCTGTTCAAAAGAATACAGGATTTCCCATAAATCTTAAATTTCAAGACCTGAGTCATCTTCTTCAGGAATTACAACTGGCTAAAGAAGACCCATGTCTACCAGGCCTAAGTTATCTTGATACTGCACATGGAGTTAATCCAGTGGTTGAGAAGTTGCCTTTCAGACCTTAGTGGGCCCTTGTTCATTAATGACTTAGGGGAGGGTGTTGTAAGTAATGTATCAGTAATTGCAGATGACAAAAAACTCTCCAGCCCAATTAATTCCATCCAGGATGTGACATCCTTGCAACAGGATCTTGACAAACTAGCAATCTGGGCAGCTAAGTGGCAAATGAGATTCAATATTGATAAATGTTAAGTCATGCACCTTTGATGTAAAAATATTCAAGCAAATCCATTATGGAAAAGGACCTTGAAGTCCTTGTAGATGATAAACTTGCATGTAGCAAGCAATGCCAGTCAGCTGCATCAAGGGCCAATAAGGTCTTGAGCTGTATTAAAAGGGGCATAGAGTCAAGGGAGGAGGGGGTCATTCTTCCACTTTATAGAGCACTTGTAAGGCCACATCTAGAATATGCCGTACAGTTTTGGCCTCCCTCACTCAAACAGGACATTATTGTATTAGAGAGGGTACAGAGAAGGACAACTTAGCTGGTAAAAGTTATGGAAAATCTTAGCTATGAGGAAAGACTGGCCAAATTGGGGATGTTCACGCTGGAGAAGAGGCGCTTAAGGGGTGATATAACTATGTATAAATATATGAGGATCCTATAATAATCTCTCTATTACTTTATTCACCAGTAGGTCTTTCCAGCTGACAGAGGTCACCCATTCCGTTTAGAAGAAAAGAGGTTCAGCCTTAACCCTTTCACTGCCAGCCATTTTGTCCGAAATGGAACATCTACCGCCAAGAAGTTTTTAGACATTTTGTACTCTTTTGCTTTAAGGGCCTTTCCTGGGGTGGTGTTTTAGTTAACCCAAGTAACCCATATATGTTTTTTTTCGAGACAACCTGAGCTTTCAAAATATGCTAGAATTTTGGGGAAATTCCACTCCTGTACAAAGATATGGGCTTTTAAGTGTATAAAAACACAAAAAAAAACATTTTTGCATGATACAAACACATCTATCAGAAACATACTTTATTTTAAGAACCAGAACACAGCAGATTTAGAAAGCTCAGTGTGTCCCGAACATGCCAATACCAGATATATATTGTTTTATGGAGATTTCTCACTTTTATATTTCAAAATCTCTAAGCCATACTTCTGTTTTCAAGGTCAAACATTCCACAAACAGTAGGTTTTCCCTTAAAAACTACCCAGTATTAGAAAGAACAGATTCTGCAGAATCAAAAATGGGTAAATATATC